>JAMLFY010000001.1:10928449-11253903 GCA_030441495.1 Dalbergia oliveri
AATTGCTTTTTGTTTTTAACTTGTCTTAGTTTGCCTTAAAAAAAAAAATGTGTTTGCTTTCTTTTAAATAAATAATTAAAAAAAAAGCTTGCAATATGTTCTTTAGCAATTTATTTTAATCGTTTAGTGAATTTAAGTGGTTAGTGATTTTTGTTTTTTATTTTTTTATTTTTTTTGCTTAGTTGTGTTTTGTTATTTGAATTAGCTTTGTCAGTTCTTGTCGAGATTAGTGCTTGTCTTAAAAAAAAATGAAAACTTAAAAATAAAAATAAAAATAATCTTTAAAGGTTTTAATCCGCGCAATAATCAATAATAATGATTGAGTAGTGGATTTCCTTCATTATTATTCAAATTGTAAGGTTTATTGAGTAGTCTAATGCTAACTGAATCCTGTGCAGTGATTTTGCGATAAATCATCAAGTCAAAAACCCAGTTTCAAAATTAAAATCAATCAACACATTTCATTTCTTAATTAAAATCCATCAACACAGACTCATTTTTTCTACAGAACTACGTGACTTTGAGTTTCTCATTGCAGGGTACGTAGGAGCAGGCGCCCCCTGTCAAGTCAAAATTAATTTTCCTTAAATTGTTTTGTTTAAATTGTAAATATGTTTTTTCTGTTATTCACCTATTTATTTATTTAGAAAATGTTATTATTTAATTTGCACAATTAATGAAAGGTACCGTCGAAGACGCTGTATTAGGGGTGCGTAAATTCTTACCCTTCCTATGCATAACCGACTCCAACTTCAATTTGGTTTCAAAGACCACTTTTTGTTAATAAATGGGTTTTTCCATGTTTTTCCCAACTCAAATAAACTTGGTGGCGACTCCCAATTTTTTAATAAATTTTTTTCGCGTCCGTCGCGATATCGTGCGACAGATGGCGACTCCACTTGGGACTACAATAAGAGAGTTAGCCCGTTTAGTTAATTGTGCAAATTAAATATAGCCATTCGATTTTTGCTTTTTCCTTTCCTATTTTATTTTGTACAGTGTTTTTCCTTTCTTAGAAGTTTAATATTCTTTATGTATAAACCTTAGGGTAGACGACCATTATTGTTCTGGATATATTTGTTGTTTGTATTTTGTTTTGCAGGAGTGCATGTAGTGTTAGGATTGAAAGGTTTGTATGCTCCCTGCACACACTTCACAATCACTTATCTCACACACTTGTTGGGCTCACCCGAGCCTGCTGTCGAACCAAGGATAGGGGGTTTCTTGACATTGTCATGAGGGGCTTCATGCTCACTTGATAGTTGTTGGGATACCACTCAGATTGTTACCTTTATGGGTCAATCATATTGAGAGGGTTCATCCTACTTATGGTTGGTTCGAAGGTTCTGACCTCTGCCTATGGATAAGGCAATTTGGGACCATGAGACTAAAAGTCTAGATCCACCATGAATGTGTGCACGCATAGTTGAACTTAGCAACCACCCAAATCAGGTTCTTGGCCTTAGAACCATCCATTAAAGTTTTACCCTGTTAGGACAAAGGGAGCATGCTTCTTTCATCCTTTACTTTGCACTTCTTTATGCTTTATTTTAAATAGTTAATGTTGCATCAAAACACTATCACATGCATTCATCACATCATATTATTTCCATAATTTACTTTCTGATAAGAAAAATTTGATAGGTTTGTGTGTTATCATGTTCTTAAGGAAGCATCTTATATTCTCAATGAGCATGCATTTTTCTGTCCTTTCTTCCCATCTGTTAATCTTATTCATTCATTTTTTATTTCCCACAGTGTGATCTTTGATTGTTAATAGTCATCATCAGTTCAAAGCAATATGGAAGCAATACAAATGAACACTAGCAATGCACATAATTGGAGAAGGAACATCAAAGTTACAGTGACCAAGTAATGAGCTTGAGAATGTGAAAGAAATAATTCAGTTGATGCCTCGTGAAGTCCAATCTCTTTCAGACACGCATATGGGCGTATATTGGATTTGCTACTTATCCCAGGAGAAGTAACAGCATTGAGTGCTCTCTCGGTTTGGAACTCTTCTATTTGCCGTTTTGAGTTACCTGATTTTGATATTACACAACCATAGAAGAGTATTCGTCATGATAAGACTACCAATTCGAGACAAATCTGGTGTGTATCTCTATCAAGGGCATTATGTCAGAAGAAAAGATTGCCAAAATAATTGAGTTGAAGTAAATCAGATGGAAATGGAAGTGAGGGATCCACTCAAGGAATCAAGAGGAATTTTCTTGAAACTCATCTGCAAACCTTGGCCCAACAAGGAAATTGGGACTTCTTCAATCGAACGTTGGCACTAACGTTTATGGATTAGTCCTATTTCCATTCACACCAGATGTTGTTGACCAGGCCGCCATGGATGTATTTTTCAAGTTTGAGACACAAGGCATGAATCCTATTCCTATATTGGCAGATACCTTTCTTTCCTTGGGAGTTTGCCTCCAGAAAATGGTGGAGGTTGCGATGTTGTTCGCAAATGTTATACGTTTGGTTCATGACTCACACATATGCCAATAATCGCATGGGCCTCTTTCCTGATCCTTTAGGAAGCTTCCATCATGTGCAGATAAGTCATCAAGAGGCACTGGCATGGAAAAAGAGTTCTCAGAAATCCAATCAAATTCTTTCAAATGGGTTTGCCCTTGGTACCATGGAGAAAGCGTTATATATAGTTGCGGTGACTTTCACAATGTTCCTTTGATGGGTCCAAGGGGATGTATCTCCTACACACCTGCATTGGTGCTTAGACAACTTCATTGGACCCAAACAAAACCACAAGAAAAGCAACTTGAAGGGTTTAGCTTCCTATATCAGAAAGATAAAATACCATGGAACAAGAAAAGAAGATTAAAATGGCATGGGATGACATCAAGGTCCTAGGAAAAGGAACTCGGTAACGGCTAACCTCTTCTAGAATACAGAGAATGGAGGCATGCAAGAGTTGGGAAAAATAATATCCCAAAGAACATTTCAAGCAAGATCCTTCCGTGGAAACCCTGAGCAGCACAATTCACCTCCCAGATAGAAATAATGAAGGCACAAATGCGATTCTTGGAAGAGAAAAAGGAGGCATCTGATCTGGAAAATACCATTCTTCAAAGTCGGTGTGAGAAAATGGCTAAGGAAATTGAAGCCTTAAAAGATGAATGTGCTATCACAAGATCCAAGAAAGGCAAAGAAAAGGTTCCGATTACCCATTTGGCCAAGATTCAAGAGCTGGAAGGAAGACTTCATATGTTTGAAAAAGAAAGAAACAAGTTAAAAGAGGAGATTAATAAAAGAGTCGGACGGAAAAAGGGTAGAACAAGAAGTCAGCAATAGAGATAAAAGCATTTGGAGCCTGAAAATGGAGATCAGCAAAGAGAAGGACAAGAAAAAAGAACTGGAAGCGCAAGTAGAACACTTGTCAACAATGTTGGCACAGACCAAACATGATGCCATTCGGGGGTGGACATCGGCAAACCAGGACCATGACTTATTTGTTGATGCGACCGAATTTGGAAAATCATGGAGAGAAAAGGCCCTCGAATGGAAGGAAAAGTATGGGAATTAGCTGGTGAATTGAGTCATTACATCCCAAACTTTGTCCATCGCTTTGCAAAGGCAAGTGAACAAATTGGTAAGATGCCACCATTCAAGTTACCTCAAGAAGTGACAGAATTCATGGATTCATGCGAAAACATTGCCAGGTCTCAAAAGAAAGAAGATGAAGCTTCTGATGTAGTTTCATGAAGGAAGGTCCTGTTGATGTAGTTGTTTTCTCTGCGTTAGCATATGATGTATTCTGAAATGATTTGTACTCGAATTTCACTAGAAGTAAATGAAATTTTAATATTTGTGCCTCTTCTACAAGTTACTAATTGTCTATAGTACACTCGATGCTTTCTATGAAGGATCAAATGTTCCCCTAGAAAGTGATCAATCACATTTTTGCTTTGAGATTGTTTATCCTTGCGCAAGAATGTGAGAAACTCAATCATATAGAAAAGAAGAACTGCATTGCTAGTGTTCATTAGATAGCATCTATAAGAGGAGCGGATTCTCCCTAAAGAGCCGCTATTAACCGCACCTTGACTTATAGGGTGATATGCCCATAAGAACGGGTGTGGGGCATCCTAGTGTCGACAAAGAACTTTTGATGACTATTGTTCATTTGTTCTTCCACATAGTTATAATATAAATATAATAATAATAAAATTTTAACCTGTTTGAATGTTGTTAACATTTTGATAGTGTGAAGATTTGTAACCATTGGGCGCCCAAGGAAGACGAGATCCGATCAAACTCGTGTCCACAATACTAGAGCGCGGACCAAAATGGGAGGTAATGCTGATCCAGGAAAGGCTCATTGATGCAACTCATGTTGAATCGGAAGGAATCTAAGCATGGAGGTTGATGCACTGAGAGGAAAATTGAACGAAATGTCGAATAATCAAACAAGGATAGAAGAAATGA
The DNA here is from genome assembly GCA_030441495.1 of Dalbergia oliveri. NCBI lineage: Eukaryota > Viridiplantae > Streptophyta > Magnoliopsida > Fabales > Fabaceae > Dalbergia > Dalbergia oliveri. Next base: position 10,932,905 of record JAMLFY010000001.1, read on the forward strand.
TATTAGCCATGAAAGAGTCACTAGATTTATTGGGAGCATACCAAAATCGGAATGGTTAGGTATGCCAGTGAATGTACAACCAAGTGCTGCAATGGTAACCATACCTATGGTATCAGACGCAGCTCTAAACATCACCCAAGGGATGAATGACATTGGCGGAATGTCAGGTAACTCTCAACCACCACCGACGATGCCAATAGTGATTGTTGAGAAGGTTATCATGCCGTAGAAAATGCACATGTTGAAGAGCACGGACACGTTACCCCTATTTGGGAACCATCCCGTGTTGTTGTTCAAAAACAATCACCTTTCTTAGGGAACGACCATTCAGAGGTGGAGAAAGAGATAATTCAAAGAAGAGTGGATGAAGAAAATACAAGAACAGATTAAAGCTATCCAAGGTCCTAGCTCCTATGGCGGTGTGAGATTGAGCAACTGTGCGCTCCCATAGACCTGATAGTTCCCAAAGACTTCAAGGTCCCTGACTTCTCAAAGTATGATGGTAACCCGTTGTTCCACTTGAAGAGCTCCTACTACTAAGATGGCAATATGGTCCAAAGATGAAAGGTTCCTTGTTAGCTTTTTCCATGAAAGTTTAACTTGACCTGCCGGACTGGTACATTCAGCTTGACCATTCGAGAGTCACGAGCTGGAGAGAATTGGCCGATCGTTTATGAGTCAATACAAATTCAATCTCGAAGTGGCACCTACCCGAGAACAATTAAGCTCCATGCAGAAGAAGGATGAACCATTTAAGCATTACGCCCAAAGGTGGAGAGCCTTAGCTGCTCAAGTTCACCACCACTCATCCCAGCTAAATGTGTTCATACTTTTTGGGAACTTTAGGATCCCTTATATCGGGCAATGGCAGGAGCCGCATACAAGGATTTCTCTAGCTCAGAACAGCTGGAGAAAGGATTGAGAGCCTGGCTAAAGCCGGAAACTTCCTATGAGCCATGAGGAAGAAAGAGGGTTCCCGCCTAGAAAAAGGAGGCAGAAGTCAATTATGTGCAAGGTCAGCAATCTTTCATGCCAGGATATGCCTCGACACACCCAAGAACCCAAATACCATCAATCCCTCCTTACCCATTATACCAAGCCACTCCAACTGCAAATACAATGCCATACCCCCAACCCCAAGTCAATAACATTCATATACGCCCATACCAACCAGTTCGTCCAACATACACTTATAACCCAACCATACATCCACAGAATTACCCAAATACCACACCACCACGGCCTAATACCCAAAACCAAAGTCGTTCTCGATTCCCAAACTTACCACCTTTCCCGAAACTATCCATCTCAAATGCTGACCTTTTTCAACGGCTAGTTAATGCTCACCTGACTGAGCATCCCTGCGCCCATTGGAACCACCATACCCAGCTTATAACCGAGCTTAACTTGCAAATATCATATGGATATAACAGGGCATTCTATCGAAGATTGTGAAGGCTTTAAGAAGCCGTGAGAAAGCTAATTGCTTGCGGGAGATTAGACTTTCAAGAAGAGTCAAAACCAGACATTGTCAATAATCCGATTCCGAACCATGAAGGAGGAAGTCGGATAAATGCCTTGGAAATGGAGGAACCCTGGATTAAGAAAGTGTTGAGTCTTAGAACACCCATGGAGAAAATTTTCTTTGGTTTAAAAAACTGGCTACGAACAACCCTGCTTTTGCAATGAAAGAGAATGAGAAGAATGATATGAAGTCAAACTATGTACCACTCTGAGGTTTCTGTCATGATATAGAAAGTTGTTGGGATTTTAAAGTTCGAGTTCAGAAATTACTCAACATGGGTGTGATTCAGGCAAGAGGAGGCCGAACTTCCTCGAGGAAGTAAATGTGATCGAGCGTTTTGTGCTTCGATTGCCCCGCTTAATCAGGACACGAAGGGAGAAGGTAGTGATCACTATGAAGAAACCAACACCTTTTGTGTATGAGGACACACATGCTGTACCTTGGAGCTATGAAACCAAGGTTGAGATGAAAAGTGATGGAGGGGAAATTTCAAAGGCTCAAACAAGTGAGGAGGCGACTAATATCATGGAGGTGAAAGGAATAACAAGAAGCGGAAGGGTGTACGACCCAAAGAGCTAGAAAAAGGAAAATTCGTGGACGAAGGAGATGTCAGAGAAGAAAAAGGAAGAAGAGGAAGAGGAAGAATTCCTTAAAATCATGAAACAGAGTGAGTACGATATTTGGAACAATTAAAGAAGACTCCAGCTAGAATATCTCTTCTGCGCTAATCCGTCGTCTGAGTCTCATCAAAAGGCAGGATTAAAGGTTTTAAAGGAAGCCTATGTCAAGCCCGCACTTCATTGGAGAATATGGTAAATATGGTGGATCCAGTGAAACGTGTCAATATGATCACATTCTTAGATGAAGAAGTGGTGTCACGGGCTAACCCACAAGCATTACATATAACCCTTAAATGCAAAGGCCACATAGTGCCTAGAGTCCTTATTGACGGAGGATCAGGGTTAAATGTATTACCATGTCAACCTTGAAACAACTTCGATGAGTATGGATGATATATCACCCCAGGTGATGGTGGTGAAGGCTTTTGATGGGGCTAGGAAAAGCATTTTGGGGGAGGTGGTGTTGCCACTAGAGATTGGACCAAGCAAATCAGAAGTGTTATTCCAGGTGATGGAGATTGGCTCAGATTACAATATGCTATTAGGAAGACCATGGATCAATGATATTGGTGCTGTCCCTTCAACCTTGCATCAAAAGGTCAAATATATTGAGAATGGATCAGTCGTGACAATCCATGGAGAAAGGGACATCATTGTGTCCAAACCAGTCTCACTACCATATGTGGAGAATGTTGAGCCAATAGACGATAATTTGTGGCACGCCTGGAGTTGGTGAAGCCTAAACACGAGTGCAGTGGATCCACAATGCAAAATGTTAATCAAATAGTGGCTCATATCATGGCTAAGAACGGATATTTACAGGGTAAAGGGTTGGGGTCACAACTGCAAGGTATCAGAATGCCTATACCGATCTCCAAGAAACCCAACCGATTTGGCTTGGGATATGATGCAACATTATCAAAGGAGATGAGTGCCATGACCCTCCAACATGAGAATGATAAGAAGAAAGTAAGACAAATCCCTCACCTGAAGGAGACATTTCCAGGTCCAGCTAAGGTGATTATAGCTGGAAAAGTTCGTTCTTCTTGCTCCGTCTCACCATCAATACCTTGGATATGGAGACAACTGAAGAAAGCAACAAGGTTTATGCTGCCAATGATGATGAAGTACTGATGAATCTGGCAATTGAACCAGTGATTGATGTTATTGCTGCAAAGTAATTGTCTGTGTTGTAAAGACTGTTATGCTGCTATTTATGCTACTTAAAGACATCAGTTGAATAAACTTGCATGTTTTTCTTTATTATCCTACTCATCTTTTACAGTTCTTTGTGTCTTCTATTCTCCTTCCGTTCTTTTTATTTTTATCTTTATTTTCTCAGCCCATGCATTTGAATTTTTCCACATTGCTTACCCACTATATATTTTAGCATTCCAATCCACCATAATTGCTTTCCAGGAATCTAAATGCTATAGAAATTTTGCCACATGAAATGGACTTTGGAAGCCTATCAATTGATTCTCTTGCTGCACTCGATTGTGACAACCATGAATCTAAGGAGGATGAAGAAATTGTTGGGCAATTTTCTAATCCCTGGAGAATACAGAAAAGGGATTTGACTTAGACAATGAAGTGATTGAATTGATTAACATGGGCACTGAAGAAGAGAGGAAAGAGCTGAAAATAGTAGAAAACCCGAACGCAGAATGATTGCACGTTGAAGAATATCTGGATGTCTTTGCATGGACCTATCATGATATGCCGGGTTTAGATCCGGAAATAGCTTCATAAGATCCCTTTGTATCCAGAAGCTGAGCCAAAAGCAAAAGTTGAGAAGAATGCGACTGACATGTCGTTGAAAATAAAAGAAGAAGTGACTAAACAACTAGAAGCTGGATTTCTGAGGTATCAAGACACACTGAACTGGGTGGCTAACATTGTGCCCGTACCCAAGAAGGATGGAAAAGTGAGAATGTGCGTGGATTATCGGGATCTAAACAAAGCTAGCCCAAAGGATGATTTTCCTCTCCCTCACATCGATGTCTTGGTAGATAATACCGTGGAGTCACCGTTTTTCATTCATGGACGGGTACTCGGATATAATCAGATCCGATGGACATTCATGATAAAGGAAAAACTACTTTCATAACTCCGTGGGGAACATTTTGCTATACAGTCATGCCATTCGGATTGAAGAATGCCTGCCACCTACCAACGTGCCATGGTCGCATTGTTCCATGATATGATGCATAAGGAGATTGAGTGTACGTAGATGATATGGTCGCCAAGTCTAAAGAGGGAGAAAGTCACGTGGCAATCCTGAGAAGGTTATTCGAAAGGCTCAGAAATACAAGCTGCGGCTGAACCCAAATAAGTGCATTTTTGGAGCTTCTCAGGAAATTACTCGGATTCATTGTTAGCAGAGAAGGGATAAAGGTGGACCGACAAGGTGAAGGCGATACAAGATGCCAGCTCCTCCAATCTTACGGGAAGTGAGAAGTTTTCTGGGAGACTCAACTACATTGCTAGATTTATTGCCAACTTAACTAGCACTTGCGAGCCCATATTCAAGCTGTTACGAAGCATAAGGGAGAATGGAATGAAGAATGCCAAGAGGCCTTTGACAAAATAAAGGTTTATTTAATGAAACCTCCTATTTTGATCCCACCTACGTCTGCCGTCCTTTAATATTGTACCTCACATATTGCCCACGACAATCGGGCAATGTTGGGACAGTGTGACGAGTTGGAAGAAGGAACATGCCATTTATTATCTGAGCAAGAAGCTTAATGACCGTGAATCTCGCTACTTGACAATTGAAAAGACTTGTGGTGCATTAGTGTGGGCTTCCAAAAGGCTTGAGAAGGACATGTTATACTACACTACTTGGCTAATCTCTCAAATGGATCCACTAAAATACATATTTGATAGTCCTCATGTGTCATTGAGAATGTCGAAGTGGCAAGTGATATTGTCAGAATTTGATATCAAGTATGTGACCCAAAAGTCTGTCAAGGGAGGTGCAATTGCTGATCATTTAGCTGAAAACCCTTTGGAGGATGCACAACCTACCATGGCTGAATTCCCAGACGAGGTGCTGGCAGTGGAAGGAGAAGATGAAGAAGAGGAGAATATGTGGAAGATGTATTTTGATGGAGCTGTCAACATGAACGGATGCGGAGTAGGAGCTGGAGGTGTCACCAAAAGCAATACCCAATTTCCATCAAACTAGATTTTGAATGTACCAACAACATCGAGAATATGAAGCATGTGCGAATGGTTTGCAGGTTGCAATTGACTTGGGAATCAAAGAACTAAAAGTCTTTGGAGATTCGGCACTCATTATCTACCAAGTTAACGGACAATGGCAAACAAAGGATCCAAAATTGGTACCTTATCAGAAGTACTTGTCTCGATTAATTGAGCACTTTGATGATATATCGTTCTCTCACTTAACTCGAGACAAGAACCAATTTGCGGATGCATTGGCAACTTTGGCTGTAATGACTAAATTGGAAGTCCACACCGATGTCCAACCTATCCATGTAGAGGTGCAAGATGAACGGCATACTGTGGTAGTGTGGAGATTGAGTCGGACGGCCAGCCTGGTATCATGACATCAAGCAGGATATTCAAAGGAGAGTACCCAACTGGGGCAAATGAGGTGAATAAGACAGATGTCGACTGGCCATGTCCTTTTTCCTTAATGGTGACGTCCTTTATAAGAGGAATCATGATACTACTCTCCTCAGATGTGTAGATGCTCATGAAGCTCGAATAATCATGGTTGAAGTCCACGAAGGGATTTGTGGAACCCATGCCAATGGACACATGATGGCACGCAAAATCCTAAGGAGTGGTTATTATTGGTCCACCATGGAAAGCGATTGTATCAACTATGTTCGGAAGTGCCACAAGTGCCAAATATATGCAGACCGAGTCAATGCTCCTCCAGTTACATTACATAGATGGTATCTCCCTGGCCTTTCTCGATGTGGGGCATGGATGTCATCGGCCCAATTAATCCCAAAGCATCCAATGGTCATCGTTTCATTTTGGTAGCGATAGACTATTTCACTAAGTGGGTGGAAGCTCTTCGTATGCCAGGATCACGCAGAAAGTGTTTCTTAGATTCATTAAAAAGGACATTATCTGAGATATGGGATCCAGAAAGGATCATCACAGACAATGCCCCTAACCTCAATGGTGCTGAAGTTCAAAAATTTTTCGAGACTTTTAAAATCAAGCACCACAACTCAGCTCCATAGGCCGAGATGAATGGCGCGGTTGAAGGCCGCAAATAAAAATGTCAAGAAAATTATCGCCAAAATGGTGGTGAACTATAAGGACTTACGAATACTTCCATATGCACTACATGCATATCGCACCAACATACGATCAAGCACAGGGCAACTCCCTTCTCATTGGTGTATGGAATGGAAGCTGTATCCCCCATAGAAGTGGAAATCCCGTCATTAAGGGTTCTGATGGAGGAGAATTGGAAGAATCTGATTGGGTGAAGGCTCGATATGAACAGTTGAACATGATTGAAGAGAAAGACTGCAGCCATTTGTCATGGCCAATTGTACCAAAGTAGAATGGCTAAAGCTTTTAACAAGAAAGTTCGTCCTAGAGATTTTTATCCAGGAGATCTGTTCTAAGAAAATTCTCCCAAATCAAGAGGATGCAAGGGGAAAATGGGCTCCGAGTTATGAGGGTCCCTACATTGTCAAGCAAGCGCTCTCAGGCGGGGCATTGATTTTGCAAGACATGGATGGAAGAAAATTGCCTAAACCAATCAACACCGATGCGTCAAAAGGTTTTATGCTTAAAAAGATGCGGAAGAAGCCCGTTAGGTCGAAAACTCAAAAGAGCGGCCTAAGCAAAAATTAGGGCAAAACAAAAAGGAAGAAAAATAAAAAGAAAAAGCTCGCTAGGTCGAAAACCCGAAAGGGCGGCCTAGGCAAAAATTAGAGCAAATAATAGGCATCATCTCAAACAACTCACACTTGGGCAAATTCCTGTGTTGAACATGTCTGTGAGCCAAGAGACCAAGACTAAAACTGGGGCAATTTTTGGGGATCAAGAGACGAGAAGATTGAGGAGACAATGGTGACATCTGATTTGCTGCAAGAAATCAATTGAATAAGTTACTAAGGACCCGAACTGGGGCAAAATTTCATGCTTTTAGCAATCCAGCTTTTCATGCAATTTTGTTTCCTTTTTCCGAAACATGTTGCGTTGTTGTCATCCAAATACATCGAGCAATAAAAATCTTCATTCAGTTAATCCTTCCACTTTTCCTTTGCATGCATGTTTATTTATGATGTCTTGAGTAAGTATAAATTTAAGTGTAAATCGTACGACCTAACAATGTTTCCAGCAAATACGTCAATGACAAATCTCACACAAAGAGAATTCAGAAGCTTCAAGTAGGCTTAGTGGAAAAGTAATCACCATGCTAAAAAGGAAAAGAGAGAAGAAGGAGAATGGGAAGAGGTGAGCAAGGTCGCAGAAGAGGAAAACCTTATGCATACTAGAAAATCCAATGTGGGAATTACGAGTTTGATCGGTTAAAGTTTTCCTTGAGGTTTGCTCAATTTAGTTACCGTTAGTTTTTCAAAAATGTGTTTGAAATAAACTGAAAATGGATGATAAATTCATGACTTTTGCACATAATCTAAAAAGGAAAAAGGATGTCTTATTTGTCAATTTTATTTCATGTTGCCTTATATTGCCAATTTTACATTTCAATCGGCCTAAGCCAATTACATTCTCAGCCTGAGACCAATTCCAATTTCATTCTCAGTCGGCCTGATTGCCAATTCCAATTTCATTTTCATGTCGGCCTGATTGCCAATTTACCTTCAGTCGGCCTCAGATTGCCATTTACATTCAGTCGGCCAATTAATTTCAATTTCATTCTCAGTTGGCCTAGATTGCCAATTTACCTTTTAGTTCGGCCTCAGATTGCCAATTCCAATTTCATTTTCATGACGGCCTCAGATTGCCATTTACCTTTCATTGGCCTAGATTGCCATTACATTCCAGCCTTATTGCCAATTTCAATTTCATTCTCAGTCGGCTCAAATTGCCAATTTACTTTTAGTCGGCCTCAGATTGCCATTTACATTTCAGCGGCTTAATTTCAATTTTACATTTCTCGCCTCAGAATTGCCAATTTCAATTTCATTCTCAGTGCCTTATTGCCAATTTACCTTTTTAGTCGGCCTAGATTGCCAATTTACTTGTTTAGTCCCTAGATTGCCAATTTCAATTTCATTTTTAGTCGGCTTTAGATTCCAATTTACTTTTCCAGTCGGCAAATTACCAATTTCAATTTTGCTTTTCAGGAGGCTCAAATTGCCATTTTACATTTCAAATTACCAATTTCAATTTTGCTTTTCAGGAGGCCTCAAATTGCCATTTTACATTTCAGTCGGCCTACATGGCCAATTTCATTTTCATTTCATGTCGGCCTCAGATCGCCAATTTACTTTCCAGTTTACCCAGGGCCATTGAGTTTTAATTTGTTGTCGATTGTTGACCTATCCTTGGCCGCAAAGCTTTTAATTTCCTGAGCTTTTACAGATAAATGTCACATTTCTTGATTTCTGAATTACATTGCATGTGCCTCTCATGAACATCTAGTTTCTTTCACCATTTGAATTTAATCTTTCTTGTTTTCAATTTCATGCATTGCCGAACAAAATCAATGTTCATGTCTTTACTCATTCCTTATAAAGGCAATATAAAAACTTAGGTTTTTCATATTTTCTTATAAGAAATAAGTAAAGAGGGGCAACCTGAACACCCACTTTTGTCCAACCCATACTAGAAAATCCAAAATTTGCATAGCCGTTTAGTTTACAGTTTCTTCATTTCTTTTAAGAAAAATTAAAACAAAAAAACGAAAAAAGATGTCCATTTCAACCCAAGCCAGGTACTTTTTGTTACAAGCCCATATGTCTGTTTACATTTCTATCCAGAATATATATACAAAAAATAAAAAATATATATAAAAATAAAAAAATAAAAATGAAAAAATGAAACGTGGGAGCAGGGCGTGATGGCTAGCGTCACTTGCTAACATGGCCTCCACTACAGCTTTCCCCTACGAGGCCCAAACAATGGGCTCTCTGCTTAACTCCATCCAGGCTTCAGAGGCGTGAGGGACATGCCGTTTGTGCTTGCATTCCAAGAAAAGCATGGAAGAAATTGTTAACTATAAAATCAGTCCAATATAAATAACAGAAGGGGGAAAAAAAAAAAAAAAAGAAAAGGGGGGAGAGGAACGAAGGGAACCTGACTCTCAATTCCATTATCATCATTGTGAACCCAAAACAAAAACAGCATCATTCTTTCCTCCATTGGACCATCATCATTCACGCTTTCACCCTTGAGCACAAGACCAACACCCCACATCATCTTCCCCATTTCCACCATCACTTGTCATCATTTTCTTTAACCAACAACAAAATCACAGCCAAGAAAAAAAAAAGATGAACCATCAATAAACACATTCAAAACTCAATCATCAAAGCTAAACACAAGAAAGGGAGTGACAGGCCGCGAGCAAGGTCGACGCGACCCACCCGCGCCACCACGGAGAGCTTCCGCCTAGCGTCTACGCCGTGAAGCCGGAGTAGGACCCCATCGCGATTCCCTCCTACCGCGACACTCCTACCTCCGCCTTCCACGTGGAGGCCGCGGCCACCTTCCAAGGCACCCGCGACCATCCCTGGCCAACCGTCGCGCACCCCAACCACCGGTCACAGGGCGTCGGAACACAAGACTAGCAGGAGCCGCGGCGTGAAGGCCGCGCCGAACCAAGCCACCCATCGTGAGTCCGCCTAGCGCTCCAAGCGCGGATCCCCGCCTAAGCCCAGCCGCACCCCACGCACTTCCTCTCCGCGAAGTCCGCCAAGCCCGCACAGCCGCCGCCAAGCGCGCCCGAGAAGCTTTCCCTTCCTCACCTGGAATCCCGCCGATCTAGTCGCATCCGTGGACGCATCACGCCACGCCACCTCTACCCCCAGCATCAAGGACGCCGCGAGCTCTCTCTTATGCACCCTTCCCTCATAGGACTCACACCCAAGCTTTGAAACTCAAATCCCCAAAATGTTCCAGACTCCTCTTTACTTTCCTTGCTAAATTTCCCTTTCTTTTCGTATTCTTTTATTATTTTATTTGTTGATTTTGTCTTTTGTTTGGTGTGGGCACATTTGGGCTTGTGGGGCTATCCATATGCTATTTGGGCTTCCCAATTGCTAAACTACGTATTTGGGATTGTTATGTTTTTTTAGAATTGCTTTTTGTTTTTAACTTGTCTTAGTTTGCCTTAAAAAAAAAAATGTGTTTGCTTTCTTTTAAATAAATAAATAAAAAAAAAAGCTTGCAATATGTTCTTTAGCAATTTATTTTAATCGTTTAGTGAATTTAGTGGTTAGTGATTTTTGTTTTTTATTTTTTTATTTTTATTGCCTTAGTTGTGTTTTGTTATTTGAATTAGCTTTGTCAGTCTTGTCGAGATTAGTGCTTGTCTTAAAAAAAAAAATGTTTACTTCTCAATAGACAATGAAAGAATCTTTAAAGGTTTTTAATCCGCGCAATGATCAATAATAATGATTGAGTAGCAGATCTACCTTCATTATTATTCAAAGCATAAGGGTCCATTGAGTAGTCTAATGCTAACTTGAATCCTGTCAAAAGTGGATTTCTCTTTAGAATCAGTCTAAAAACCAGTTTCAAAAGATTAAAATCATTCAACCCATTTCCATTTCTTAATTAAAATCCATCAACAGACTCATTTTTTTAGAGAACTACGTGACTTTGAGTTTCTCATTGCACCAGGGTACGTAGGAGCATGCGCCCCCTGCAAGTCAAAATTAATTTTCCTTAAATTGTTTTGTTTAAATTGTAAATATGTTTTTATGTTATTCACCTATTTATTTATTTAGAAAAGGGTTATTATTTAATTTGCACAATTAATGAAAGGTACCGTCAAGACGTGTATTAGGGGTGCGTAATTCTTACCTTTCCCTATGCATAACCGACTCCGAATTCAAATTTGGTTTCAAAGACCACTTTTTGTTAATAAATGGGTTTTTCCATGTTTTCCCAACTCAAATAAACTTGGTGGCGACTCCCAAATTTTTTAAATAAATTTTTTTCGCCGTCCGTCGCGATATCGTTGCGACAAGGAGGAATTACTTTATTTGTATACAACTTGTACTTCACTTCCTATTCAATGGTAAATAAAGCTTAAAGTTATATCGATTTTACACAACTTATGTACAAGTAAGAGTGTATGAGGTGATTTAACTTTTGATTTTTTCCTTTCTTGGGCTGTAAAGTTGGGTTTGTGTTGAAGAGAGGGGGCGTACTTGACTGGGAATGTTTCCTCTTGTGCATAGAAATTCCTCACTTTTATCAAAGGATTTCTTACAAGTTTTAAGTCCAACTTAAGTAACTGTGATGGCATACAACAACTAAGGTAATGATAGCTGTGTAAACACTCACAGGCTTTTATGATATTCTATATATACAGCATACAAGGCTGTCAACCCTGCCAAATTTTAGGCTGATTTTTAGTGAAACATCTAAGTAATCTAATAATTTACAACGATTTGAATTGAACTAGTTTATAACTTTAGATTTCAAATGCAATTCAATCTAAAAACCAGATCAAATTTCATCGGTATAGATTGGATCAATTCAAGCATTTTTTTTTCTTAACATCAGGCTTAAAGCTCAGAGGGAAAATTCCATCCTGACAAAACGACCACTAGAATAACCAGTAATGTTTGCCAAGAATTCAACAAGAAAACAAGATGGAAGCTTGTCAAAAAATGTAATATTTATGGGCAATCTATGACCAGCTTTAGCCAATTTATCAGCACAACCATTTGTCTCTAGAAAACATGCCTCAACTCAATATTGCAACCAGTATTAAATAATTCCCTAGTAAATTCTATGAGAGCAATATGACTATGGGACTCAGTAATATCATGCTCAATTAGGATAAAGCATCAACAGAATCAACTTCCAAACTAAAGCTCTGATAATGTAGATGAGAATATAGAAATAAACCCCAATAGACACCCAAAGTTCAGCAGCAGTGACCAAGAACAGGCTTAAATTGACACTCCATGAAGTCAAGAATCTCCCATGTTGGTCCCTTGCAATTCCCCCACAAGAAGCAGAATTCGAGTCTCTAAAAGAGCCATCAGTACTTACCTTAATTGAATTTGAGGGTGGAGGCTCTCAAATTTAAGTGATTCTCGATAGAAGAAAATTTTAAGTTTATAATATATTATAAAGTACGGAGCAGCTATTGCCACTCTCAATTGCCTATTATATTAACTGTCTTTTTTGGTAATATTCCTAAATGCCATTCATAAAAACTTGTTTTATATTTAACAAAAAGATCAATTATGTGCTTTAGGTCCAGCCTCCCTATTGCAACTTTGCAAGGCATGACGGCATGTATGCTAATACATCATGTTTATGGTTTCCTGTAATTTTTCTCTTTGTTCTTAAAATTAATGTCATTTTTTTCTACGGGAAAATTAATGTGATAAATACAAAGGTAAAGGTATTGATGCAAAAGGATCAGGATGGGCTATATGGAATCATAGCAAGAAAAGCTCATAACAGAGCGCAATTAATTTACCATATCTTAATATCACTTGGCTACTCTTTGACTAATTTTTAGCTTTAAACTCTATTCAATCACTCAAGATGATGTTGTATACTATTTATGTCTTTGCTATTTGCTGATATTGCCTACCATACCAGCATTACTTTTGCTCAATTGCTTGTGTTGGATGCCTACTTGTAGTTTTCCTCTCTCCCTTTTCCCTTTTCTTGGTTTTTTTTTAACTTGATGAATTTTATGTGGGCACATTTTCATTAAAAATCTAATTTTAGGTGGATGCACCTAAACTTTAGAAAGATGTGCTTAAAATCAACAACGAAGGTCCTCTAGAATGAAAGATTAAAATTTTCATTTTAGAATTTTTAAATATCTGAGAGAAAGAAATTAGGAAAATGAAGCATATTTTCTTTTCATTGTACTAGATCATCATTGCAAATCCTCTTCAGGTGCAATGCCATTGTGAAAAAAAATTGAAGTTCGTAGAAGCTTAAAAATGCCTCAATAGATTACCAGGTATTAAATAATGTATCATACGGTAACATCCTTTGACCAAATAATATATATATATATATATATATATATATATAGCTAAAATCGTTTGCCTCCAAACCAAGCAAATTGGTACGTGTTTGCGAGTGGCTCATATTTTCAGGTGCTGAGGTATACAGCTTGCTAAGTATACAAGTTTTATGAGGGCATTTCAGGAATATTACTAAGAAAGGCAATAAATGTGTAGTCATAATAGACAAAAGAAAGCAGCAGTGGCGACTCCTATAAAGTAAAGTTAACTTAAGACAAGTAAATGAATAAAATAAGAATAATTTATTTAATATGTAAAAAATTATATTCAAATAAGAATTTCACATAAATAAAAATGTAATAAATTAAAATTATTATAAGTAAAATATGAATTTATAATATTTATTGGTTACGAGATATTTTTTTATTGTATTGTTAAACTTGTAATTCAGACATTTCATTTGAATAAATTTTCAACTTTTATAAAAAGGATTTAATTACCATGCATTCACAGTGTAAAAATTTTGCACAGTTATCCAATTAAGTATTATCATATAAGTTATGATAGTTGACTATTATACTAATTACTTGAAAAGTTATCCAAATAAAATATTTTAATTGAACAATAGTGGAAAATAATTTTACACTATTAGCATATCAAAATTAAACTCATTAAGAAAAAAGGATTTACCAATAGAAACTTATATGGTATAATATTTCTTCAGTTTAGATTAGGTTAAAGTTAAATGATTTGGATCTGTTTTTATGTTTTCTTTATCTATTTAATGGTGTTGATTAAATTAGATTGGATTTGAACGCCTGGATTTAAGATTTACCAATTTCTAGTTGTTATCTAATTCTTATTGCAAAGAAATGCCTGCATCTAAGGATATTTAAATTCAATCCAACTCAATTTAAACCGTTAAATTAATTCAATCAAAACCAAAAATCAACAAAAGTGTAAAAATTTGGATTAGATTGGATCTTATTTTACAAACCACTTGGATTGGATTGGATGTCGGATTTATTTTCAAATCCGATCTACTCCAATCCAAATCGCATAATGTTATATAATATTTTTTTTGTTAATTTTATATTTTACTAAATAAAGTTTTAATATATTACATAATTTGTGTTACATAATATAATTTTATACTTTTTGTCCCTACTAAAATTAATTTATACATTTTTAAAAATGTTAAATGGGTTGCTTTTAATTTTTTATTTTATTAACTTATGTTACTTATAATTTGTAATATTTTAAAGTAAAATTCTTAGTTTATTAAAAGCTGCAAATCGATAAAGATTGGATTAGATTCAAAATTAAAATCAAATTGATCCAATCCAAACCGCAATTAATTCAATTTTCTGGGTTGAATTGGTTTTTCATCCAAAACCAATCCAAATTGCACTGCAAACACCCTTGCATCGATTACCAACATAATCTTGTGTGCCAAAATCATAATAACTTTGTTTGACGATTAAGCAGGAATTTTTGATAATGAATTATTTGTTTCATCGCCATCCTAAAGTATGATAAATTGATAATTGATCTTGAAACAATCAAAAGAAATGGAAATTTAAAAAGTGTTGCGCCATTTGATTTGAAGTCGAAGATACAAGTGTCGTCAAAATTAGTTCGAATGAGCCTTGAGCAACGTGATCTAGGCCTGGTGGCCAGCCTAGAGATAATAACTTCAACGGTTAATATTTATTTTAATCCTTTATTTTTTATTTATGAGTCATTTTAACTATTAATTTTTAAAATAAATTAAATTAGTATTTGATATTACAAAATATGAGTTATGTTAATCCCTCAATTTTTACTTAATATTCTATCAATTAAATGATAATAGGTAAGATTAAGTGATACCTTGATATACTATATGTCATCTAAAATTTAATAAAATTTAAAATAACTCATTTTGGTATTTAAAATTATATAAAATGAGTCATTTAAATATTCATTCTAAGTCATATAATGACTTATTTTGTAATTTTAGATATTAAATAAGTTATTTTAAATTTCATTCTACTCTAATTAACACATGGATTATAAAATATCACTTAACATTATATATCATCATTTAATTAATAAAATGTTAAATAAAGTGAAATAGGAAACTAATTTGACTCATATTTTATAATATCAAGGACTAATTTGAGTTAAAGTTTGAACTCATTTGAACTCATACTTTATAATACTTGAACTCATACCCAAGAAACTAATTTGAACTCATATTTTATAATATCAAGGATTAATTTGAAGTATGACTCATATTTTATAATATTGTTCTATTTGGTAAAATTGAACTCATAGAGGTGAAAAATGTATCGGGACCCACAAAAAATGAGGGGTTTCAGTTCCCTGCCTACATGTTACAATAAAATTTTGCCATATTTTTCAGTTTAAGCCAGGTAAGACTTCACATGGCAGATGTTTTAGAATTCTAGTAAAACCCAAAAGTTGATCAACTTCATGAATTGAGGGGTCTATTTGTAAATTTAAAGATCTTATACTTCTGAAAAAACAATAACCCTAACTTTAAAAAATCAAATGAATAACAAAACGAAAAAACAGAAACAGAAGGATTCATTTGCTATTCAAGAACAGCCAAGAACCATAACTTATCTCAAAAATTTGTCACCGAATGAAGAGGGAGCAAAAAATTAAAAAAACTAATAAAAAACTAGGAATTACTTGAAAAATTTAGCCTTTGAATTTGAATAATCTACATCAAGCAATCAAACAAACTGGGAAATTACTGAAAAAAATTCAGACTCGCTCCTAGCACTGGGTAGGTTGCAACAGAAAGTAGGATCTCAAGGCCAAGCTACCATCTTGGTTGGCATCGTGAGTATGGTGGTGTCATACTTTCAAAATTGAACCTGCTCCCAAAATTGGATGATATTTTCGATCTTTTTTTTTATGGTTTAAATAATTTACAAGTCTCTATAATTTTATTTAATTTTCAATTAGGTCTCTATAATTTAAAAGTTTTTAATTAGATCCCTAATTGCATAAAATTTTTTAATTTGGTCCTTAACTCTATGAGGTGTTACAAAAATATTAAATTAAATAAAATATTCCAAGAATATTCGTTAGCTACATCTTTAAATTTGGAAAAATGAATCATAGCCATTCATTTCAATTGGAGCACTAATACAACTAATGATAAATGGTCCACTCTAAAAACACCATATCTTAGTTTGAAAAAAAAAAAGAAAAAAACAAACAAGAACAAAAAGGGGGTCAAGTGTTTTTTTACTCTTGGAAAAAAAAAACGCATGGAGGTGTAGAACGGGCTTCATGATGCTGTTGGGTTTCTGAGTAGAGCTTCACGGGTAAAGCTAGGACTTCTACGGTGGATGAGGCCGCGTGGTTCGTGGCGTGCTAATGCGAAGGCATAAGACACATAGGCGCGAGGCCTAGGCCACGGGCTTTATAGCACCGGTGGGTTTCTGAGTGGAGCTCCGCCGCTGAAGCTGGGGCCGCCATGGTGGAGGTAGGGGCCGCGTGGTTTGTGAGGTGTTGGGTGGTGGCGGCTTTGGAGAGGGAACTGTGTGATAGTAGCTTTGAGTGGTTGTGATACTTGGTTGCATTTCCATCTACATGTTTTATTTTGTTCTATTTCTTTTTGGAGATGATGGATATATTGATGGATGATGGATGATGGATGATGGTGAAGATGAATAATGAATAATGGTGGTAGTGATAGAGGGAAAGGGGACGAGTTAGGTGGGTGGAGATGAATAGTAGGGTAGGATTTTTTTTAATATAAAATAGTGACTAAAGAATATTCTAGAATATTCCAGAATATTCTATTTAATTTAACATTTTTGTAACACTTTATAGAGTTAGGGACCAAATTAAAAAAATTATGTAATATAGGAACCTAATTGAAAATTGAGTGAAACTATAAGGACAGCAGATTAATTAAATCTTTCTTTTATTAGAAAAGGTTTTCTCTTGTGGCATTGCCAGTTGTTTAGATGTAGCTTATGAGGGCGATTGTTGTACCGAAGGTGAAGGAGAAGAAGAAAGGAAGGGGAAGAACAACAATGGCTGGTTGCCTAATTCTTTGAGGATTATCTCTGTGTGTCTCATCAAGACCGTCTCAGCAAAAGCCACCACCGTTCTAGCATCTCTGCGTTGCTTTAGTTTCCTTTGCTTCCGAGGAACATAAGGACCACGTGCTTCCACCACTACACTCACTCTAAGAATTTTTCGGACCATGATGAAAAAGCGGCCACTGCCATGTTACGATGAATAAAGAGGAACATAGGAGATGACAATTGAGATGATGTTGGTTCTAGAGCTCAAACAAAGGAAGCCGAAGATGATGCCTTATGTGGAGAAACCTAGAATGTGAACAGCAACTAAAGCATTTTTTAGTAGAAAGAAGTTCCTAATGTTTTTGGTATTGTTAATCATTTTATTTGATTTGTTTATTTTTTGTATATGCTGTGATTTTATTTTATTTTTTTAGATTTGATTTATTTTGTCTCAAATTTGATTTGATTTTTCAAATTTAAGGATATTTTTTTCATCTAGAAATATAAGATATTTAAATTTGCAAATAGACCCCTTAATTTAACTTTTGGACTTTACTATAATTTTAAAACATCTACCACATAAGGTTTTACCTGACTTAAATTGAAAAATATGGCAAAATTTTATTGGAACATATAGGCAGTGTACTTAAACCCTTCAATTTCTGTACCTGGCAGCCACCTTATATATATATATATATATATATATATATATATATATATATATATACTTTACTTTTGCAAGATAAATTGCACCAAATATACCAATATATGCACTAGCTAGAGTATTCATATGGGTAGTCAATCTATACATTTAACCCCCATGTGGATGCTAAGGCAAAAATAAACTACACAAAAAAATTGAGATAACGAAAATAGAGCAAGATGACTATTGTTTGAATAAAGTAAAGCCAATTTCAAAGGAAAAAGTATCCAATTAAATTTGTTGTGGATTTAGAAATGGGCTTGGAGCCCAATTGACGCCACCCTAATCAAGAGTTGTGATGATATGGAGGTTTGATTCTCTAAGGAGCAACTTGCTTTTGCCTCGTACCCAAATTCGTACATCTCCAATGCACTCAAAAAAATCATACAGTAAAAGCTCATATTTATTTCTTATTAATTTTTTATTTATTGCTTAATAATTGATTTATTTGTAATCGATATCATGCAATTCTTTGTGGAGTCAAGTGTTTGTGGGAAGAGTAGAAATCAATGACAATTCATCGCCAATGATTTACGGTTTATAATAACATACCCGACCATGGCATATGATGCTATAAGGTTCTTAAGCTTTTATAAGAAGTTAAACAACAATGTGATTTTAGTTATATTGACACAAACTTTGCAAGGAAAATGTAATACTCACAACCATTAATGGTTATATTATATTAGCAAACTATGTCTTAAACCCACTAGATTGGTCTAATAGTGAGGGTTTCAGGTAGTATGCATGAAGTTATAGGTTCAAACTTCATTACAATCAATGTATTTTATAAGTCTAAAAAAAGAACAATATCTCTTAATTTTTATAAAATTTAATATATTTGTTGAAGACATGATACTCCTTTTTTCTCCCTCTCCCTCTCTCTCTCTAAAACATGTGAAACTAATGGATATTATCAATATATTTAAATTGGCCACTAACATCAAAGGACTTGTGATGTATTTTTTTTGTCATAAATATGATTAATAGAACTTTCCCATGAGTTATCGATCAATCAATTTTGCTTATGATAATATCTAGCTCTAAGTTATGCTAAATGACATGCATATATTCCTAGAAGATTTATTCATAGAAGTATTTCTAGTTAATTAGGGTTCTGAGTTTAGAGCATTATTTTTGGAGATTGGAGCTTATGCTTTGGAGTCTAAGTAAGTACAATGTGTAGTTCTTATATAAATGTTTTCCATAAAATTAGAGACTTATGATTTACATGATAGAGTTATGGGATGAAAAGGAGAATGAGATTGCATGGCCGAGGGAAAGACTTAGCATTAATTTCTAAATTGTTTACCATGGTGTTGTCTATCCATATGTTACGAGGTAAGGGTGTATGTTCTAGACTAGACATAAGATAGATTAAATCATTTGAATTGATTAATCTGAAACAATTAAGGTGATTGTTTTGAATTAAAAATTAACCAAGTCGAATGTAATAAAGGGAAACTCTAAATTTAAGGGTAGACTTTGTCGAATTTTTGTTACTATGTAGATTGTTGGTATCATTCAAAAAGTGTCATAATCTATTATGTAAAGGTTCAATTCGTAATCTTAGAGAAGACTATGCCTAAATTTCTATTGTTGATTATTTTTTTTAAGTGTCATAATCTAATGTAGGGATACTCCTAATAGAAGGGACTCTACCTAAAATTTGGTAGAAATTGAAATTGATTATGTTATGAAATTGTGATTGATAGGTCATATAATTTTGAAGGAAAAAAATTGTTTCAAGAGCAATATTCCCAAGAAATAGATCACAAATATATGATAGATTGCACCTACAGTTGAGAGATCAAACTAGAATTTAATGAAGGGTGTTGAGCAATTTAAGCACAATAGTTTATTGAGAGCACTGGGTATATCATCTACAAAAACATGGGTCCAATCATGATTCTTGGGTCTAGACAAAGCATGGAGAAGTTGTTATAATGAAGAATGTGTAGGTATATGTTGGATATAGTCCAATGGGATCCACATAGGTGGTCACTATATGGGTAATTTGACTTATAATGATAACTTTAGTCATTATCAAGACATGATTTAGGGTGTTATTTGCTCTGAGTTTGGAATGTATCCCTAACCTTCCATCAATGTTCCCAACAAAAGGTTGAGTTATTTTATAGTTTGTTAAAGGCAACAAATAAGCCTTTATGGAAAATGTGTGCACTCGGAGTTGTCTTTGGTGATAATAAAGTTAAGTATTAACTATTAATTCAGGAGGGAACACTTTAAGTTCCTTTAATAAGTAGATTACATTTGTTAGTGAGCTCAACCCCTGATTTGACTCCATCCAAAATAACTATCATCAAGCTAAAAAGGTAGTTTCTATGTTAGGGTTGATTGTTGTTTGAAATTGTGTATGCTTTATTATAAAGATAATGCTATCCTGACTCATTGCAAGTTCTTTGGAAAGTCTATGTTTAAACCCAAGAGAAGGAGAAATTGAAAGTATAAAGATGTTCTTCGAAAAGAATGCACTATCTAATCACTAGATTTAATTTAAAAATTGTATGTAATATATGTAAACTCACATCTCTATGAAGTGGTATAGTAAGAATAAAAGAAGAATAATGATGTAGTGACCTGTTTGTCTAATGGTGAATCTTGGCAACATTTTGATTAAACCTACTCAGATTTCGCCTCTAATCCGTGAAATATTACATTATAACTTTGTGTAGATGTGTTTACTTTAACATCCATTCAGGAAACTCTATTCTTATTGATTTTTGGTTCTTATGCCCTACAACATTTGAAATATGATTATTTGTTCTTAACTTGTATATTCCTGTCTCAATAATCTCAGAGCTATGATTGATGTCTACCTTCAACCCTTGATTGATTATTGAATGAGTTATAGTGCAAGGGTGTATTAACTTATGACATTTCAAAGAAGTAGAATTTCATGTTGAAGGTAATATCGATGTGAACCATAAATGACTTTCCAACTTAGCATGTGGTATGGATGTCAAAAGGAAAATTGGCATGCCCAATTTGTGTAGAGGATACAAAGACACTTTGAAGTTTGGAGAAAAGAATTGATCATCCATATTGATGCAATAGGTATTGATTTAGAAAAGATGTTATAGAGAACGATGATCCTCTAGTATACTTGAATAGTCACCAAATTCATTCTAAGAAAGAGTTAAGCATCTTCCAAAGATAATGTAAATAGAGAAGTCCATAAGATTGCCAAGCTATAGTGTAGAGCACAATTAGATCAAACAAATTATATTTTGGGAGGTACTCTACTAGAAAGATAACTTGATTCGTCATTATTTTGATGTGATGTATGTTAAGGAAAATGTGTTTTACACTACTATAAACATTGTGATGGACATTGACTAAATCAAACACATTGATGATGCAAGGTTGAATTTGAAAGAGTACTATGGGTATCATGAGTTAAACTTAGAACAATTAGCATATGGGTGACTATGTGAGCCTAACACAAGTAATACATTAAACTTTACACATAGATAAAATGTGTGCAGTGGGTGTAGGAGTTGAAAATGCTTGATAATTATACTTTAAACTTGGATCGTGTGAAAGTTGCACAAGAAAGGATTTTACAAATGAAAATTCATTATTGTTATGTATTCATGGACTGTTGCTTCATATTGCATTTAAAGAATTGTTTGATCATGTCCAAAAGCCATTAATTGAGCTAAGTAAATATTTCAAAGACTTGTGTTCATCCACTATATAGGGGTTTACCATCAACATCTTTAAAGGAAAGATATCACAAAGTTCACATTCTCTACCTTGAAGGTAATAGCTCTAATTGCTCCCCTTTGTTACTAGATTTGAAGCCTACCAATAGCAAGAAGAAAAGAACATTTAAATTCAAGAGAGATGGTATAATATGCGAGGGCAAACCATATAGTGGAGCAAACATAGGTCATGAAGGGTGTAGGATCTCTAATGTTCTAGTTATTTCAAAAGCTTAAACACTATAGGCATGAATTAGTTAAGTGGAAGCAGTAATGTTCTACAAATTGGGTGCAAAAATTATATAAATAAGGAGTAGCTAGGAGAATTTCAAACAGGAAAGAGAGAGAATAATGATGAAATCAAAAGACTAAAGATGAACTGAATAGATGCCTATGTCCTAAAGGAAGGATACTATATGGAAAAATCTAGAGTTTAGTGACTCAAATGGCATGACCAAAGCACAAAATTCTTTAATTCCATTATAGAAACAAACAAAACAGGATATGGAAACTAGAGGATGGAAGAAAAACCTCAAAATTCTATCAATTCTACTTGGAAGTGATTAACCATGATTTTGTAAAGTAGTTAAAATTTTTTCTCAGGTAAAAGGATGCTAAAAAGTTTCAATCATATACAAATATGCTTAATCCTAAAGATAAAAAAAATACCACATCTATGACTTGTATGAGACTAATTAGGTTCTACTATATTTGCAGGATTGTCTCAAAAGTTCTTATTCATATGCTTCAAAAATTCATGAATAGAGTCATAAGTGATCATCAGAGTGCATTTATTAAACAAGGGCTCATTATTGATGACATTCTAGTAGCTCATGAATACATTCTATCACGATCCGTTTTGGGAATGTGACCAGGACATGAGGAACTTGGCCCAAAGCCTCTTGGAACATAACTGGTTAAAATGCATAATGACATATATTTATGTTCCAAAGCATAATTTAAGCATAAAATAATTATTATAAATCAGTTCCAAATTATCCAATTTCAACTAAAATTCACAATGTTGAATTATTTCTAAAACATAAATCTTGAATATAAAATTGAATAATACTAATCGAGGCCTTGACCAAACATAATTAATAAAATAGCTTTGAGTCAAATAAAAAAATCAAGAAACCTTGCATGTCCTTGATTCTGCCTCACAACTATTAGAACACTCTATTCTACCATGATCCCTATTAAGCTTCACTATAAAGTAAAGTTCACCATTGGAATAGTTGCAAAGCTCCTAAAGCCAAGTCTAAACAATAACTGATCTACAACTACAATTGTAAGGGGAGGAAAAGGAGGGATGAGTTTATCAAAACTCAGGAAGTAGATCTCCACTCACAACCTATATGGACAAGAACAGAGTACATATAATATGCATACAACTGACATAAAACATTTTAATATTTATGTACATAGCTATACTGGAGAAAAAGTTTAAACTAAATTCATAAACAATAACTAATATAGAAATAGGGAAACTAAATTGAAATAAACTAAACTGCACTAAACTCATAATCATAGAAGGGTACTTAACTAGGTTCCATAACTATAACTGAGGGTTGAGCTAGTCCTTTTGTGCTCCATTTGGTACTAAGGTTAATGATCCTAAACCATTAACTCACTGTTCGCTTCTCACTAATTACTATCATGCTAACTTGCAATTAAACTGAATAAAAATGAAAGCTTTGAATTTATATAATTCTAACAATCTAACTATCAAGCACAAATGGGGTTCTGAAATCATGCCAAAAAGATCTCCAGCTTGTAGACATGGTGATTTTAGAAGTCGATAGAATATGTATCTAGTTGTTGTTATGAATCATACTCGGTTCAATACTTTCAATAACAAATTACGATGTTCTAAAATTATAAAAGGAAATACATGATCTAAAAACATGATAATCAATAATTCTTCTATAAACATTAAGTTGAGGTTTTATAATTTCATAAACTAGAAAAGAAGTTTGATAACATGCGAGGTATCAAATATGATCTCATAAACTTTCTAACATAAGATTTTCATGTTAACTACAAAACACTTTTCTGGAATTTGCATAATTCATAAAAGCATGTATATGGCATAAATCATTTTGAAATTTCATAAAAATGTGTATAGTATAAGACGAAAATATTTATAATGATAAAAAATATGGTCATGACCTTAAACTCATTCATCGTTTGTTACCTAGCGCTGACCATTGCCTACATGATCCTAGGAACTTGAAATGGCATTTCCAACTACCAAAGATTCCTTGGAACACTATTAGAATTGATTTGGAAATATTATGGAAGAAAAAACTAAATCGTAAGAGCCCCAATAACAACTAAATTTAAGAACGAGGTTAGAAATATCAAGAACACAATTATCGAAAGGATTTAATATGTGGAAATCGATTGGAATTGCTTAAAATCGCTTAGGAATATATGGAAATTCATGTGCAAAGCTAGGAGAGCTCTTGGGGCAGCTAGGGTTCATCCAAAAGTATTGGGGGCATTATAACATATCTATTTATACTTGGAAAGGTTACAACACACATAAACTGGTTTTGAACTACGCAAAAAGCGTGTTCGCACACAAAAAAAAAAATTGTGCATCCATGTACTGCCATATGCGAGCCTGTACTTTCAAATTAGATCACGTGTATTTCTCAATACGATTGGAATTGGGCTTCACGGTTAGAAATAACATTTGTTGAGAATTGCATTAGCCTTCTAAAGCCATACAAATAATGTCAATTGGACATCTGTGGCTTGAGATATTTGAAAAATACTAGACAGAGGTCATGTTTGACACTATAAAAGCAAAGCTATATTTCAAAAGTTACATTTCGGTTTCCATCTAGCATATATGGGAACTAGAATATGATTTTAAAGGCAACGATGAAGCTAACTCAAGGACCTTTTGGAATATCTATACTCAAGGTATTATAGATTCATTTCCTTAAAAAGAGAGAGTGAGTAATGCGTTTGACATGGCTTAATGCTTGATACGAGTAAGCATACGAGAGAGTGGAGTTTTGTGTAGTTTATCATGAATAAAATGAGTTTTTGCAAGAGGTGGATTTCATGGGTGAAGGAAGGTGTCTACTGGATTATTTTTAATTATTGTGGAAGGCCTGCCTTTTAGTTTCTTCAAACCAAATAAAGGACTCCGTCAAGGGACCTCTATCCTTATATTTATTTCTTTTTATTTAGACGGATTGTTCTATATGCTTCCCAAAGCATAGAAGAATTCTAAGGAGCTAGGACTTAAAATAAATAGTAGATGCTCTCCTTTCAATCATTTATTATTTGTAGATAACTCAATTTTATTCAGTAAAGCCTTAAGACAAGAATGTAAAATATTCTAAAAGCACTGGAAGTTACAGCAAGGTGAGTGGCCGATCATATTGTGAATTTGAACAAATCCTCATTTTTCAACAACAATACGCCACAAACTATTAGAACTGAGTTGACATGTTTATTACACCTTCCCTATAGAGGGACACAGGACAAGTATCTTGGCCTCCTACTATTCAATGATCAAAGAAAGAAACATTTGTTGGATCAAATTATGAAGTGTAATTGTGGACTTATGCACCTTCCCTAGAGGGACTCAGGATAAGTATCTTGGCCTCCCTACAGTTATTCAATGATCATGAAAAAACATTTGTTGGATTAAATTATGAACTGGAATTGTGGTCTTACATGAATCAAATTATAAAATTTATTTTGTAGACCAGATTAATTTTATGCCTACTTTAAAGGGTATACTATATAGTCCAATTTTATAATTAATAATGTTGTTGGGCTTAATTAAAATGTTTGGCACTACTTGTTAGTGAATATGAAATGGGCCTTGTGTGTGTAGGCTAGTTATAATGAGAATGCTTAGCCTATCACTTACGACATAAGAGATGAGGCCCTCTAGCCATATACCAGGTGTCTACTGCCATATTGATATTGACACACATTATCATTCTAACTATTTGTGGAAAAGGAGTAGTCATTCGCTTTGTTAGTTTTCTCTGTTTATTTCTCTTTAGCTCAAGGCCAAGATATGGATTCCTTGTCTTCTGCAAATATTCTAGGTAATTCTAACACTCAATCTCTCATAGATTTGTAACAATTTTTTACATGTTATAATTATAATTAAATGCTTGAACAAATAGTAGGAATTGATTCATTATTTATGTTGTTTATATTTAATTCCTACAAGTGGTAAATTCCTAACTGGCTTTGAACTATCTTCCTTTTTGATTGAGTGTTCTTTTTCAAAATTAAAATCGTATAAGTATGAACCCTGAACCACTCAAATTCAAATTTTAATTGTAACTGGATTAAACCAAAAATTGTTTGAGGGTTTTTGTTACTAGTATTATGTTGAGTAAATCAACAACAAGAACACACAAAATGGTAGAGTTTAGAGAGAATTTCTAATAAATCGATGAACCCTAAGTGTAGAAAACCTACATTGAATTGAAACCTAGAATGAAAATTCTTGATCATTTTTTAACAAATTAGTTTAGGGCTTTTGTATAGAAGATAGATTTTCAAATTTATAGAGTTCGAAATCAAGAAATTTCATTCAAGATTGAGGGAGGAATTGAGTTAAAACTAAACATACCCATTCATTGAGCAGACCCATATTCTATAGGCAATGATTCACCACAAAATTATAAAGATTTTGTAGATCTTGTTATCTTGATTCTAATGTCATCAAGAATGCTTGAAATCATGGTCTGGAAAATTGCTCCCAACTCATTTTAGGATTTCTGGGTCACATTCAACCCAGCGGAGGTTGAAGACAGTGAACAATGACGCACTGGCTACCTCACTCGCGCCTAGAAGCACATGCAGTGCACAGAGCCCCTTCTAGGACCCATTTTTCACCATTGTTTTTCCAGCTTAGGTATTTTGATGTTTTGGATCTTGCCCAGTTGGCCCTGATCCATTCCCTAAAGTGAATGTGACAAAAACTACAACCCTAGAATTGGCTAAGTTTCTTAAGTGAACATGATAAATGTTATCGTTATGGCATCAAAGTAAATTTGGCACGTACCTATTGTACGTTGAGATATTTGTTTGATCTTTATCAACTATCATCAAAAGAGAAAAAAAAAGAAGCTAGATGTTTTTTTCCCAAGATACAGGATGAAATCATTTTATGATTAATATGAGTCACTTGGATGTATCTTATTATCATTAAATATTTTGATAGAAACATTAATTATTAGATTTAATAAAGAAATTTTTTATTAGATATATTTTTTAGTAATATTTTATTTTAAAAATATTAGTATATGATTGTTCTTAATATTGAATAAAAATAATTATGTTATTTGTGGCATATTTCATAATTATTAATTGTATTTTTATGTGATATTGTTAAAATTTAACATATCATTCAATTTATCATTTTATGTCACAAGATAATCTTATTTATTCTTGTGATTAATATATCACAAAATAATAATATACGATGCTCATATTTTCGTGATACTTATGATACATGTGTTTTTATCAGTATCATATCATGATTGTTAATGATTTATCTTTGTGAAGTGATTAAACATGACAAGATTCTTTTCACTTACATGATATGTTAATGCTTTGACATATTTTGATATATTTTTTACCCATCTTGTAATGAGATAATAAAATCTTAATATGATTATTAGTATGTAAATATGATTGAAGGTTCTAGAAGAGCTACTATTATATTTCTCAAAGAAACAAAAATTAATTAGAAATATTAATATCATTCTTGGTAGCAAGATGAATGAAGGCTCCAAAAGGGCTATTGTTTTGTTTCCTAAATAAACACAAATGATTTTCTACTAGCTACAAAAGTAATAAAGAGAGTTAGTAAGTCTCAAAGATATTCACTGAAATGGATATCATAGTGATAATGAGTAAGGAAAATAATGAGCACCTCCATATCACAACTTGTGCTTTAGGTAAGAAAGTCACATCAAAAAATTT
The DNA here is from genome assembly GCA_030441495.1 of Dalbergia oliveri. Classification (NCBI taxonomy): domain Eukaryota; kingdom Viridiplantae; phylum Streptophyta; class Magnoliopsida; order Fabales; family Fabaceae; genus Dalbergia; species Dalbergia oliveri. The sequence continues at coordinate 10,960,653 of JAMLFY010000001.1, forward strand.
TGCACACACTTTCTTATAGTCTATAGTACTAATATGAGTACAATTGAATCATTATATGCCATTGTAAACTAAATGTTAACTAGCCCAAATGATTTTTTTTTTTGGCATTACCTTGAGACATGAGAAGTAAAAAATGATGTAAAGCATTATTGAAACTCATATGAGAATTTGTTGAGAGACCAGAAGATTCTTCATTTTAATGAGTTTTCTTATGCTATGTGTTCTCAAAGTAAATTAATTATATGGCCTTCACCAGCAAAGATTGGATTTAAATCTCTTAAATTTAAGGAGATATAGGTGGATTAATTCATCCACCATGTGGACCTTTCAAATATTTATGATTTTAATAGATGCATCTATGAAATGGTCATATGTGTGCTCATCATGATTTGGAACCTAAAACTTGCGATATTAATTGTGCAAATTATTAAAAGCACAATTTCTTGATAATTCAATCAAAACAACTTATCTTGATTATTCTGTGAATTTATTTCTTAAGCTTTTATTACTTTTAGGCCAATGCTATAAATGTTGAATATCTAATTATTTATGTTCACATATAGAAATAGTTGGTTAGTATAATTAACTTATAAAATACCTCTAGTTAATTGTTAGACGTTTGCTCATGATAACAAATCTCCCAATTTCTAGTTGGGATCATACTATTTTATGTATTGCAGGACTTATTGTATCAGGCTTAACAATTGACATTAATTCTCTTCCCTACAATTATTATAGTACGTAGCCAAATAGTTCCCAATTAAGAGCTTTGGAGGTGCAATGTAAGTCCTAATTGCCCATCTTATCGCTCCAAATGGGACCCCAAAGAAAATTGGGAATATATGTTAGATACTATTCTCCCTTTACGGTCAAATATATTAAAATATAAATGGAAGATGTTTTAACGCTCAATTTGTGTATTGCCTTGAAGGTGTGGTGACACCATCTGGACGGAGTAAAGTTCAGATATTCTCTGATCACAAGAGTCTCAAGTATCTCTTTGATCAGAAGGAGCTAACAAGATGTAGATGAGATGGATGGAGTTTTTGAAAAATTATAATTTCGGCTGAACTATTATCCGGGCAAGGCCAATATGGTGGCTGATGCTTTGAGTCGAAAGTCACTGCACTTGTCTCATATGATGGTAAAGGAGGTGGAGTTGATCAAGAAGTTTAAAGACCTGAACTTAGGGATGTCATTGACCACTGAGAGCATGAAGATGTGTCATCTCAATATAACGAGTGACTTCAAGGAGAGGGTCCGCTGAGCCCAACAGGAGAACGTAGAGTTTAAGGAGACCCTGGAGGTAGTAAGGGAAGGGAAGTTAAAAGGTCTGCCTAGGGTAGAGACCTATGGAGGTTCGAAGGCCGGATTTGTACGCCAACGAGTGGTGACCTCGAAAGGAGATGTTGGAGGAGGCTCACAAGAGCCATTTCACCATTCATCCTGTACTACCAAGATGTATCAGGATTTGAAAAAGATGTTTTGGTGGCCTGGGTTGAAGAAGAATGTGGCCACGTAGGTAAGTAAGTTCTTAATATGTCAGAAGGTGAAGATTGAGCACCAAAAACCTTCAGGGATGTTGCAACCCCCGTCCATTCCCTAATGGAAATGGAAAGTATCTCAATGGATTTCGTGACAGGTCTACCTAAGATCCAAGCTGACCATGACGCCATATGGGTAATCGTGGATCGACTAACAAAGTCGACTCGCTTTATGCCTATTAAGGTAACTTATTCATTAGATAAGTTGACCCAGCTTGTATATCCAAGAGGTTGTAGGTTGCACAGATGCTGACAACGATAATCTCTGATCGTGGTCCGCGATTTCTGTCACATTTTTGGAGAGCTTTCTAGGAGGCGTTTAGTTCAAAGCTGTGCTTAAGCATGGCATACCACTCTCAAATGGATGGGCAGAGAAAGAATCATACAGACCCTGGAGGATATGTTAAGGGCATGTGTGTTCGACCAAAAAGGGAGGTGGGATAAGTACTTGCCATTGATCGAGTTCGCATATAACAATAGTTATCATGCAAGCATTGGTATGACACCGTATGAAGCCCTGACAGATGGAAGTGTCAATCACCCTTATGTTAGTACGAACCCTGAGAACAAAGCATGATAGGACCCGAAGTCATAAGGGAAACAACAGAATAAGTCAAAAGGATTAGGGATAGGATTCTTACTGTAAGTAGACAAGTGGAAGCCATTGGAATTCCAAGAGGAGAACATGTTTTCCTTAGAATCACCCCCACAATAGGCATGGGTGAGCAATGAGAGTTAAAAGTTGAGCCCAGATTTCTTGGTCCCTTTGAAATCCTTAAAGAGTCGGGTCAATAGCCTACCAAATAGCCCGACCACCCAATTTGTCCAACCTACACAATGTCTTCCAAGTTTCTCAATTAAGAAAATACCAATCTGACCCTAGTCATATGCTAGAGCTAGAACAGGAATAATTAAGGGAGGACTTACTTTCAACCTACCACCTACAAGGATCATGGACAGGAGAGTCAAGCAATTGAGAAATAAAGCTGGACCTTTAGTCAATGTGGCATAGGGACATGATAAAGTGGAAGATATTACATAGGAATTGGAATTAGAAATGAAAACTCAGTGCCCTGAGCTATTCATAAGTAACAAATTTTGAAGACAAAATTCTTTTTAAGGAGGGGAGAAATGTAACGTCCCAATTTTTGCCGTCATGCAAAATTACCAAAATGCCCTTAGGTAATTTTCGCACGAGATTGAGGTTCGACAAACCTTACTTAGGAATTTTACCATTAGGGTAACATCATACGAGTCTTGAATAACAATTGTGCGAAATCGCAAATCCCGATTTTCTGTGCAAAATGACTAAAATGCCCCTAAGGTCATTTTTGCTCTGAAATCAAGATAGTCAATCCTGATCCTAAGGGTTTAGATTTATGTTTGAAGAGAATTATTTGTGATATGTTGATGTTGAGGTAAAAATCTCAACTCCTAGTTTTTACCGTATGTGAAATTACCAATTTAACCTTATAATTTAATTTGAGATTGAGCAATGTTTGAACCCATCACCCAAGAAGCCTAAAATAGTTGTACTAAGTAATATTTGGAAGTTCAGGAATTTCAAGAGTTTTATGTGAAATTACCTTTTTACCCTAGTTAATGCTTAATAAGTTTACTTAAGTAATTAAGGCAATATTAGGCTCTAATCCTTTTTAAATTGATTTTATTCATTAACCTTGGGTTAAAAATTAATTACCTAAGGTTAAAAATAATTACTTAAGGTAATTAGAGCCTAAGATTGCTTAAGGAAAAATTAAATTTCCTTTCCTTAATCACAAGAACTCATTATTTTAAGTTTAAGGTTAAGATTTCGGTCTAAGTAAAATCTAGTACAATTACATTTTCTTATCCTAAGTTTAGAACTTATGTTACAAATTGATTTTAACTCATTTGAAATTAACTTCATTTACTAGTGTATGATTATTCTTTTTACCTTGTCTTGATTTGTCTTAAACACTTAACCTTTTACCATTTTTCACTAATCTATAAATTCCTAATCTTTTACCTAAGTAACTAGACATCTAATACATGTTTTACAACTTGAAAATGATAAGGAATCTGATCATAATGCAATCAGAAACCAGTGCCCTTTTATGCCCCATATCATCATATTTTAATGGTTTTTCCAGCAAAGAAATATATCCAACCTTATCACCATTTCTTTAGCTTTCTTTTTTATTATTTATGGTTATGTTTAATCAAAAGAAAAGCCACCCATTTTAGCCATGTAGTGACCAACCACAATGTCTCCCATTAGCACCATATTTTAGTGTTTTCATCCATTATACATGAACAAAATTATTATAACCATATAAGCTTTCTTTTTCTAAAGTTTTAGTTAATTAAAAATGAAATAAACCCTCCATTTTCCAGCCATGAGGCAGCGGGCAAACCTTATATGCCTATAAATAGGTTCTCTTCCATTACCAAAATGTTCACACAAGTACTCTTAGCCTTAGCATTTGCTTACTTTATAGTTTCCTTACTTAAAGTTTGCTCAAAGTTCTCTAATTCTCTCAAGATTTCAAGCTTTCTTCTTCTTCCTCATTCACATTCAAGAGGCTTCATTCTCAACCTCTAATCAAGCTCTAAACCTCTAGCATACACATTCCAATAATAAATCAACTCCTAAACACATAACATTTCCATTGTCAAACACAAAAACACAAGAAAAATTCTTCCTCCATTCTAACTAGCCTTGGCCGAATTCATCATCACCATTAGCATCAAATTTTCTTCTTCTTACTTCATAAAAGATCAAGCTTAATCTATTCTATGATTCTTTCTCTTGTTCTTTCCTCTAAAATTCGGTTCCTATGGCTTGTTAATGACCATGGCTTGATGATTAGGAACCATGGTGGTGATTGTAAATTCATCATATAATGGACCTCTAAAGCTCAAGATTTTCACTCCAGACATACTGAGTAGGAGTAGTGAGGAGAGGAATATTATGCTAGTTTATTTTGTATTCGATTGCTATTGTTCGTCTTGAATTACTGTATTTAACTTAAGCTCAGTGTGTTTTGGTGCTTGATATGAACAGTTAATACTTATTCTATAACTATATGTGATGATAAGGTTATGTCCATGTGATAGTTGTGTATGTATGTGACTAGTTTTTATTTCTCTTCTCTATGTGTGAGACAAACAATGAGTTTTACTTAATATGCATGACTTACATTTTATTTTCTTGTTTCCTTTCTTTTGAAACTCGGATTTCTTGAGCGTCTAATATGGTGTTAGGTGGTTTGACTTGTTTAAGGTGGGATTGGAGTTAAAATGGAGTCTATAGTTTATGTATGTTTGTTGGAAAACCTTCTTTGGGACTAAAAACTATGTTTAGGTATGATTATATGCAAGGATTGTTTTATAAAATGTAACACCCGATTTTCCCTTGTACAAATGATCAAAATGCCCTTGAGATCATTTTACCCAAAAATGAGGATCTCCAAGCCGACCATCCTCCAGGAATGTTTCGATGATGATAGGGGATTACATGTGTTATGTGTGTCAAGAGAGAGAAGAATCTCATTTGAGTTTGATGCGTGAAATGACCCAAAACGCCCCTACGGCTAATTAACATTGATTTGCGTCCTGTAAGCCTGAACTTCATCCAAAGGTTTTAAATGATGTTTTTAAGCAATGTTTTATGATAGGTTAAGTCCGATGGTCCAGGAGTCCTTGTGTGAATTTAAGTTTTACCCTTGTTGGTGCTTAACGGGCATAATCAAACGATTATGGAAATATGGGCAATATTAGACTCTAATTAAAGATAAAGGAATTTTATCTATTAATTTGAAGTCTAAATAATTATTTGAGGCCATTAGAGCTTAAGATTGATTAAGAAAACTCAATTTCCCTTCTTAAATCCAAGACTTTATGTCATGTCAAGCCAAATAGTAAATTCTCTCTGCAATTCCTTAAATTAAGGAAACATGTTGGAGTTTGAATTTCAAACTAATGATATTTAATTCAAACTAATCAAGCAAGACAACTCCAAATCATGTCTTGCAAACCTTAAACCCATGATTACAAATCCAAAAACACAAATTACAACTCCTAATTCATAGCCTAACCAAATCAACTCTTAAACACACTTATAAACCAACATTAAAATGAGCTTTTCTTTCCCCCAAATGCTCCTAAACTAATCAGCCACTCCCCCCTAATTCACCATATGTTGATTAATTTACACACAAAAGAACCATACTCTAAGCCATACCTTAGACCGTGCTTCAACCCATACCTAGCCTTACCCTTGAATGACACTTAGAAGAGATATTTTCCTTCTCCTCATGGCTAAGAAAGTCGTAGCCCTCTCCCCATTTTTCATCCACACAATTTCATTTTTCAACCCATAATATATATAGCAATGTGTAAAGAAATCTCACACTTTTACTACTAGCTTTTTTGTTTGAGTTTGTGACCAAAAAAGCTTTCTAGTTTTCTCTCAACTTCAAGTCTTTTTCTACCACCACTCTCAATCCTCCCTCAACTCACAAACACATAGTCATTCCCTTGCAAGATCAAAGCTTTCTCTCTTCAAGCAAGGAACACAACTTGGTAAGGATTTATTTGAGTTTTCTTCTTCTATCTTCTTCTCTTTCTTTTTTGGCCTTGATGAGTAATAAAACAAAAGGAGTTGTTGCTATTGTTATTGTTGTTGTGGCTGATGTTGTTGTTATTGCTATTGTTGAATCTTCTCTTTTTCCTTCTTTTATTTTTGATCTTGATCTTGGATAATGTAAAGAGCCATGGGCTTGATGATGAGAGATCTTGATGTTAGTTGTGAGACCATCATTTGCTTGACCTCTAGAGCCCAAGTTTTAGTTTATTTTTGTTGGTTTTTCTTTGAACTTGATGATGAGTCTAGACAAAAAAGGTTCTTGAAACCATGGTGTCAAGAGACTCTAAAGCTCACTTCCATTTTGGTTAAGATTGATTGGGGTTGAAAGCTGATTCTTTAAAGTCTTAAAATGAGCTTTAGCAAGATAAAGAAATAAACTTGCATCATGTTTATATTTCATTGCCTAGCATATTTACTTTCCAAGTTATCACTTAATAACTAATCTCAAAGCCTATCTCAATCTTAAAGTTGAGATGTGATTTAGAGTAAATACTCTAAGAGGCCTAAAGCACTAAAATAAAGAAATAGACTTGCACTCATGTTTATATTTTCTTGTCTAGCATATTTAAGTTTCAAGTCATCACCTAATAATGGTAAAGATCTAAAATGAGGCTTGCATAGTATGTTTATCTTTATGTCATCACTTAAATTCCTAGAGCTCAAAAGACTTGCTACATGGAAATTTTAACCATGGCTAATGGATGTGCCTTAGTCATGATACAATGTTGGTTTTGATTTATAAAAATGTGAAAATGTTTTCAAAGGAATGTTAGAAAGATGTTTTAAAATGGTTTTGAGGTGTTAAAGTAACTTAGAATGTGTTAAAACCTTGATTTCTTGAACTCCGAAGGTTCTGGTAATCGATTACTAGGATGGTTATCCGAAAGATTTTTGGTTCTAAATCGATTACCACTTCATGTAATCGATTACCAAGGATGTTCTTCATGCCCATAACCAGTTTTAACCCGGAATCGATTACCAATTCATGTAATCGATTACAATGGTGTTCTTCGTCCAGAACAAGTTTTAGTTCTGGTAATCGATTACCAGCATATGTAATTGATTACCATCATATGTAATCGATTACCAGCTTGCCCTTTGTGCCGGAATAAGCTTCTGGTAATCGATTACCAGCACATGTAATCAATTACTAGCACCCCAAATGTTTAAATAATCGTTTTCTAAGCAAGATCAAGTGGATTGATGACCTTAGGTGATTGATTTGTGTGAATAATGATTCTTAGTATGTTATATACATATATTCCATTAAGCATAGTATATGCATGAGCTAAGTCCGGCTTGATTTCCAGCATACTTGGGTAAGAGCATGTTTACTACTTTAAGATATTGATGAATATTGTGCTTATGGATTTATGCAAAGGAATGTGATGCTTGCCTATGTCCTTTATGACATGATGTTTTATGGCATGTTGCAATTATGTATGATTGGTTGAGATGCATGTTTGGATGTTATACGACAAGAAGCAAATTTGGGAAATCACATTCCCAGCCATTATGCTGTGGATTTCTGCCAAATTTGTTGACTTAGAAAAATCATGAAATCTTGAGTATAAAATGATAAATGATAGAGTTGCATACTCAGGATAAGAAAGTGATGTGTTTCCTCTCTATTACCCCATTTTAAATCTAGCGACGGCTAGTTAGGATTGAGCTCATCCTAGGCGATAGAATAGGAGGAGTTTTGGTGACCATGAAAAATCGCTAGGGAAGGTGAAGCAGGTGGCTTTTGGTGACCATGTGCAAGGGTGAAAAGAACTTGAAAGTTCAATTATGAAAAGTAAAGGAAAGAGGCATATATATATATATATATATATATATATATATATATATGTATGTATGTTGCATTATTATCCTATTGGTGCATTTTAATCATGTGACAAGTACTATTTACATGTGTTGGTTATGCTTTTAATGTATTGTCATGCATACATGAGATATTTGTTGCATTCATATCATTAAGACCCATGCTAAAAGACACCAACTTCGGATAATAAGATTTGAGAAATTTAAAAATGGAATATTACGCATGCACACCTCTTTCATAATAAAAACCGAAGTGGCTTGGGACGATGACGATGACACTCATGTTAAAGTCAGGAAAGCCCTACTAAGAATCTTGAATAAAGTTTCCCATCCCTTTTCTTTCTTTCATGTCGTCTCCAGACATGAATGATGCGGATGTTCGTGATCTTCCTTGAGGCGCGGGTAAAAGAGGTCACGTCATTTACCGAATCAGAGGTCGAGCGGAAGCGTGAAGACTAGTCTAGTTTTGTTATGTTTAGCTTAGGGCTAGTGTATGATCGACCTTGATTGTTGTGTTTAGTATCTTAAGGTGTCCTTACGTTTATAGGACATCGCTATTATGTTAAGATTATGATATATGATTTGTGTTATGATTATACTATGGTCTACCTATATATGCTATGATGACGGTATATGATTGCTATGTCTTATGTGTATTAGTCGGTATCTATGCGCACGCGCGGCTCGCATTTTAAGTTTTAAGTTCAAAAGAAAAAAATTAGTCATATTTTACTACTCGTATTTTAAAGAAAAATAAGTCAAGTTCTGAGACAAAGGTGTAACGACTAATAATTAATCGAATGCGACTCGAGCGTATTAGGTTAAAAGTTAGGGTGTTACATAAAAAATCTCTCATTTTTGTATGTTTGTTGAACCCTAGCATTGATGTTTGAATGATAAGTGTATATGCTTGAGTTGAGTCCAAAAATAGCATGTTAACGTGGAGCTATGTGTTTGTTTTCTCACAAGTTCTTCCTTTGCTTTCCTTTTTCCTCCTATGTTTTTATTACTCTATTTTGCCGGGAATTTCTGGTTTGGATCGGGATAAAAAAGGGTGAAATTATGAAGGATTTATGTTGGGTTTTTATGGCTACATGTGTAGAATAAATTTCCATTTCCCCAATGTCATAACTCTTGAACATTTTCAGCATTATTCTAGCTAAATTGGGGGTTACCTGGAGTGTAAAAAGGAAGGGGTCTAGGGCCGTTTTTATGAGAAAAATAATGTATGAAGATGGGACTTGGGTATTCAAGTGTAGAAATTTAATTGTGAGTTGTGGTTCATTGGCCATGTGTTTAAGAGTTTTTTTTTTTTTTTTATGATTTTTGATTAACCAAGTGTTGTAAATTTTACAGCAACTATAGGTCAAATGTTAGGTGATGATTTGGTGTTCTAGATGAGGAGTCTTGATTAATTTTGAGTACTCTAGCTATTGGCGTTTAAACGAGTTCTTTGGTTATGAAATGTTTGATAAAATGGTGATAGCTACTGGAAATTTTCTAACATGTTTGTTCCTCTCATAAAGTGGCAATTTGGACTTGGTTTCTTGCATCCTTGACTTTTATTTGGTGTACAAGTGTTAGGTTGTAATAAGAATGTATTTAGATTGAGAATTTGAAGCTTTTGAACTACTTTATTTGAGTTGAAAAATAAAAACTCTGTTTGAGTTGGATATGTTGGTCTAAATTTGATATTATTTTGATATCGTGAACTTGGAATGCTTATATGTGGATGGTATTAGAAAGGTTATTGTTAATTCTATTATTGGAATATGTGACTAGATGAATGTTAGCTTGGTCTACCCTTTCTCCAAATTGGTTTAGGCCTGTTTATGTTTATGCATTGAGTTCTCAAATTGAAATATTAAATCATTGAAAATTGTATGATTAGAGTATGCGTGCGAGGAGCGTCTCACGGACTACATGACATAGCCTAACTCATTATAACGTGAAGTATGAATTGGAACGTTAGCATGAGTTAGGATTATGTTCCATAGGCCTGGAATGCAAACCGAAGTATGTTGAGTAAAAACTCTAAGCTTTGTCATCGAAATGCATGAAAGTTGTGCTTATATCTCTTAATGACTTGTGAGATGTTTATGTATGTCAAGTGGTAATTCTAAGCTTGTCAATTAAATGCATAAAGGTTGTGCTAATGTTTCATAATAATTTATGAGACTTTTTTATTATGTTGCAAGATAAGATATAAGGAAGTTAAATTCAAAGTTCAATTGAAATCCCCCCTATCCCCATTTAAATTTAGCGATAGTTAATTAGGTTGAACTCATTCTAGGCGATAGGTGATTTGGAATATATATGACAGTTGAATCGCCGAGGCGGTGATGTGGTTGGTCAATGCAACATGAGAGAGGGCGCAATGTTTAAAGAACTAATGCTTAAGTAAATTAAAGTGCTAAAGATGCGAGATGATTATCACCATAACATTGATTATTAATTATGGTTCTCTTTCCTTCATAATAGAAATGCTACATGAATGATATTGAACAAATTACTTATTTAATGTTGTACTCTATTTTTTCTAATTTATTTATTTTGCACAATATTTTATAGAAATTAATATATTTATTTAAATAAATACAATAATTTATTTAATTGTATGAATATGTAGGAAGTATAATTTTTAAAAGTAAGTAAACAAATTTAATATTTAATATAGATTTTTTTATAATCATCCGTGCATCACACAAGTAATAAACTAGTTATATATTATAATAGATTTTGTACATTATTTCCTTAAGTTGCATTTTTAAAATAAAATTTGACAGTGTTTCTCACTACCTATACAACACCCTAATCCTTATTTTTCTCTCTTTTCCTTTGGTCTTTTCATCTTGTGTGAGTATTATTGAGGGGCCCCATCTTTAGTCTTTGGGGAGCGCCACCATTTTTTTATAACTTTTTGTGTTTTGTGTTTTGTTTCATTATCCCATTTGTGGTGTTTTCGTTATTCCTTTGCAATATTTTTGTTGTCCCCTTTTGTGAGTGTTTTATTTTCCCCTCTATGGGTGTTTTGGTTTTTCCTTATGGGAATTTTTCTTGTTATGCTCTTACAACTACAGAGGTATTTAGATCTATGTTGAAAAGATGCATAATACATTTTTAAGCTACAACACTTGTTGTGATGGTCTTCGATGTGACAAATGTTTAGACATTGATGGTCTTTGGGCAAGAAAAGGAGCCACCGATCGATTGCTAGTCTATAGTGTCATGTTTCTTATTCAATTTGGATCTAATGCATCTATTTTGACTTGTAAGTGCCGCTATGCTTTTTCATTAATGGCATTTTTTCTTTTCCATAAAAAAATATTATAATAGATTTTATTTTATTATATATTATCAATTTACTATATTTTTATTCTGTGTTCAATTGAAAATATAATTCATACACATGTCAATAATACTTCAAGGCCTGAAATGTGAACTCCTATTTCAACAATTACAAATAGTAAATGGCTATGGAATAAAACATTTTTCATCCTAAACAACAAAATCAATACATTCCTTTGTACACAAAATCAAGTCCCTTTATATGCATTCCCTTTAAAAATTGTTTATACAAAAATTCTAAAAAGAATCTTAGCAAATAAAATGAAATATCTATACAATTTCTCTAATTTCATCACTTAACAAAAATATATATAAATGCAGTTCCATTGTATATAAATCATATCTATTCTTATTTGATATCAATTTTATAACATCATTCTTAATTGATATCAATTTGATTTAAACTCAATTTTAATTTCATATTCCAAAATTCAAAATATAAGTTGATGCACTTATTGAAATTACCCTTGATTGGTATCAACTTAGGGTAGGTTTGATAATACTCTTCAGTGAGTGCTTTGATTGATGAAAAACATAAGCAAATTTTTTCTATTTTGTAAACAAAAAACTGGGTTTTGAGAGCACTTTAGGGGTGCTTTTCAGATCTAGCTTCTTCTCTCTAATATTCAAAACACTAATATAACTTTACTCTAGTTAATGACAATAATTTTAGAAATTATATCCTTTAACATCTATATCCATTATTGTCATTTTGGATATTTGGAGTACATTTGCCAAACACTACTATTGTGGCTTCTACTTATTAAGAACAACTTTTGCATTATTTTTATCAAATGATGCTACTATGGCCTTTTGAGAGCAGTATTTTAAGAGCCAATAGTTTTTTGAGAGCCACATTTAACTCACTTAATTTTAGAAAATATTGAATTTAATGTGACAATAATTTAAAATTCTAATTACAAAGGAAAAAAACAAAAAAAAAGCATATTAAATCCATACATTGTATGGGAAGTCATACTAGTTTTATCCTGACATCCAGACACATATTTCCTCATTAGTAAAATAGTTGACTCAGCTATCTCTATTAGAAAAGTCTTATAAATAGAAGTCTATGATTGAATGACTAAATGCATCAAACTTAATTTCATTCTAGTAAAAAAATTTAGATGAAAATTCTACTTCTTTTTGTTGGTGTATAAAAATTTATCCTTTGCTTGTTTTAATAGAAAAAGGGAAGAAAGAAAATGGAAAGAGAGAGAATGAAGAGGTTTTATAGTTTTCTTCTCCTTGGATGAAGAAAATAGGAAAGAAAAGTTTGTCAATGGGTTTCCAAAAATGTTTTCTCTCAACAATTGAGGAGAAAACTAAAGTGAAAGAGTGAGTTTTGGTAAAATGACTATTATACCTTTTATATATTAATGTTTAGACAAAATATTCCCTTATATATATTCTTATGTTTATTAATTTTCAAATTTTATACATAACAGTATTTCATATTAATTATTTTTATTATTTTTTATGTAAATGATATTTAAAATTGTCCAACTTTATAATTTTAATATAAAAATATCTTATAATTAAATATCTTATTTTGAGTTAATTCGATATCAATTTTTCATTTTCTTTTGTAAAATTAATTTGTTATATTTAATTTTTTTGGAGTATTATTATGTCAAATTTATAATAAATTAGAAATATAAAAAACAAGACAATATTTACAATACATTCTATTAAGGACAAAAATATCATGTACTCTTATTACACCTTCTTTATTCTTGTTTTTCTCTCCAATCAAATAAGAGAACAAAAATTAAAATATTCTCTTTCTCTTATTTTCTCTTTATCCAAACAATAGGAGAGAACATGAGCTTTTCTCAACATTTTCTCTCTCCATCTTCTTTCTTTTAATCTTTTTTTTTTTCATTTTATTTCTCCATTCAATCCAAAGGTTAAGGTGAGAGATGACTCTCCAATCCAAGAAAAAACCTTTAGATTCAAAGAGCATTTACAGGAACTTACATTTACTTCATCTCAAAAAGAAGAGTGGAGGTTGAACATGCATCTTGTTAGAATTGAGACCTATTATGTTCCACTCAACCAATCCCTTGGGATTAATGAAAATTCTAATTCATTGTCCTTTTCATACCCACAATTTTTCCACAAAGAGAGAGAGAGAGAGAGAGAGAGAGATCATATGATATTCTTACACCAGAAGATTTGCATTGCATTCTCTTTTTCTCTTGATTTTGCCTTTAGATTTTTTTTTCAAATATTTTTAAAATTGTTTGATTTTAATTCCCTTATTAGGCTATTTATGTTAAAGATTGAATTGACTAGCAGATGTTTTGACCATTCAATCTTACATGGTAATTGACAATCATACATAACAGATATTAAAACCAAGCTTAAAAATGCTTGGAATAAAACCAAATAAAAAGTTTTTGAAGGACCAAAACCATGTTTCACCCTTTTTGGTTTCCATTTTCATTTTATGTGTTTTTTGTTTTTATGATTTTGTAAAATAAAAAATGGTGAACACAAGAAATGAAACCTAAAACCATAATTTTACTATTTTCATTATTTCAATTTTTTCTTTACCAAATTATAAAGGATTTAATTAAAATATATTGACAGTTACCTAATCATATAATATCACATCAACAAATATAATTAACTTTCATTCTCATTACTTAAATAATCATGCAAAAGAAAAAATTTAATTAGTGTATCAAAATTAAACTTAATTTAAAAAAATACAAAAAAAAAAAAATATGAACATGTTCAAATCTTAAAAACAAAAACATATTTAAAAACTTCATAATATTTATAACATATATTTGTCCCTCCTTAGCTAAGCTACTAATTCCTTTTCTTTTCATTTAAATTGAGACAGTGGAATAACCAAGAAGAAGAGATAAAAATGCAGCTGAGATATACATATAAATATAGAGAAGGAGAGAGAGAGAGGTCGATAATAAACACATCCTCTGTTTTTTCATTCCAGTTGCTCTTCCTCCCATTGAATAATTAAAAAAAAAATTTAATTTTTTTTCCTCACATGCCTATGATTTTCCCTTCATCTTCATCCTTGAATGGTAATCTTCTTTTTCTCATCTGGATTTCTAGCAATTTTCCTTGATCTCTCAACAAAGCTATTTTTTTTTGGGAATTTTCTTCTCTGATCTGGTTCCTTTTTTTTTTTTTGGGTTAATGGGGTTCTGAGATTAGATAACAAGGTTTGGTTTTTGATTGATGCTCGTAAGATCCGATGCTGTTAGATCGAATTGACAAAACCCCACTTCGTATCTGATCGAAGCACAAATTGGGTTCTGTCTGAATTTTTTAGATAAGGTCTGTTTTTCTTCTACACAGATTCTTCTCATCTGCATTTCTGATCGGTTTTTTGCTTTGCTATTTGTTAATGGAAAAAAAGATTGGATTTTTAGGAAGCTTGTGCTTGATTACTTGCTAATCTGCAAAAACTATGCATTCAGACTGAATCCTAGATTATAATTTTGGCCTTCATTGAATGATTTAAACATGGTTATAGAAGTTTGCTTTTGTATTTTTTTGACATGAGAATTTTGATTAGAAATGACTGTTTGGTTGAATTTTTGTTCAATCTTTGTATTGAAATCAGTGATTGATGGTTAACTTGTCATGGTTGGTATGGTAGCAGATGGAATCGGATCTTGGAAAGCTATTCATTGGAGGAATATCTTGGGACACCGATGAGGAGCGTCTTAAGGAGTATTTTGGGAAGTATGGAGAGGTGATAGAGGCTGTGATCATGAGGGATCGCACCACTGGCCGTGCTCGCGGTTTCGGTTTCATTGTCTTTGCTGATCCTGCTGTCGCTGAAAGGGTCATTGTGGATAAGCACATAATCGATGGCCGCACCGTGAGTTGTTTTGTTGTAGATATATAATTGGCATTGTGTCAATACTTTGTGTTTAGCTTCTTGCAGTGATGGAACCTTGCTAAAACTTGTGTTTCAAATAGAGATCATTGTGTTAAGGCCTAGCAATTTTTTCATGATTGAACTTTAGTATGTACATTGGGTCACACTCGATCCCTTTGTTGTTTGTAAAATTAGAAACTGAAAATGGGTCACAGATTTTGATCTATTTGCTGTTCTGTTGAATTTCAGGTTGAAGCAAAGAAAGCTGTTCCTAGGGATGATCAGCACTCTATAAATAGACAGTCCGGTAGTGTAAATGCGTCTCCTGGTCCTGGTCGCACAAAGAAGATTTTTGTTGGGGGTTTACCGTCTACTATCACTGAAAGTGATTTTAAGAAGTATTTTGATCAGTTTGGTACAATTACCGATGTTGTAGTAATGTACGATCACAATACCCAGAGGCCAAGAGGTTTTGGCTTCATCACATTTGATTCAGAAGAAGCTGTGGATAGAGTTCTGTATAAAACTTTTCATGAACTCAATGGAAAGATGGTTGAAGTCAAGAGGGCAGTTCCCAAAGAGCTTTCCCCTGGTCCCAGCCGGAGCCCATTGATAGGATACAACTACGGTTTGAATAGGGCCAGTAGCTACCTAAACAGTTATGCTCAGGGTTATAGTATGAGTCCCATAGGAGGATATGGAGTCAGGATGGATGGTAGGTATAGTCCACTTACTAGTGGTAGAAGTGGGTTTACTCCCTTTGGCAACACTGGTTATGGAATGGGAATGAATTTGGATTCCGGATTGAGCCCAAGCTATGGAGGGACATCTGGTTATGGGAGCAATTTAGGATATGGTCGAATATTTAGTCCTTTCTACAGCGGAAGCTCAAACAGATATAGCACTCCTATAGGCTATAGTGGGGGCAATGGCAGAAGTGATTCGCTTATGAACTCAACTTCTCGGAATGTCTGGGGAAATGGGGGCCTGAATAATGCCAATAACCCTGTCAATCCCGGTTCTTTCTTGGGATCTGGAAGCGGAAGTTTTGGCGTTTCGATTGGAAATAGTGGCGCTAATTGGGGTCCCTCCATTCCAGCCCAAGGTGGAGGGACCACTTCTGGCTATGCTACTGGGAGTAATGTTTATGAAGGTGGAGATAGCAGCTTCAGATTAGGTGGGGAGGGTATGGAAGAAACAGCAGTACAGGTGTGACTCCATCCTCTGCCTTTAATGCATCAACTGAAAGTTATGAAGGATCGTACGGGGATTTGTACCGCAGTGGCAGTGTTTCAGTTTACAATGACTCCGCTTGGCGGTCTGCTGCTTCTGAGATTGATGGTTCTGGGTCATTCGGTTATGGTCTGGGTGGTATAGCTTCAGATGATCCAGTAAAAACTTCTGAGGGTTATATTGGAAGCTACAATGCTACAAGTAGACAATCTAATAGAGGTAAGATCTTTGGCTTCATTCTTATCTTTGAGAGAAAATCAGATTAGAGTTTATAATTTCTTTTTGTTGTTGGTTTCCAATGTGGTGTTTTTTATATTTCTGAAGATGGATTATTCTGATGGAACTTGAAAAGGAAATCTGTATTTATTTACTACTTTTCTGTTAAATTTGTCTTTCAGCTTAAGATCGACATATTTGTAAATGATATATTGATACAGGTATCATGGCAGCTTTGTTTATGTCTTCTTTAAATTATACCAAGTACTCTTGTTTCGTGACTTTTAATTATGCATGTCTTCTTTAATTTTTTATCTTTAGATTCTTGATAGCTTTCTCAGAAGTGTTTACTGCTTTCTAAGTAGAATTTCTTGCTTGAATACTTATGCATAGGATTCTAGATTACTTTCATTTGAATTTTATTGTGGAATTTGATGCTTAGTTGTAAGTTATATCAACTTGAAAGATGTTGAAACGTAGACACAGACCACACTTTCTCATGTGTAATGTGGATAATTGTTATTCTATGGAATGGGGCATAGAGAGTTACATAACTTACTTTTTTTATACGATTTAATTTTGATGCACTAACTGTGTAAAACACTTTTACACTATTGTTCAATCATGTATTGTTGCCACATAAGCAAAAACGTTTATTATCATACCCACTAATTGAAAAGTCACGTAAATAGAAGGATTTAATTGGATGAGAATGTAAGTTTTTAACACTATCAATACATCAAAATTAAACTCTTATTTATATACCTTTTTTCCTTGTAAAGTATTTCAATTATGTGATTCAATTCAATCATGCTCCTCATTTCTTCTCTCATCTACACTCTTCACACTTTTGATTCATTATTAAGAATGTGTATTTTGCTGATTATCATTTTGCCTGTTATAACAACAACTAAGTCTAGTTCCACTAAGTGGAATTGGCTACATGGATCAAGCAACGTCATAAAGCTCTCTATCATATATTATATTCATGTTACGATTAAGATGTTCTGAATTAGTCATACTGCCTGTAACTAAATTTCTGTTATTGTTTCCCCTTGCTGCAGGAATTGCTGCCTAGATGACATGTTAATTGGTTATGACAGAGTAACAGTAGATCAAGGGAAACTGGTCAAAATTAATGACGTATTGTGAATTCATACATCTCCATCACTTGAGAGATATCTGCTCATAAGGAAATTCGGCATATATAACTAAAGGTGTTCTTTCATTTGAAGTATATATATTCAAAGAAAGAAAACAGTTACAAGTGATTTTGTGTATGGTTTGTTTTTTTTTTTTCCCTTCTTTCTCTTTTTTCCAGTCCTCTTTTTCAATTTTCAAGACTTAGGTTCCTTTCTTGGAATTTGATTGAGGTGTAAAATCAGATTGCGGGATATACTCAGGAAGATTTGTTCCGATAGTGTAATAGTGCATCTCCGAGAGGCGCGTCATTGTTAGTTTGTTTATTGATAGAGTATTAGTTTTTGAATTTCTCCTTTTCTTTGCCACTGTAATGCCTGGCAAAGCTGTTTGTTCTTGTCACCATCTCTTTTGTCTGGGATATGTAACTCTGATAAAATTGTAAGTGAGGTTCAGTTTGATTTATCAAGTGTGAAACATGAATGGGATATGCCTATATAGAATCCCAATCAAATAATTAAAGTTGATGGAACAGTTTTATTAATTTTTGTTACACTCATACAATTTTATACTTGGTCTATTTTTGAAGTCAAAGGTCTGTCTACTGATTTTCATGATTATTCAATTCTTACATCTGTTTGGTTTTACCAACAGTTTTGTCAAAATAACATAGTGTGATTATAAATCGTTGTGGTTCCAAAATAAAAGCATTTTTTGCTTGTGTGTAGCTTATGCTTATCAGTGAAACTTTTATGGTTATTTAGCTTTGTGCTTGTTACTTTCATGGGATTCCTTCCTTCTAATAAGAATTCAGATTTGGATCTTCAACTGAAAGCAATGTATGTGTGGCCATGCTTTTATCTTATCCTTAAATGGATTAGGATTTGTCTTGTGCTTATATCTTGAACTGAAGTTTGGGGATCATCTTCACAACTTCATATCCCAACTTTCTATTTGGTTTTTGTTTTCAATCTGTTTATTCTTTAGAATTTCGTGAACTAAATAAAATTTTCTATATTTACAATTTTCTTTAGAAAATTATAGAAGCCATGAAAGAGACTGAATAGGAATCAAAGATGCACTTATTTGTTTTGAAAGTGGGGTCTTGGCAAAATTATATTGACCTTTGGTTTCTTGTTTTTACTAATTCAAAATCTTTCTATTCTCAAAAGGTCAATACTCTTACAATCTGTTGGGTTGAAAGGCATACTTGAAAAGTGTTTATCAAAAGATGAGTTTGAAAGCAAAGTCCGGTGATTTTCTCAAAAGAGGAGTGAAAGATTAATTTAAGCAAGGGTACTTGCCAAGATTGATGGAAGATAAGAAAGTGTTAATTAATTATATTTGGCTTGAGGGTAAAAATAAGAACAAAAATTATGTGAATGAATTTCATGTCTTATTTTATACATAAAGTTTATTCATATGATTTTTACCTATATTTTTTTCCATAGTCAAACACACCTTGAGATTTAATAAGAAAAGCTTTTTTTGAACATTTAAACAAGTATAAAGTTTCTTAACAAAATTAAGTATAATTTTATTTTGGTGAGGCAATTAAGTATAATTAAACTTTGAGGAATGTTTTGATGTTTTTAATTTTGGTATTAATTTTTTATTATGGTGTTTTTTTTATTTTCTTATTGTTAAAATAATTCTTCAAGTATTGTGTGATTATAAAAATTTCTCAATAATCTTCTTTTTTAAATATATTTTATATATAAAAGTATTTTGTTAGGTATCTTCGATGAAAAAGAAAAGACAACTAGAAGTAGTTAAGCAGGATTTTCTTGCATATATATAATATTTATGTTATGCTTGTTAAAAAGTAAAAATGTGATGTAAATTTTTATGGATCAGTTATAAGAGTGATTTACATTTGGAAACATGGCCATAGGATGATGTTTTATTTACATCCCTCAAGTTTTGCCGAGTTTCCCAAAAGTCTTTTGTTCTATTTACATCTTTAACATTTTCAAAAACTGAATGACATTTAAATTATGAATAAAAAATTGACATTTTATATTTCGCTGTGATCTATCATTTTTTGGTCTGATCTTCTATCATTTTAGTTTGACATGTTATGTTTTGAGTTAATATTTATTTTAGTTCTAATTTTATATTCATTAGTCATTTTAATCCTTAATTTTTAAAATAAGTCAAATTAGTCTCATCTCACCTTTACTTAATGTTTTGTTAATTAAATAAAGATGTGTAACATTAAGCAATACCTTGTTATATGTCGTTTAAAGTATAATGAAGTTTAAATGAACTCATTTTGATGCTAAAATTGCACAAAATAAGTTATTTTATGACTTTAAAAGAAGAATTAAATGATTTATTTTGTATAATTTTAGATATCAAAATGAGTCATTTTAAATTTATGGGAAAAATATTTTACCTCCTGGATCTTAATCAATTAAACTAACTTTTTAAAACATACAATATGACCCTATGATTTCCACACAGTGCAAGAAGGCCCCTCTGTTAATTTTCCATTCATTTACACCGTTAAATTTACATGTGTCAGTCACATGACTATAATTTGGACAAAAATACCCTCAAACTTCAATCAAATTTTCCAAACTCAACCCATCACTAAACCCCTCACCCTTCTGCTCTCTTTCACCCAAAACAAAACAAACACCACCCATCATAACAGAAATCAAAATCAAAACCAAACTCAACCAAAATCCACGATCAAAACCAAAATTCATCCCGGGGCGAGCAAGGAAGAGAGGGAAGAGCCACCAGCATGAGAACAAGGCGGGATCACCGCCGCACAGGGGAGGTGCAGGCCGCTCGGGGGAGGTTTTGAGGTTCGGTGGCTTCTTCGCGGTGGCTTCTTCACGGATGGGAGGCAGGCGCTGCAGCGTGCTGAGAGTGATGCAGATCGGTGGCCGATTTGAAGAGTGGCACGCGGCGGTGATGGGTGAAGCGCATGGCTGGGCAGATCTGTCACGATCTGTGCGCTGATTGTTATCGCGAAGGGAGTAGGGGAGCCGGCTACTGGTGAGCCACTCGGCGGCTGCTATGGTTGAGAGGGGAGGAGCTGTGCAATGCGGTGGCAAAGGGAAGGATAGCGAGAAGAGATGGTGGCGATGATGGCTGAGAACAGGAGGTCACGACCGGTGGGGATGGAAGAGGTTGTGCGAGGAAGAGGCCGCAGTGGTGGTGGTTGTGAAGAACTAGTGCGGCGGCTGGATCTTCCTTTTCTGTTTCTGCCTTTTTTTATATATTGTGATCTGATTTGAAATTGGGACTTTTGGTTAAGATGGATTGTTGATGCACTGATGATTTGTATGAATTGAATTGGGTATCTCGTTTGGCTGAGAATGTTGGTATAGAGGGATGGGTTTCTAGTGTGATAGAATGGTGTTTGTCTTGTTTTGCGTGAAAAAGAGCATAAGGACGAGGGGTTTAGTGTTTGGTTGAGTTTGAAAATTTTGATTGAAGTTTGAGGGTATTTTTGTCCAAATAATGGTCACGTGATTGGCACATGTAAATTTAATGGTGTAAATGGATGGAAAATTAACAGAGGGGCCTTCTTGCATTGTGTGAAAACTATAGGGTCATATTGTATGTTAAAAGTCATAATCTAAATTGATATTACCTAAAACAAGGATAAAATATTTTTTTCCCTAAATTTATTCTTTAGAAGATATAAGATATATCAAAGGATCACTTAACGATACATATTGTTATTTAATTAATAGATGTTAAATAAAAACGTTTGAGTTAACTAACATTATTCATGTTTTGCAATGTTAATGATTGATTTTACTCATTTTAAAAGTTAAGGACTAAAATAATTCCCAAATATAAAATTAGGGACTAAATTGAACATTAACTCTTATATTTTATTGTGATTGTCTAACATCATAATTTGACCTTTACATTAACCTTTTTTTCGTTTATAATTTGGATGTATCTATCAAAAGGGTAAATTTTTGAAGTTTTTAAAATATTAGGGATGTAAATAAAAAAAAAATTGGGATTAAATTGAAATCTAAATAAAATGTAAGGGACATAAATAAAGTGTTATCCTAATATTTAATTTTAATATGTTATTATATTATTAGATATACCTCGTATTTAATATATTGAAAGTGTAAACAAATTTACACCATCATATAATGAAATATTACTAAACTATCAAAAGTATTTGACTTAATATATAATAACTAATTATATTACTAATGTATTTAAATGAATTAATCATAACTTACTTTTTGAGGTATATATAATTATTCTAAAACATCTCGTTCAAGTTTGCCTCATTTACTTTGATCCTTCAAGTTTTAAAATATGAAGAAAAAAAAAGACTTAGAACTCTTGAAATTGTGTCGTACTACAAAATTTTGGATTGAAAAAGCATAGAGATGTTGAACGGACATGTTTGACCAAATCCAAATTTGATCGATTTTTAAATTGTCAATATTTGAAATTCAAATCCAATTTGATAATGATTCAAATTTAGCCCAAAAATGTACTAACCTATCAGGTTAAATTTTCAAGAACCAAACTTAAGTCAATAGTTTGGACATGACTAAATTGACAGGTCAGTTGGGTTAGGACATAAACACCAAAAAAAAAAAAAAAATGCACGTAAAAAACGATTATGACATTCATATGCATAGATGACCCACTCCTGTGCATCGTAAGTGAAGGCGTTTTCGGAATATATCACACATTCAAGGGGACGGGGGAGAGTTCACATTGTTTGGATCAAACTATGAACTTGGAATTTCATGACGCGTGACGGCTTTGAGTTCACGTTCAAGTGCAAGTGGGGGAGCAAACAAAAGTAGCATTAACAACTCCAAGGAGGAGCGCAAGAATCCAAATGACTCGATGAACTAACACACAAGGCATGATTATATATAGAAGACATGTGGCTGTATATGGAGCATTGGCTTGATATTTTGGCTTAGGTAACAAGGATAGTGATTATCGTGATGCTTGGAGGGGGATGGAAGATTATGACTTTTGGAATTTTCTAAGATGTGATTAGAGCGGGATTACGAGCCAATGGATACCATTTAAGACCCATAACCATACGTGATATTTGAAAAATACCTTCATATGTGATGCGCGCATGTGGATGGGTCATCGGTTCATTCTAACGTCATGCATGTGTGTACTTCTCACATGTATAAAATGACATTAATATGTCATTCTAACATCATGGAGCTATTTTTTTAATATATAAAAAAGTGACATTACCCACATGTTTTTAAAAAAATATGGGTAAAATGTACGTCGACATTCTAAAGTTATCAAAGCAAAACATCCCTTTTGTTAGTTGACATCCATTTGCATCATCTATTTTGTGTAACCCAATATCTTGGATATTTCTATCGTGTACACTTAATCCTCTTAAAGGTTATATTTTGTGCAACTTAAAGGAAATGAATATTAACTTAATAAAAGAGGTATTTTGATCATAGTTTGATAACTTTAAGGTATCACAATGCACATTTTAAAAGATCAAAATATAAATTATAGATGATATTAAGGATGTAAAGTGCATTTAGCCATTTTGAAAATGATCATAATAAGTTGCAGGGCTAAATATGGGGCACTAACCACATTAAAAAGTGTGGTTACATAAAAACTGGAAATGAGGCTAACTGACTTATTTCCTCTTCCATTTACCAGCAATGGAAGGTCATTTAGCCACACCCAGGAAAACGTGGTTAATTGTCAATTTTGAATTGGCTAACTGACCCCTCTCTCTTTTTTTTTTTTTTTTTTTGCAGTAAATTGCTATGTGAATGTTATGCAGACAAAATGATCAAAACTAAACCACTCCATTTACTATTAGTAAATTTTAATATTCGATAGAAATTAATTTTAACTTTTGTGCTTTAAAACAAAAAAATTAATAATGTTGCACTCGAAACTAGCAGTTAGAAACAACAAAAGAAAACTTTTAACAGCATGTTTGGTTATCAACCAATGTGACTTCTCCAGGCAGTTCTGTGGCATCTCAATGCAATTTTTGTGAGCAGTGAAAAATTTCTCTATTGAGAAGAATTGATTCTACATGCTATCCAGACAAACCCTTCAAGTAGAGGGACAATAAGCGTATTTCAACGAAAAGACCTGATTACATAACAATTGAGGATCTCAAATATCTTGATTAAGGATATAATTTGAAAACTAAATGGTACCCGTGCACCGCACAGAAACTTAGTTTTCAAAATTTTATGTAATTTCAACCAAAAAAATCTTTCTTAACTTAAACTCATTTAAATTGTTTAATATTTTTATTTATAATATATTCAATTAAGTTCGATAAATTATATATATGTATATAGTTTTGACTTTTGAATAAAAGTTAATATAAGTAGTTTTTTTATGAAAAGTGGTTATTTTTAGTTAAAAATTCACTTAATTGCATGTTTCGTTTGCAATTTGCACCTATTAAATCATGGAAAGATTCTTTTAGTATTTAATATATATACATTGTCAATATTAAAAATTTACATAAATATTCAATCATATATTATCATGTTAGTAAAATAATTAGGTTTAACTACTTATATAAATATTCAATCTTGAAAGTCTTATAAATATATTTTTGTTATTGCTCAAGGGTATCCCAAACTTAAACTAATCCCCTAGGTATGGAGATCAGAAGTGAGTTTTGCTTCTCCTAATAAAGCACGTCTTATACATGGCAGAAGAACCCCTTACACATGCTTAAAGGACACACACCTTACCAATGTATTAGGCTTTGTTGGTAAAGTCTTATAAATATAAAGCATATAAACATTTTTATTCAACATCTTAAAAATGCAACAAGATTTTTCATTCATGCTAAATTTGAGTTTGTAGATTAAAAATAAAATTTATTTTATATGCACCATTGATAAGAAAAAATTACACATACTTCTAACCATATATGATTATATCAACATTTACAAGTTAAAAGAAATAACAATTAAATAACAATGTAAAATTCATTTAGATCGTCAAGGTATCAAGATTAATCTCTTCAAAATAACAAAATCTATTTTTAAACTTTCATCAATATCTAATCATTTTATACTCATATATCATTAATTGTTTTTTAGAGTTTAATTTTTTTAATCAAATCATCTCATTTGTATGACTTTTCAAATAGTTGGTGTGAGATTTAATCATTTTTATATGACTTTTCAAATAGTGAGTGTGAAATTTAATCATTTTTACTTACATGGTAATATATAATTGGACGATAGTAGGTGTCGCAAGAATCGCGACGGACGGCGAAAATTAGTTTTTAAAATTGGAGTCGCCACCAAGTTTATTTAAATTTGGAAAACATGGAAAAACCCGTGTTATTAAAAAATTGGTCTTTGAAACCAGACTTAGCTCTGAGTTGGTTATGCATAGGAAAGGGTTTTAATCCTACGCACCCTAATACACCCGTCTTTAGACGGACCTTAATTGATTTGTGCAAATTATTAATAACCTTTCAAAATACTCATTTTTATATTTTATTTACAACAAAATTTAAAAAATTGAGGAACACCAAGCTTCACAACAGGTGTTCAAAATACCATGTTAACAAACCGTCACGGTTAAATTAACATTTTTTATTCAAAATACAATATTTCACAAATAAGTAACAAATTTAAACTAAATATATGAAAATAAAAATCTCTCATGAATTATAAATATTTACAAATAAGGTAAAAATTTATTTTGATATTTTTACAAAAATAAAATAAAAATATAAAAGAGAACATGCTTTTAAAGGAAATTTGGAACATCAAGCTGTCACAACTCAGATGTCCAATATTCAGTTAACAAGCCATCCCTAAATTAACTTTTATTTGAAATAAAATATTTCCTAAAGAAATGAAAATTAAATGAAATAAAATATCTCATAAAAAAAACTCATGAAAAATTTACAATTAAGACAAACATTATAAATATTAGATTTTGACTTGACAGGATCAATCGCCTCTACGTATCCTTTGCAATGGGGAATTCAAAGTCACGTAGTTCTGGATAAAATAATTGTATGTTGATGGGTTTTATTTTTGAAAAAGGAATTTCAATATCAAGCTGTCACAACTAAAATATCCGAAACATGTAATTAACAAGCCGTCGCGCTAAGTTAATTTTAAAAAAAATCTATCAATTAATTGACTTAATCCTTTTTTAGTAAAGCAAACCATTCAAATATTAATTTTAAACCCAAATCAAACCATGCCCCAAACAAACAGAACTTCAAGAGTCAAAAATAAAATAAATATTAAACCACGAATAAACCCAAATCCCAATGAATCTAAAATGAAACACTATTATCTTAAAATATCGATAAATAAAATTGAGACTCCCTATTTTCTTATCCTAATTTTCCTAAACTAAATTTTTATTTCCTAAATCTACCCCACTCCCACTCACTCACATGCGCACACACTCACTAACACATTCAGGCTCATTTCTCTCACATATACCGACACTAACTCTAACTCTCTCACAAATTTAACTAAAGAAAGAAAAAGAACCCAAGAAGGGAACTGAACACAGAATGAGAGAAATAGTGAGAAAAATAAAGAGAGAAGCCGCGGTCAAAACCACGGCGCGAGACCAGAAAAGGCGAGACGCGGTGCGGGCATAGGCGGAGGGCGCGCACAAGAGGGACCGCGGCCTGTGACGGTGAAGACCGCGGCGAAGGGAAACACGGCGCCTAGCACGCGAGGAAGAGGGCTGGCCGTGGCGGAGAGATCTGAGGTTCGCGGTGGTTGACGCGATGGGGAAGAGGTCGCGGGAGGAGGTCGCGCGATGGGGACGCAGATCGGAACAAAGGAAGCGCGACACATGCGGCTAAGGGGAAGGGGATCTCGAGCGGGCTCTGGATCGAAGGGAAGAACTGATATTTCGCGGCTAGGTTCAGTGGGAGGGGATCGCGGTGGTTGTGGCCATGATACTTGGTTTGGACGGGAGGGCCGACGTTTTGGTGGGGAGGAGTGGATATCGTGTGGCGGTGAGGCAAGAGGAGGAGATCCGGCGTGCATGTGATGCGGCAAGACCGGCGGAGCTTCGCGGGAGCAGACGCGAGTGTGGCGTCGAGGAGCAACGGATGGGCGCGGGCACTAGGCGCGGCTCCTTTCCAGGTTGTGTTTTCCTTTTCATTTTGTATTCTGACAATTTGAGATGTGTGTTTGGTTCAAGTTTGGGAACAAAATTTCAGGTGGGTGGCTTGGTGGTGTATGGGAAGGAAAAAAATGACGTGGCTAAGGAGGAGGAATGAATGAGATGAGAAGGAAGAGGAGGAACATGGAGGAGGGCGGTGGTTGGGCTGCGGCCTTCAAATGACGAGGCGATAGGCCGAGAGGGAGAAGGAGAATCAGTGGCCGTGAGGTGAAGTCGCCGCTCATTGTGGAGGGAGATGAAGGCGGAACTCGCGCGGCGGTGGTGGTGTTTGCTCGCGGTGACCGGGCTTTGATGATGATGAGGCCGCGGCTTGGAGAGGACCGCCGCCTCTTCCTCTTTTCCTCTTTATTTATTTATTTTTTTTTAATTTTTGATGATGATGATATTATTATTGCTGCTGGATTTACCTTGTCCTTTCTTTTTGATGCTGAACTGAATTGGAAATTTTCTTGACTTGATGATTACTTTCTGGTGCTACTCTTTTTTGGAATTTTTGATCCCTTTGTTGACTTGTTGATGTATCTGTGTATGTGATTTTGTTTCTGGTGTTTGAATTTTCTTCTATTGATCCTCCATGCATCTGTTATTGATGGGCTTGTTTATAGTTGTGTTCAAAATCATTGATGATCCCATTTTGCAGGTTAACTTGGGTTCCCAGCTTGGAACGTTTCCAAGCTTCCAGCTCATCACCGAAAGGAAGCTTACCTTCTTGCGTAGAGTAGGGGAAGAGCTCATCATTGTGTTCGGCATCTTCATCATCACCATTTTGTTGTGGCTTCACGGGTCTTGGCATGGAGTGAGCCCGTGACCTTTTGTCCTTTTTTTTTGTTTTTGTTGTTTTATAATGGACAGGACAAGGTGAAATCGTGTGCTTGTTTGTTCTTTTTTATTTATTTGTTTTTTTTGATTATGAATATGAACTCATGGACATGCAAGTTGTGGGCTTTGGCAAAAAAAGAAATAAAATAAAATGGGCTGAATACACATTGGAATGGGCTGAAGGAATTAAAATGGGTTGAGTATTTTTTGTTTTTATTTTATGTAGGAATAGGCTGAACAATAATTATTTTTTGTTTATTTTTTTTAAAAGGACTAAATAAGAAACTATAAAGGAAATTAATCTAAATTATGAATTATGCAAATTTTGGGTTTTAATTTTAAAGGGCCACAAAATCGAGTGTTCACAGTTGCCCCTCTTTACTCATTTCTTATAAGAAATATGAAAAAATCTAAGTTTTTATATTGTCTTCATAAGGAATGAGTAAAGACATGAACATTGATTTTGTTCGGCAATGCATGAAATGCAAATGCAAGAAAGATTGAATCCTAACTTTGAAAAAAAGTCTAAACATTCAAGAAAATCACATGCGAACTATGCAATTCAGAAATCACCTATGTATGAATCATGCAAAGAAAATAAACTAACTAATTTGACACAAATTCACGAATGACAAGAAATGTAAAAACCAACGAATTAACATGAACTCAAAAGCCGATCTGGTCGGAATTTAAAAGCTTTGCGACTGAACCGATCCGGTCCACAAACAACAGGAAATTAAAGACTTGCGACCAACTGGATACGGGTCAACAAGCGACAGGAAATTAAAATGGTAATCTTAGGCCGATTGGAAAGTAAATGGTGGCAATCTGAAGCCGACTGGAAGGTAAATGGTGGCAATCTTAGGCCGACTGAAAGTAAATTTGGCAATCTAGACCGAATGGAATGTAAATTTGGCAATCTGAGGCCGATAGGAAAAATAAATTGGCAATCTGGCCGACTGAAAGTAAATTTGGCAATCTAAGGCCGACTGGAAGTAACCACTAAGGCCGACTGAAATGTAAATTTGGCAATCTAAGGCAGGAAATAAATTGGTGGCAATCTAGGCCGACTGAAAAATAAATTGGAATCTAGGCCGCTGGAAAATAAATTGGTGGCAATCTCAGGCCGATGAAATAAATTGGCAATCTAAGGCGACCAAATGTAAATTGGCAATAAGGCCGACAGGAAAAGTAAAGTGGTAATCTAGGCCGACTGAAAGTAAATGGTGGCAATCTTAGGCCGATTGAAAGTAAATTGGCAATCTAGGCGACAGGAAATAAATCTCTAGGCCAATGAAATGTAAATTGGCAATCTATGCCGACAGGGAAAGTAAATTGTGGCAATTGAGGCCGACTGAAAGTAAATTGGCAATTTGAGGCCGACTGAAAGTAAATTGGCAATTTGAGGCCGACAGAAAAGTAAATTGGCAATTTGAGGCCGACAGGAAAGTAAATTGTGGCAATCTAGGCCGATGAAAAGTAAATTGGCAATCTAGGCCGACTGGAAAGTAAATGGTGGCAATCTAGGCCGACTGAAAAATAAATGGTGGCAATTAGGCCGACTAAAAATAAATTGGCGATCTGATGCCGACAGGAAAGTAAATTGTGGCAATCTTAGGCCGACTAAAGTAAATTGGCAATCTGAGGCCGACAGAAAAGTAAATTGTGGCAATCTGAGGCCGACTGAAAAGTAAATGGTGGCAATCTTAGGCCGACTGAAAATGGCGATCTAGGCTCAGAAAGTAAATTGGCAATCTGAGGCCGACATGAAAGTAAATTGTGGCAATCTAGGCCGACTGAAAAATAAATGGTGGCAATCTGAGGCCGACTAAAATGTAAATTGGCAATCTAGGCCGACTGAAAAAAATAAAGTGGCAATCTTAGGCCGAAAAAATGTAAATTATTTGCACTGCTCCTTTTTTGTTATATGCAAAAGTTATGAATTTATCATCCACTTGCAGTTTATTTCAGACATATTCTTGAAGAACTAACCGTACCCAAATCAAGCAAACCTTGAGGAAGACTTTAACCGATCAAACTCGTAATTCTTGAGCTGGACTTTCTGCACAAATAAGGCTTTCTTTTCTTCTGGAACTTTATCCACTTCTTTCCATTCTTTCTTCTTTTCTCTTTTCCTCTTTTAAAGGATGATGATTGCTTTTCTGCCAAGCTTAGTTAAAGCTTCTGAATTCTCTTGGTGTGATGCTAGTCATTGATGTATTGCTATAAACATTGTTAGGTTGTATAATTTAAACTTAAATATATCCTATTTGAGACATCATAAATAGACATGCATTCAAAGATAAAACTGAATGGACATATTTATTGCTTGGTGTATTGGATGACAAAAGATTTGGAAAGAAACAACCACAAAAATGAAAGATAGGATTGTGAAAGACATGAAAATTTTGCCCCAGTTTGGGTTCTTTGTGGCTCATTCAATTGATTTTCGCAGCAAATTGGATGCTATAACCATTGCTTCCATTGCTGACCTTCAATCTTTCATTTTCTTAGTTTCCCAAACTCCCCAGCTTAGCCTAGCCTTTTGCTCAGAGGATAAACTCTTCATCGTAAATTGCCCCAGTGTAGATTGCTTGAGATGATGCTTTGCTCTAACTTTTGCTTAGGCCACTCTTTAAAGTTTTCGACCTAACGAGCTCTTTTTTTTGTCCTAATTTTTGCTTAGGCCGCTCTTTCGAGTTTTCAACCTAACGAGCTCTTTTTTTTTTTTGCCCTAATTTTTGCTTAGGTCGCTCTTTCGAGTTTTCAATCTAACGATTTTTTCTTTTTTTTTCTTAGCATCTTTTCAAGCATAAAACCTTTTGACTTGCATCATGTTGATTGGTTTAGGCAATTTTTGTCCATCCATGTTTTGCAAAATCAATGCCCCACCTGAGCGCTTGTTTGACAATGTAAGGACCCTCATAACTCGGAGCCCATTTTCCCCGTGCGTCCTCCTGGTTTGGGAGAATTTTCTTCAGAACCAAATCTCCCTAAAAATCTCTAGGACGAACTTTCTTGTTAAAAGCTTTGGCCATCCTACTTTGGTACAATTGGCCATGACAAATAGCTGCCAATCTTCTTTCTTCTATCATGTTCAACTGTTCACATCGAGCCTTCACCCATTCAGATTCCTGTAGCTCAGCCTCCATTAGAACCCTTAATGACGGGATTTCCACTTCTATGGGAGATAGAGCTTCTGTTCCATATACCAATGAGAAGGGAGTCATCCCTGTGCTCGATCGTATATTGGTACGATATGCATGTAAAGCATACGGCAGCATCTCATGCCAATCTTTGTAATTTACAACCATTTTGGCGATGATTTTCTTGATGTTCTTATTTGGAGCCTCAACCGCGCCATTCATCTAGGTCTGAAAGGAGCTGAGTTGTGGTGCTTGATTTTGAAAGTCTTGAAAATTTCTGAACTTCGGCACCATTGAGATTAGGAGCATTGTCTGTGATGATTCTTTCTGGAATTCCATATCAGATAATGTCCCTCTTGATGAATCTAAGAAACACCTTTTGTGTGATGCTGGCATATGAAGGCTTCCACCCACTTAGTGAAATAGTCTATTGCCACCAAAATGAAGCGATGCCCATTGGATGCCTTGGGATTAATTGAGCCGATCACATCCATGCCACATCGAGAAAGGCCAGGGAGATACCATGTTGTGTAATGGAACTGAGGAGCATTGACTCGCTGCATATATTTGGCATTTGTGGCACTTCCGAACATGATTGATAAGTCATTCTCCATGGTGGACCAGTAATAACCATTCCTTAGGATTTTGCGTGCCATCATGTGTCCATTGGCATGAGTTCCGCAAATTCCTTCATGGACTTCAGTCATGATTATTCGAGCTTCATGAGCATCTACACATCTAAGGAGAGTGGTGTCATGATTCCTCTTGTAAAGGACTTCCCCATTCAGGAAAAAGGACATAGCCAGTCGTCGATTGTCTTCTTGCTTATCTCATTTGCCCCAGCTGGGTATTCTCCCTTTTGAATATACTGCTTGATATCATGATACCATGGTTGATCGTTGTTTCTTCTACATTACCACAGGATACTGGTTCATCTTGTACCTCTACATGGATAGGTTGGACATTGGTGTGGACTTCCAATTTAGTCATTACAGCTAAAGTCACCAATGCATCCGCATATTGGTTCTTGTCTCGAGTTAAGTGAGAAAATGATATATCATCAAAGTGCTCAATTAGTCGAGACAAGTGCTTTTGATAAGGTACCAATTTGGGATCCTTTGTACGCCATTGTCCATTAACTTGGTAGATTATGAGTGCCGAATCTCCAAAGACTTTTAGTTCTTTGATTCCCAAGTCAATTGCCACTTGCAAACCATTTGCACATGCTTCATACTCTGCAATGTTGTTGGTACATTCAAAATCTAATTTGATGGAGACTGGTACTGTTTTCCAGCTGTGATACTAACAGCTCCATTCCACATCCATTCATGTTGACAGCCCATCAAAGTACATCTTCCATGTATTCTCTTCTTCTACATCTTCTTTTTCCACCACCAATACCTCGTTCAGGAAACTCAGCCGTGGTGGGTTGTCCATCCTCCAAAGGGTTTTCAGCTAGGTGATCAGCAATTGCACCTCCCTTGACAGACTTTTGAGTCACATACTTGATATCAAATTCTAACAGGATCACTTGCCACTTTGACATTCTCAATGACACATGAGGACTATCAAATATGTATCTCAATGGATCCATTCGAGAGATTAACCAAGTGTGTAGTATAACATGTATTGCCTTAGCCTTTTAGAGGCCCATGCTAATGCACAACAGGTTTTCTCAATTGCCAAATAGCGGATTCACAGTCATTAAACTTCTTGCTCAGATAATAAATAGCTTGTTCCTTCTTTCCATACTCATCATATTGTCCCAACATTGCCCCAAGTGATGTGGGCAACACTTGAGGTACAATATTAAAGGACGACCTGGTATAGGTGGGGTCAAAACTGGAGGTTTTACTAAATAAGCCTTTATTTTGTCAAAGGCTTCTTGGCACTCTTCATTCCATTCTCCAGGTTGATGCTTTCGTAACACTTGAATATCGGCTCACAAGTGCTAGTCAAATTGGCAATGAATCTAGCAATGTAGTTGAGCCTCCCAGAAAACTTCTCACTTCCTTTTCGTTTGGAGCCGCATCTTGGATCGCCTTTACTTTGTCTGATCTACCTTTATCCCCTCTCCTGACAATGAATCCGAGTAATTTCCCTGAGATGCTCCAAAGACACATTTATTCGGGTTCAGCCGCAACTTATATTTTCTGAGCCTTTCGAACAACTTTTGTAGAACTGTTACATGACTTTCTCCCTCTTTAGACTTGGCGACCATGTCATCCACATACACTTCAATCTCTTTATGCATCATGTCATGGAATAATGCAACCATGGCACGTTGGTAGGTGGCACCAGCATTTTTCAATCCGAATGGCATGACTGGATAGCAGAATGTTCCCCACGGCGTTATGAAAGTAGTTTTTCCTTTGTCGTGAACGTCCATAGGAATCTGATTATACCCTGAGTACCCATCCATAAATGAAAAGCGGTGATTTCCAGCTGTATTATCGACTAGGACATCAATGTGAGGGAGTGGAAAATCGTCTTTTGGACTAGCTTTGTTTAGATCCGATAATCCACACACATTCTAACTTTTCCATCCTTTTTAGGCACGGGCACAATGTTAGCCACCCAGTCAGTGTGTCTTGACACCTCCAAAAATCCGGCCTCTAGCGTTTAGTCACCTCCTCTTTTATTTTCAATGACATTTCAGGCCGCATCCTTCTCAACTTTTGCTTTTCCGTTACTCCCGCATATAAAGGAATCTTATGTGAAGCTATTTCTGGATCAAGCCCTGGCATATCATGGTAGGACCACGCAAAGACATCCAGGTATTCTTTAAACAATGCAATCATTTCTAGCGTTCTGGATTTTCCACTATTTTCAGCTCCTTTTCTCTTCTTCTGCCCATGTTAATCAGCTCGATCACCTCATTGTCTAAGTCAAATCCCTTTTCTATGTTCCAGGAGGTCTGAAAATTGCCCAACAATTTCTTGATCTTCATCAGATTCATGGCTATCACAATCAATTGCAGCAGAGAACCAATTGACGAGTTTTCAAATTCCCTTTCATGAGGCAAAATTTCTATAGCATTTAGATTCCTGGAAAGCAATTGTGGTGGGTTGGAAGGCCAAAACAATAGTGGAAAAATGCAAAATAAAATAAGAAAAATAAAAATTAATGAGCTAAAAATGATGATAAAGAGAAAGCAAATAGAGGACTGAAACAAGAAGAATGAAAGACACCAAGAAATATAAAAATACGGGATAAGAAATAAAGATGCTGAATAAACACACAAGTTTATTTATGATGTCTTCAAGTAGCATAAATAAAAGCATAAATAGTCTTTACTAATACAACACAAATAATTACTTTGCAGCAATAACATCAATCACTGTTCAGTCTTCCAGCCATTAGCATTTCATCATTGTTGGCAGCATAAATCTTGTTGCTCTCTTCAGTTGTCTCTATGTCCAAGGTGTTGATGGTGAGACGTAGCAAGGGGAATGAACTTTTCCACCTGTAATCACTTCAGCTGGACTAGGAAATGTCTCCTTCAAGTGAGGGATCTGCTTTATTTTCTTCTCATGTTTCTCCTGTTGGAGGGCCATGTCATCCATTTCCTCTTCTAACGGTGCATTATATCCCAACCCAAATCGATTAGGTTTCTTGGAGACCGATATAGGTATTCTAATACCTTGCAACTGGTCCTAACCCTTACCATGTAGGTATCCATTCTTAGCCATGATATGAGCCACTATTTGATTAACATTCTGCATTATGGACCCACTGCATTCATATCCGGCTTCACCAACTCCAGGCTATGCCACAAGTTATTGTCTATCGACTCCACATTCTCCACATATGGTAGTGAGACTGGTTTGGATACAATGATGTCCCTTTCTCCATGGATTGTGACGACTGATCCATTCTCAATATATTTAACCTTTTGATGCAAGGTTGAAGGTACAGCACCGATATCATTAATCCACGGTCTTCCTAGCAACATGTTATAATCTGAGCCAATCTCCATCACCTGGAATAACACTTGTGATTTGCTTGGCCCAATCTCTAGTGGCAACACCACCTCACCTAGAATGTTTTTCGTAGCTCCATCAAAAGCTTTTACAACCATCACTTGAGGTGATATATCATCCACACTCATTGATAGTTGTTTCAAAGTGGACAGTGGTAATACATTTAACCCTGATCCTCCATCAATAAGGACTCTAGGCACTATGTGGCCTTTGCATTTGAGGGTTATATGTAGCGCTTGTGGGTTAGCCCGTGATATCACTTCTTCATCTAAGAATGTGATCATATTGACACGTTTCACTGGATCCACCATACTTATCATGTTCTCCAATGAAGTGTCGGGCTTGACATAGGCTTCCTTCAGGACCTTCAATATTGCCTTTTGATGAGATTCAGAGGACAAGATTAGTGACAGAAGAGATATTCTAGCAGGAGTCTTCTTTAATTGTTCCAGAATATCATACTCGCTCTGTTTCATGATTTTAAGAACTCTTCTT
Source organism: Dalbergia oliveri (assembly GCA_030441495.1). NCBI lineage: Eukaryota > Viridiplantae > Streptophyta > Magnoliopsida > Fabales > Fabaceae > Dalbergia > Dalbergia oliveri. The sequence continues at coordinate 10,996,046 of JAMLFY010000001.1, forward strand.
CTTCCTCTTCTTCTTTTTTCTTCCTAACTCTAAACCTTTTTCAACACTCCCTTCATCAACAAATTTCCCTTTTTCCAACTCCTTGGGTCCATACACCCTTCCACTTCTTGTTATTCCTTTTACCTCCATGATCCTGGTCACTTCCTCACCTTCTTGAGCTTTTGAGGTTTCCCCTATGTCACTTTTCATTTCAACCTTGGTCTCATAATTCCAAGGTACGGCATGTGTGTCCTCATACACAAAGGGTGTCGGTTTCTTCAGTGATCACTACCTTTCTGGCTTCGGCGCCTGATTAAGCGGAGGCACTCGAAGTACAAAACGCTCGATCACATTCACCTCCTCAAGACATTTTGCTTCTTTTTTGCTTGTATAACACCCAAGTTAAGCAATCCCTGTACATGAACCTTGAAATCCCAACAGTCCTCAATATCATGCCCCAGACTTCCACAATGGTATGCACAACTTGATTCGCATCATGTTTCTCATGCTCTATTGTCAGAGGGGTGCTGTTATGTAACCAGCCTCCTTCAAGCCGATAAAAATTTTCTGCATAGGGGTTTGAAGATTCAAAACCTTCTTGATCAGTGGTTCTTCTACCTCCAAAGCATTTACTCGACCTCCTCCTTCATGATTTGGAATTGGATTATGGACAATATCTGGTTTTGACTCCTCTTGAAAATCCAGTCTCCCACAAGCAATTAGCTTCTTCACTGCCGTCTTGAAACCTTCACAATCCTCAATGGAATGTCCCGCTATGTCCATATGATATTTGCAAGTTAAGTTTGGGTTATACCAAGCTGGGTATGGTGGTTCTAATGGACGCACAGGATATGCCTGAGACGAGATGAGCATCAACTAGTCGTTGAAAAAGATCAGCATTTGAGATGGATAGTTTCGGGAAAGGTGGTAAGTTTGGGAATCGAGAACGACTTTGGTTTTGGGTATTAGGCCGTGGTGGTGTGGTATTTGGGTGATTCTGAGGATGTATGGTTGGGTTATAGGTGTATGTTGGGCGAGTTGGTTGGTATGGGCGTATATGGATGTTATTGACTTGAGGTTGGGGGTATGGAATTGTATTTGCATTTGGAGTGACTTGGTATAGTGGGTAAGGAGAGATGGATGGTATTTGGGGTCTTGGCCGTGTCGAGGTATATCTTGGAATGAAAGGTTGCTGACCTTGCACATAACTTACTTCCGCCTCTTTTTTCCTAGGCGGGAATCCTCTTCTCGTGTCCTCATTGCTCATAGGAAGTTTCCAGCTTTAGCCAAACTCTCAATTCTTTCACCTGCGGTCACTAGCTCAGAAAAGTCTTTGTATGCTGCTCCTCCATTGTCCCAATATAAGGAGATCCTAAGGTCCCCAAAAAGTACGAACACATTTCAGAAGGGATGAGTGGCGGTTGCACCTGAGCGGCTAAAGTTCTCCATCTTTGAGCATATTGTTTAAATGACTCCTCCTTCTTCCTTTGCATTGTGCTTAATTGCTCACGGGTGGGTGCTATTTCCATGTTGAACTTGTCTGACTCATGAATTGATCAACCAATTCTCTCCAACAGGAAATTTTAGAATGGTCTAACTGAATATACCATTCTAAAGCAGGACCACTTAAGCTTTCATGGAAAAAGCTGATGAGAAACTTCTCATCTTTGGACCATATCGCCATTTTAGTCCAGTAACTCTTCAAATGGAACAAAGGATTGCCGGTCCCATCATATTTTGAGAAGTCGGAACCTTGAAGTCTTTGGGAACTATCAGATCTCCAGGAGGACATAGTTGCTCAATTTCCACATAGCCATAGGTGTTAGGTCCCTGAATGGCTTTAATTTGATCTTGAATCTTCTTCATCCATTCTTCTCTGAATTTGTCTTTATTCACCTCTGGACGGCTATTCTCTGAGGAAAATGGTTGTTTTTGGGTGACAACATGAGGTGGCTCCCAAAAGGGGTAGCATGCCCGTGCCTGTCAGGATGAATGTTCTCTAATGGACGATAGCCTTCCCCAATTGGGATCACCAATGGCATTGTTGGTGGTGGCTGTCCATGAAGGTTATTCAGAATTTCATCCCCTCGTTCACCCCTTGAGTGACATTTACAGCCACATTTGATGTTCCCGATATGGCTACCATTGCAGTGTTTGGTTGTACCCCTCCTGACGCAGTCACTATGTCTCGTTTGGATTAGCTCCTAATAAATCCAGTGACTCCTTCATGGCTCTCATCATTTCTTCCATCTTTGCTTGGTTATTTGACATTTCATTCAATTTCCCTCTCACTGCATCAACTTCCATGCTCAAATTTTTTACTTGGTCAGAAGCATTTTCTGGTTCATGATTACCACCAGCCATCTTAGTCCGAGCTCTGGTATTGTGAATACGAGTTAGATCGGTATCTTCTTTCCTTGGGCGCCCAATTGTGACAGTTTTACCTTTATTCACAAGAAGAAAAGAGAAAAAGAATTAGTGAAAAGATAAAAATATTGCAATTTGTTAGAGAGCGGCAAATATATCTGGTCTTGACGTGAGTATCTTTGATGATAACTGTTTCCAGAACGTCTCGTTCAAAGGTACTAAGTTATAGCCATTGCCATGAGACCAACACAATGCAAAGAAGCAACCATTCTTTTATTTATCATTTGTCACAATCATCATTTTTCATACAACCATTCAAAAAGAAATACATCATAAATATCACAACATTGCTGCCCTTATGTGTCTTCAACGTCTTCCCGCGATTATTTGCTTCATTCTCCCAATCAATCCTTACAATAGCCAACAAAGCTGCTAATTTCAGTTGGGGTTTCAAAAGGGATGATTTCTTGCTCAGCCAGCTTTAAGTGTCTTGGAACGTCTTCTATTGCCGCATTAGCCAACCCTGCTAAGTTCGAAAAGCGAATCTTCAACTCATGAATGACATGATCTTGGTGTTGCACCTCAAGATCCAAATTTGCAACTTTTTCCTTTTCTTCTCCTAGGGCAGCTTGATACTTCAGGATCTCATTTTTCATGTGTTGATTTAATTCCTCAGCTTCCTCTGATATTCCTTGTTCATTTCTTCTATTTGTTGCTTCATTTGTTCCTTTCTGCTAGCGCCTTCTCAGCAATCTTGGCCTTTCGAAGTAGCTCCTTTAGTTGCTGATTTTCAGTTATTGCCATATCACGTTCTTGCCTTCGAAGCTTTAGTTCTTTATTGGCAGCTTCAAAACATTCTTTGGTCTTTACCATGTGTTCCTGCCCCATTTTTAGCCTTTTACTGGTCCCTTCTAGAATCTGATCTTTTTCAGCAATTTCTCGCTTTAAAGTTGCATAATCATGCTGAGCGTTTTTCAACTCGAACTCCACTTGTACCTTTTCTTGTTTAGCCTTGTCCAACCTTTCTTTCATTTCTTTGATTTCTTCATTTTCATCAGAATGTAAGGCCGATGTCTTGTCAGGAATAATTGTTGTCAAGATTCTGAATGGCAACTTGACCTCTTGAGCCCTACTTTTCACCCATTGGCGGTAATTTTCTTTTACCGCACAGCTCCTAACTCCCAATTCTTTTCCTTTTGGATGACGTTGTTCCAAGCAAATCGGACCTTCCGTAGTAGGCTAACGTCATGGGAATCTAGGTAATAAAGGACAAATGGAGTAACTGGCTTGGAAGGCGGTCCCATCATGGGGTAACCAAGCTGGCAACACCAATGCTGGATTGTAATTTATACACCCTCGAGTACCCATAAGGGGTACATTTGGAAAGTCTCCGACATGGTAAATCAAGGTCTGTCCATCTTCCCACCAAGGGTACCATCGGATCACCTTTTCATTCAATTTAACCAGGTCTTCAGCCCATTCTCGCCCACTTTTCTTCTTGATACGATGCATTTTTAGATCATCAAGGGGACAAGATGCCTTGTAATTTCTTTGGAAGATATGCGGGTAACCCACACATATAGTATTGGTAAACAACACAAAATTCTCTTACCATTCCTCTCATGACAAAAATCCAGGGAACAGGAGACATCTGCTAGGAGGAAAGGATTGTGACCATGAAACTTTCTAGCAAGGAATACATCAATTGCTGCAAGATCTATGAAACCGTCAATATTGGGAAACAAGACGGTGCCATAAATGGTGAGGGTCAACACATCTGAAAAGTGTCCCAATCTTCGGCTTGAGCTAAGCTGCAAATGCTTCTCCAAATAATCTCTTGTGAACCCTTTGTCCCATTTCTACATTTCTGGGCTTCATGCAAATTTCTTACATTTACCTTTAGGACATTTGCTATAGTGTGCAAAGAAGCATAATGTCCTTGGTAATTGTAAGGTTTTTCTCCTTCTAGCGGTAACCCCAGGATTCGTTCAAATTCTTCAAGGGTTGGTGCCAACTGAAAATCTTGAAAGGTGAAGCATCGAGTGGAGGATCATAATCCTGGGCCAATGCTGTGATTGCCTCTACCTGTGTTTCCACTTCTAATAGGCTCAAGATTTTTCCATATTTTCTTGTGAGAGAAAGACGTTGCGGTGCTTTCAACAGTTGACTCAAGGATCTCAGGCTTTCTGTTTCAGGTTTTTTGGTTTTGAGTTGCAAAGTCTTTTTCAGTTTCTCTTCATGATTGTTTGGTCTCATGTTTGCTTCCATTTTTGATATCTCAACAAGACTTCAATATTGTTCTCTAACAAACCTTGTAGCAACGAAGAAAGTGAGTTTTTTATTATATAAAAAAGGCAATAAACACTTGCATGTTAAAGAATTTATGTACATAAAATAAATAAATTAATTAATCATGTTAAAGAACTTATATACACAAAATAAATAAATTAATAAATTAAAGAAGAGGTATGCTCCCTTTGTGTCCTATTTGAGGTAAAATATGGGTGTCAAACTGTGGTCCTATGGTTGTTCTATTTTGTGAGCACTTTCACCAGGTAGGTCTATGATCTCAGGATTCTACCTCTAGAGTTAAAGGCTCATTTGGAATGTTATCCAAAGCAGGTGAACCGAGATGTAGGACATTCACGAAAGAGTCACACTCTAGACGAGATTTTGCAATAACCAAACAGGATGTACATCCAAAATGGCTACCACTACACAATCTCTTACCTATCTCAAGTTACACTTAGAACCGGGTATAGGGCCCCACTCGTGTGTGATAAATGTGTGAGTGTTGTGTGTGAAGGGAGCATACAAACCTGGAATCCTATAACTACCCATGGTAAAATACCTGCAAAATAAATACAAACAACAAATATACAAAACCAACAATAGTCGCCTACCCTAAAGTTTTCACAAAAAAAACAAATAAAAGTCGTCTACCTTATGGTTGTCACAAAGAAATAAAATAATGCTGACAAAATTCTAGCATAAAAAGAAAATAACAAGATAAAAATATAAAATAAATATAAAATAAAATAAAATAAACTAAAAGGAAGTTATAATAATATGCACAATCAATTATTTAGGCTTGACTCTCAGGAAATCCCCAATGGAGTCGCCATCCGTCACAACGGATCGCGACGGGCGAAAAATTAGTTTTTAAAATTGGAGTCGCCACCAAGTTTATTTAAATTTGGAAAACATGGAAAAACCCGTTTTATTAAAAATTGGTCTTTGAAACCAGACTTGAGCTTGGAGTCGTTATGCATAGGGAAGGGTTTAATCCTACGCACCCCTACACCCCTTAACGGTACCTTAATTGATTTGTGCAAATTATTAATAACCTTTCAAAATATTCATTTTTATATTTTATTTACAACAAAATTTAAAAATTGAGGAACACCAAGCTGTCACAACTCAGGTGTTCAAAATACCATGTTAACAAACCGTTACGGTTAAATTAACATTTTTATTCAAAATACAATATTTCACAAATAAGTAACAAATTTAAACTAAATATATGAAAATGAAAATCTCTTATGAATTATAAATATTTACAAATAAGATAAAAATTTATTTTGATATTTTTACAAAAATAAAATAAAATATAAAAGAGAACATGCTTTTAAAGGAAATTTGGAACATCAAGCCGTCACAACTCAGATGTCCAAATATTCAGTTAACAAGCCGTCCCTAAATTAAATTTTATTTGAAATAAAATATTTCCTAAAGAAATGAAAATTAAATGAAATAAAATATCTCATAAAAAAAACTCATGAAAAATTTACAATTAAGACAAAAATTATAAATATTAGATTTTGACTTGACAGGGATTGAATCGCCCTCCTACGTATCCTCCGTGCAATGGGGAATTCAAAGTCACGTAGTTCTGTATAAAATAATTGTATGTTGATGGGTTTTATTTTAAAAAAATTTCAGATATCAAGCTGTCACAACTAAAATATCCGAAACATGTAATTAACAAGTCGTCGCTAAGTTAATTTTAAAAAAAATCTATCAATTAATTGACTTAATCCTTTTTTAGTAAAGCAAACCATTCAAATATTAATTTTAAACCCAAATCAAACCATGCCCAAACAAAAAGAACTTCAAGAGTCAAAAATAAAATAAATATTAAACCACGAATAAACCCAAATCCCAATGAATCTAAAATGAAACACTATTATCTTAAAATATCAATAAAATAAAATTAAGACTCCCTATTTTCTTATCCTAATTTTCCTAAACTAAATTTTTATTTCCTAAATCTACCCCACTCCCCACTCACTCACATGCGCACACAGTCACTCACTACACGGTTACAGGCTCACAATTTCTCTCACATATACCGACACTAACTCTAACTCTCTCACAAATTTAACTAAAGAAAGAAAAAGAAACCTGCAGAAGGGAACTGAACACAGAATGAGAGAAATAGTGAGAAAAATAAGAGAAAGCCGGTCAAAACCACGGCGACGGAGACCAGAGGAAAGGCGGAGACGCGGTCGGGCAGGCGGAGGGCGCGCGCAAGGAGGGACCGGCCTGTGATGGTGAAGACGCTGCGAAGGGGAAACACGGCCTAGCACGCGAGGAAGAGGGCTGGCCTGGCGGAGAGACTGAGGTTCGCGGTGGTTGACGCGATGGGAGAGGTCGCGGGAGGAGGTCGCGCTATGGGGACGCAGACGGGAACAAAAGGAAGCGCGACACATGCGGCTAAGGGGAAGGGGGATCTCCAGCGGGCTCTGGATCGAAAGGAAGAACCGACCAATTTTGCGGCTAGGTTCAGTGGGAGGGGTATCGCGGTGGTTGTGGCCATGATACTTGGTTTGGACGGGGAGACGTTTTGGTGGGGGAGAGTGGATATCGTGTGCGGTGAGGCAAGAGGAGGAGATCCGCGTGCATGTGATGCGGCAAGACCGCGAGCTTCGCGGGAGCAGATCCGCGAGTGTGGCGTTGAGGAGCAACGGATGGCGGCGGTACTAGGCGCGGTGGCTCCCTCCCTTTCTAGGTTGTGTTTTCCTTTTTCATTTTGTATTTTGACAATTTGAGATGTGTGTTTGGTTCAAGTTTGGGAACAAAATTTCAGGTGGGTGGCTTGGTGGTGTATGGGAAGGAAAAAATGACGTGGCTAAGGAGGAGGAATGGATGAGATGAGAAGGAAGAGGAGGAACATGGAGGAGGGCGGTGGTTGGGCTCGGCCTTCAGATGACGAGGCGATAGGCCGAGAGGGAGAAGGAGAATTGGTGGCCGTGAGGTGAAGTTGCGCTCATTGTGGAGGGAGATGAGGCGGAACTCGGCGGCGGTGGTGGTGTTTGCTCGGGTTGACCGGGCTTTGATGATGATGAGGCCGCGGCTTGAGAGGAGACCGCCGCCTCTTTCTTTTCCCTCTTTATTTATTTAATTTTTTTTAATTTTTGATGATGATGATATTATTGTTGCTGCTGATTTACCTTGTCCTTTCTTTTTTATGCTACTGAATTGGAAATTTTTCTTGACTTGATGATTACTTTCTGGTGCTACTTCTGTTTGGAATCTTTTGATCGACAGTCCTTTGTTGACTGGTTGATGTATCTGTGTATGTGATTTTGTTTTTGGTGTTTGAATTTTCTTTTATTGATTCCTCGCATCTGTTATTGATGGGCTTGTTTATAGTTGTTTTCAAAATCATTGATGATCCCATTTTGCAGGTTAACTTGGGTTCCAGCTTGGCTGTAACCTTCAAGCTTCCAGCTCATCACCGAAAGGAAGCTTACCTTCTTGCGTAGAGTAGGGGAAGAGCTCATCATTGTGTTCGGCATCCTCATCATCACCATTTTGTTGTGGCTTCACGGTCTTGCATGGAGTGAGCCCATGACAGCCTTTTGTCCCCTTTTTTTTGTTTTTGTTGTTTTATAAATGGAAGGACAAGGTGAAATCGTGTGCTTGTTTGTTCTTTTTTATTTATTTGTTTTTTTTTTATTATGAATATGAACTCATGGACATGCAAGTTGTGGGCTTTGGCAAAAAAAGAAATAAAATAAAATGGGCTGAATACACATTGGAATGGGCTGAAAGAATTAAAATGGGTTGAGTATTTTTTATTTTTATTTTATGTAGGAATAGGCTGAACAATAATTATTTTTTGTTTATTTTTTAAAAGGACTAAATAAGAAACTATAAAGGAAATTAATCTAAATTATGAATTATGCAAATTTTGGGTTTTAATTTTAAAGGGCCGACAAAATCGGGTGTTCAGAGTAGGTAAAAAAAATTTATATTGTCAATGTATATAAATTAAAATTTTTATCATTAAAATTGTTTGATTCTTACTATGATCATCTTAAGCATTATATAAAAAATATAATGTAATTGACTAACACTAAAAATTGTTTGATTCTTACTATGATTATCTTAAGCGTTATATAAAAAATATAACGTCATGCATGTATGTCCGTCTCACATGTATAAAATGACATTAATATTCATTCTAACGTCATGAAGCTTTTTTTTTATATATATAAAAAAGTGACATTGCCCACATTTTTAAAAAAATATGGGTAAAGTGTACATCGACACATTCTAAAATTACCAACAGTACAAAATATCCCTTCTATTGAGTTGACATCCATTTACATTATCTATTTTGTGTAACCAAATATCTTGGATATTTTTATCGTGTGTACTTAATCCTCTTAAAGGTTCTATTTTGTGTAACTTTACACTTTATCGTTTTAAAGGAAATGAATGTCAACTTAACAAAAGAGGTGTTTTGATCATAGTTTGGTAACTTTAAGGTATCATGATGCATGTTTTAAAAGATCAAAGTATAAATTGTAGATAATCTAAAATTAATGATGTAAAATGCATTTAACCCTTTTGAAAATGATCATAATAAGTTGTGAGGCTAATTATGGCGTACTAACCACATTCAAAAAGTGTGGTTATATGAAAACTGGAAACGATATTTCCTCTTCCATTTACCGGCAATGGAAGGTCATTTGGCCACACCCAGGAAAACGTGGTTAATTGTCAATTTTGAATTGGCCAAGTGACCGCTTTTTTTTCTTTTGGCAGTAAATTGCCATGTGAGTGTTATGCAGACAAAATGATCAAAACTAAACCACTGCATTTACTATTAGTAAATTTTAACATTCGATAGAAATTAATTTTAACTTTTGTGCTTTAAAACAAAAAAATTAATAGTGTTGCACTCGAAACAAGCAGTTAGAAACAACAAAAGAAAACTTTTAACAGCATGTTTGGTTATCAAACAATATGACTTCCTGAGGCAGTTCTGTGGCATCTCAATGCAATTTTTGTGAGCAGTGAAAATTTTCTCTATTGAGAAGAATTGATTCTACATGCTATTCAAACAAACCCTTAAGTAGAGGGACAATAAGCATATTTCAACGAAAATACCTGATTACATGACAATTGAGGATGTCAAATATCTTGATTAAAGATATAATTTGAAAACTAAATGGTACCCATGCATCGCACGGAAACTTCGTTTTCAAAATTTTCTGTAATTTCAACCAAAAAAATCTTTCTTAACTTAAACTCATTTAAATTGTTTAATATTTTTATTTATAGTATATTCAATTAAGTTCGATAAATTATATATATGTATATAGTTTTAACTTTTGAGTAAAAATTAATTCAAATAGTTTCTATGAAAAGTGGTTATTTTTAGTTAAAAAATTCACTTAATTGCATGTTTCATTTGCAATTTGCATATACTAAATCATGGAAAGATTCTTTTAGTATTTAATATATATACATTGTCAATATTAAAAATTTACATAAATATTCAACCATATATTACCATGTTAATAAAATAATTAGGCTTAACTATTTACATAAATATTCAATCTTGAAAGTCTTATAAATATGAAGCATATAAACATTTTTATTCAACATCTTAAAAATACAGCAAGATTTTTTTTTCATTCATGCTAAATTTGAGCTTGTAGATTAAAAATAGAATTTATTTTATATGCACCATTGATAAGAAAAAATTACAAATACTTCTAACCATATATGATTATATCAACTTTTAAAAAAATAATAATTAAATCATGACATGTAAAATTCATTTATATCGTCAAGGCGTCAAGGCATCAAGGTTAATCTCTTCAAAATAACAAAATCTATTTTTAAACCTTCATCAATATCTAGTCATTTTATACTCATATATCATTAAATTCTTTTTTTTAGGGTTTAATATTTCCAATCAAATCATTTCATTTGTATGACTTTTTAAATAGTGGGTATGAGATTTAATCATTTTTACTTATATGGCAACATATAATTAGACGATAGTAGCTAAAAAAAATTTACATTGTCAATGTATGCATATAAATTAAAATTTTTATCATTAAAATTGTTTGATTCTTATTATAATTATCTTAAGCATTATATAAAAAATATAATGTGATCGGCTAACACTATAAATTAGTATATGAAAATTAATGTCAAAATAAAAATGAATTTATGTACCAAAAAAACGTATGTAACCGGACAATTTCAGACTTTTCATATACAAATGGATATTTATAAATATTTAAAATTTAAATTTGATTGTGTTCTAATTTATAATAACTAGTATATTCAATTATTAAATTAATAAATTAAGCAAAATAATTTAATAGTAGAATTTTATTGCAGATAGAGAAGAAAGAGAAAATGAAGTGTGAAACATAGTTTAAATTTTATTGCAGATAAAGAAGAAAGAGGAAGTGGAGTGATTTTAGGGAAAAAATATTTAGACTTTTTATATATAAATTGGTAGTTATGAATTTTTAAAATTTAAATTTGATTTTAGGTGAAAAAAAGGAAGTAGAGTGATTTTAGGCTATGTAATAATTTTTTGTAGTATATATATATATATATATATATATATATGATTATTTTTAAATTTTATCACTTTGAAATATTTAATTTATTTGTAGAGGAGTTTTCTTTATATCATTTCAGCTGTTAATTTGATTATTACATTTTTTTACTAAATACTAATTTTCGTAATGGTCTATAAGTGTCTGTTTTCAGAAAATGAGATGTTTCTTATTTGATTAGCGACAATTGACGGCAGAGAAATTTCAAAATGATTCTTGTACGTGTACGATGTTGGTTCCCTATCCGTAGTTCAACATCACTACCAAAAGAATTCATGACTTGAATTAAATATTAACCTAGATATTTAAAATGTGTGATGATTTTTGAAGGAGCAGACCAAGATAGTTTTCTTTGCTTTCTCTCTCGTTATCAAAATATCATTCCCTAACAAATGATGTCTTGTCTAATTGTTCAAAAATATCCTTCTTCCTCTTTTATAAACTACTTGATCAATTATATTATTTATAATTTACAAATTTTTTCATATTAATATTTTCTTCAAATATTTTACTTATGTAATATTTTATTTTATGAAAATATTTTTTATTTAATTTTCTTATGAGACATATTATATAAATACAAAAAATATAATTATGTAACAAATTGATTCTCTTAATCTTAATAATATTTTTTGAATTGAATTAATTTTTTTTTCTTTTGCTTAAAATAAATTTTTTCAACCATAATAATATTTTTGTACTTTTTATTTTAATATTCTATAAATATGATCCAAAATAAAAATAAGTTAAGAAAATAAAACATGATAAATTTTAATGAAATGAAAAACTTATACTAATAATTGTAAATAATATTTAATATTCACCATCAACATAAAAAAATTGTACTATCATCTAATGTTATTTTGTCATTTTATTTAATTAATTTAATATCTCATATACAGTTAAAATATCTAAATTTTTTTGAAAATATATGATCAAATGTTTGTATACAATTTGACAATATATATAATTATGAGGTAGATAGCTAACTTAACATATAACATTATCTTAATTTTTATGAAAAAATAACAAAAGTAAAATTATAATAAAATTTAAAAGATTAACACGTCAAATAATAATAATATAATATCTTTATTTAATAGTAGATTTAATTATATAAAAGTAATAAAAAAATTATTTTGAATATAATAGTTTTTCTGAAAAAGTACATCCCTTAATTATTTTCTTAATGTTTAAGATTCTTTTTTAAATTAGTGTTCGTATTTTATAGCAAATATAATCATTATTGAAAATTTTAAAAACTAAATTAGTTACTATTAAGAAAATTTAATAAATTTAATATGAAATTTTTTTCACAAAACAAAAAAAATACAAAAACACAAATTGTAATATTTATTGATAATAATGAGTTTGTATTGAAGTAATAATAGATTGTTGGTTTAAATATGAATGAGAGTGAAGGGTATTTTTAAACAATCAAATAAATCATCATTAAATAGGGAGGGGCAAAACATTTGCCCATTATATATATATATATATATATATATATATATATATATGAATCAAAAAATAAAAAAAAATCCGTGCGTGTTTAGATTTATGTTAGATTACAAATTAGGGAACACTGCATGCCAGTGGATCATTCAATTGAAAAGTAACAGTAGAAAAAGAATGTTATTTATACATTAAAAATGAACACTGCAAAGCATATTTATCTACTGTTGGACCAGTGACAAGGACTCAGTTTTTACAATCGGACGAAACTGGTCAGTTGGATTGAAAACTAGTGAATCAGGTATTGGTCCGATTTAATTTGTTGATTAGATTGGTTTTGCACTAAACTAATCAAACCTTGAATCGAACCATTGTACTTGAACTGGCTATGGAATTGGCCACGTGATAAGGTAAGAATGGGCCGCATGAAGCAAGGCATGGAATTTTATAATAAAATATTAAAATTTCAACTAGAGGGATGGAACCCTTGTCAATGGGATGGAGAGGTGTGCTTCAATCAATACTACCCTTGAATCCTTACGATGTGTAACCAAGTTGATAACCAGGTTCAATCTAAAAACTATATGATAAACAACATATTCTCCCATAAAAATGAGAATACGAATTCGACTCTTGAAAGAAAGATTTTATTATGAGCTAGAGCAAGTGAATAAACATAAATATTCTATTCCCAAAAATTATTAAGGCAATGTCTCTCTAAATTTTTTCCATTCTAACCAAAACACAGTATTTAGTGGTCACAATAGATGTGTCTAAGGGTGCATTTATTTCTGATTATTTGAGTAAATAATCACTTTTTTGGTCAAAAAAAATTACTTTTTATATCTTTGGATAATTTTTAAAAAATAATCAAAATTAAAAAAAAATCAATTTTCAACTTTTTTGTAGAAGTTAAAATTAGTAGCTTCTGAAAAAAAATCAATTTTCAACTTTTTCAATTATATATAAAATTTGGTCTTTATAATCACTTTTTTCAAAATTTAAAATAAATACACCTAAATTTTTTATATTTATGCATACTGTTCAATCTTAAGATTTTTCTTTTATGTATAAATAAGCTATATATAAAAACTAAAAAGTACAAACATAGCATTTTAAGCCTGATTAAGAGCCTCGATCATGACGAGATTAATTCTTCTAAATAAAATATTTGAACTTTATAAACGTCACTGTAACAACTATATCATTGGTTACTGGTCCACCATATCTTAGACAATTCCACATGCAGCGAGGCACATTGCTCCACCATATCCGTTAGACACGAGACAAGACCAAGATTGTTATTAATTTGGTTTCTCTCTCACTACCTGCTTTTCAACTTTGCTTTATGTGATTAGATTAAATTAGCTTACATAAAAGGGAATAATGCACCGCTTCTTGTGGGGTGATTCAACAAAGCCTATATTAAGATAAACATAGGCTTTCTAGTTTCTTCACTATTAGGAGCCTTGAAAAGAGGTTAATTTGCCCACTACTCTACTTTCCCTTTTCCCCTACTTTATAGGATTCTATGTTTATTCTAAGAAAAATGTTAATTGCATTATAAATGGGAAGATACTATGTCGAACTCATATCTATTCACTATTAAATGATGTGTGAACCACTTAAATGAAATTCACTCTCTATCCAATAATAAATAGAGTATGAGTCAGCATAGCATCCCACACCTTTGGACCAACAACGTAACTCTTACTCTAATAGGAAAGGAAGAAAAGAAGAAATGGATCAACTTTCCACCAGGCCGAAAGGTCAAAAAAGCTGATACCCCACCGTCATCATTTGGCTCCACGTTTAGCTGTAGTAGATTTACGGGTAGAATTCAAGTGAATCATTTGTGTGTGAAGCAGTCCCCAATTTCTTGTTAAGCAATAATTAAAAAGGGATCTTTGAGTAAGAGTTCTTTGTTAACCCACGTTTAACTGATCACAAGCAATGCCTTTCCAAATAAAGGGATAATCACATGGTCAAGATTTCCCTCAAATCAATTAGAAATTAAGGGTATATTTAATTGAGTATTGTTAGACAGCTAAAAGATAGCATGCCAGAAGATCTCGCATCGCCAGGGAAGTGACAAATTTTTAATGGCTGGGTAGAAATCATGGGTGATGAAAAATTTGAAGTTTTTCAATAATATCTTCCCATACAATTCGTGTAATAATATCCTACGGGGTTTTATAGTTGTAAGGTATTTTCGTATTTAATTTATGCTTACTTTTTTATTTTCTATTTCTATTACTTTTTAAGTTTTTAAGATTTCATGAAAAATAAAAGAAATATGCAATGAAAATTGGTTATTGCCTATTTTTCTAGTTTTCGCTATTACTTTACATGTCTAAAAAACAAAAAATAGAATGACGATAAAATACAAAAAAATAGGAAATATAAACATATTTGGTAGCATAGGGATATTAAAAATAGTGGAGATAGAGACATAAATAATAAATATGTATAGGGATATTATTAAAAAAAATTCAATTTCTGTTTTTTACTTGTCTTCATATTTTGAGATATAGAAATTTTATATTTTTCTTTGAGAAAAAAAATTTCTATTCCCAATTTCTATTTTTATCATCAAATAAATTTGTTTTCAATATCACTATATTCCTGTCCTAAACCCTAAACAAACGCTACCAAAGTGTTGATACCTCAAATGACAAGGAGATAGCGAGGATCCGTGTACAATTAATGCCAGTCTTCATTTTTAGTTTTTTTTTTTTTCTTATTCTAAAAAGTGACACCTTCAATCACAAGTTAAGAATGTAGCATGTAACCAAAAAAAAGTTAAGAATGAAGCATGAGTGACTCAAAATACGATTCTTATAATGTCTCTATCACAGACACCAGAGTCAAAATATTTGGACAATGTTTGCCAAGATAGCACTTAATTGAACTCCAAAATCATAGTCTGTTGGTGTTCATCAGATAAAAGCCAACAGGTTTTTCTGTCTTCTGAAGCGATGGCTTCAAACCAGAACCTGAAAGAACTACAATGGTCTCTTCAAGCAATCAAATCCCAGTGGCTAAATCTTCACAGTATCTCATTCTTCCTTTCCCAACCTACCTCTGGTTGCTACCAAGAAACAGAAAACTCCATGAACATAAACATCTCCAAGGACAATGTTCCATACTTCTCCAATCTCTTGACAACACTGGCAGCAGCCAACAACAGCACCAAAAGAACCTTGAGAAACTTGGAGTTCCACCAAGTTGAGTGGGAGCCACAACAGGTGAGAGATCTTGGCACCTTGCTAGGGAACAACCAAAGCATGATAAAGCAAGTTGTTTTTAGAAGAAACAGGTTCAAAGGGAAAAGCCTATCAGAGTTTTGTGACATTCTGAAGACAAATAAAGTGATCAAGGAGATTATGCTCTCAGAATCAGGTATTGGGTCTGTTGGAGCTGGACTCATTGCTTCTGCTCTTATGGTCAATGACAGTTTGGAGGAGCTGCAGATATGGGAAGATTCAATAGGGTCAAGGGGTGCTGAGGAGCTCTCAAAGATGATTGAAGTTAACCCAACTCTTAAGTTGTTGACAATTTTTGACTCAAATGCCATCACTGCAACACCTCTTATATCAGCTGTTTTGGCAAGGAACAGAACTATGGAGGTTCATGTTTGGAGTGGTGAGAAAGGGGAGAGAAGTTCCAAGGTGGTTGAGTTTGTTCCCGAGAACAGCACACTGAGGATTTACAAGCTTAACCTCTCAGGTGCTTGCAGGGTTGCTTGCTCTCTAGGAATGAACTTGACGGTCAAGTCACTCGACATGACCGGAGTCAGGCTAAAATCCCGGTGTGCTAAGGAATTCAGATGGGTCTTAGAACAAAACCAGACCCTCAAAGAGGTTAACTTGTCAAGAACATGTCTTAAAGACAAGGGCATTGTGTACGTTGCTTCTGGACTCTTCAAGAACCGGAGTCTGCAAACCTTACATCTAACCGGAAATTGGTTCAGAGGGATAGGTGTGGAGCATCTACTGTGCCCTTTGAGCAGATTTTCAGCCTTGCAAATGCAAGCCAATGTTACTTTGAAGTGTGTTACTTTTGGAGGTGGGAGAACAAGAATAGGACGGGATGGTCTAGCTGCTCTTATACAGATGATAACAACCAATGAGAGTGTTAGGCAGCTGGGGATACATGATGATGAGAGTTTGAGACCAGATGACTTTGTTAAAATCTTCAAGAGCTTGGAGAAGAATGCTACTTTGAAATGCTTATCTCTGCAAGGATGCAAAGGTGTCCAGGGAGAGCCATTGCTTCAGGCAATTATGGAGACACTGCAGATAAATCCTTGGATTGAAGATATTGATCTCTCCAGAACGCCTTTGCACAATTCTGGAAAGACTCAAGTGATTTATCAAAGATTGGGGCAGAATGAGAAGACTGAACCAGAAATGGAAATGGATTTGCTCAAGGACATGCCACTAACAGAGCCCAAGAGTTGCAGAGTTTTCTTCTGTGGGCAAGAATGTGCAGGTGAGGTTGAATATAACATTTTATCTTTGAACATTGATGTCTTGGTATTGATTAATTTCATGAAACACCATCTCAAAAATATAAATAATAAAGTAATATCACAAGTTCATAAAACTCAACTGGGCAGTCTGAGCTTCATTCTTTGCCATTTGAACTCAAGCTAACAATAAATCTACTATAGTCATAGTTTAAATTCATATTTCAGGCAAAACAACACTTTGTCATTCAATATCACAAAATTTCTCTGCTTCGGCGCTTCCCTACTTGGATCAAGTCAGAACAATAGTGAACCCAGTGGAGCAGGCTGTCAAAACAGTAGGAATGAAGATAAAAACTTTCAAGGAAGAGGGTACAAAGATTTCAATATGGAATCTTGCTGGTCAACATGAGTTCTTCTCTCCATGATCTTATGTTTCCAGGTCATGGGAGTGCATCATTTTTCATTATCATATCAAGTTTATTCAGGAAGCCAAGTAACAAAGAACCGAAAGCGCAATAGAAATTGAAGAAGACCTGCAATATTGGCTCAGGTTCATAGTCTCCAACTCCAAAAGAGCAGTACAACAATGCATGCTACCAAGTGTTGCTGTTGTTCTCACACACTTTGATAAGATCAACCAACCATCACAAAATTTGCAGCCCACCGTCGATTCAATCCAGAGATTGAGAGACAAGTTCCAAGGTTTTGTTGACTTCTACCCAACTGTATTCACGGTCGATGCACGATCTTCTGCATCAGTTAGTAAACTCACTCATTACATCAGAAAGACATGCAAGACAATCCTCCAAAGAGTGCCGAGTTTATCAACTTTGCAATGATCTAATACAGATTTTATCAGACTGGAGATCTGAGAATTACAACAAGCCAGCAATGAAGTGGAAGGAGTTTGGTGAGCTATGCCAAGTAAAAGTCCCGCCTCTGAGAATTCGATCAAGAAATGATAATAAGGAGAAAATGGAAATGAGGAGAAGAGCTATTGCTACTTGTCTTCATCACATTGGTGAGGTTATTTATTTTGATGAGTTGGGGTTTCTAATCTTAGATTGTGAGTGGTTCTGTGGTGAAGCACTTGGTCAGCTCATAAAATTAAATGTTAGGAAGCAATACTCCTCAGAAAACAACGGATTTATTAGCAGGAAGGAACTGGAGAAAATCTTAAGAGGAAGTTTGCAGAGCCCAATTCCTGGTATGGGTTCAAAGGTATTTGAGAACTTAGATGCTAGTGACCTTGTGAGGATGATGCTAAAACTTGAACTATGCTATGAGCAAGATCCATCAGATCCAAACTCTCTGCTATTGATTCCCTCCATTCTTGAAGAAGGAAGAGGAAAGCCTCAGAGGTGGCAGCTAAGCACACCAGACTGCCTTTATGCGGGACGTCATCTTGAGTGCGATGATTCAAGCCACATGTTTCTTACTCCGGGATTCTTCCCTCGTTTACAGGCAAGAGTTTATCTGTCACACTTTTTTTCCCACTTCAGTTGCACCCTTTGCATTTGTTTCTTTCAACCTTTTTCTTCCTGAAACTATTTCCTGCACTTCTCAAAGTTTATGCAGTGTTGGCTAATTTTATGATTTATGGATAAACCAACTGAAATGGGGTCCCACAATGCAAAAGCATTAACAGAAAAATAATATTAAAGTGTTTTGGAAAGAAAATCATTAAAATCCTCCTGCTTTGGTCAATTATTAAAACATAGAATGCATAAAATCACCTCTTATTGGTATTACACATGGTTATGCTACAAATGACTATACCTTGTACAAAATATAGCAATTACCTCCAAGACTTTCATGCCCATGCACAATGTGCATACCAAGTTAGCACAAACTGTTCTTATTTTGGTCTACACACAATGGTCTTTAAAGCTACAATATTTAGGACTTCCAAGAATTTTCCTGTCTACAATTTTCTAATTGGATTTTTTTATTTGATGTCACAGGTTCACCTTCACAACAGAATAAATGCTCTAAAGAATCAACATGGAGCTACCTACAGTCTTGAGAAGTACCTTATTTCAATCAGCATTAATGGAATCTACATCAGAATAGAGCTTGGAGGACAGTTGGGTTACTATATTGACGTCCTCGCCTGCTCCACCAAAAACTTAACAGAAACTTTAAGATTCATTCAGCAACTTATAATCCCAGCAATCCAAAGCCTTTGCCATGGGATTACCATGACTGAAAATATCATAAGGCCTGAATGCGTGCGAAATTTGACTCCACCAAGATACAGGAGAACTCAGTTTGCTTCCCTGCAGCAACTGAAAGAAGCAGTACTCTCACTTCCTGCAGACAGCATGTATGATTATCAGCACACATGGAGTCCAATCTTAGACTCGGGCAGACCTATTCTCCAAGCTGGGTTTGATTTCGCTCGAGACCTTTTATCTGATGACGACTTTCGGGAAGTGCTGCATCGAAGATATCATGACCTATACACTCTTGCACAAGAGCTGCAAGTACCACCTGAAAATAACCCAGAAGGACAAGATCAATCTATAGCCTTGAGCAATGAAGCTGAAAGAGTTGAGCCAACCTTTGGAGGCATTGCAAAAGGGGTTGAAGCAGTTTTACACAGGCTCAAGATTATTGAACAAGAAATCAGAGACTTGAAGCAGGAAATCCAGGGGCTGAGATATTATGAACATAGGCTCCTCCTTGAGCTTAATCGCAAGGTGAACTACCTCGCAACCTTCAATGTCCAGGTTGAGGAGAGGAAAGTTCCCAACCTGTTCTATTTTGTGAAAACAGAAAACTATTCAAGGAGACTGATCACCACCATGCTCTCTGGCATGAATGCTCTCCGGCTTCACATGTTATGTGAGTTCCGGGGACAAATGCATGTTGTGGAGGATCAGATGGGTTGTGAGATCATGCAAGTTGATAACAGGGCTGTGAAGTGTTTGGCACCATACATGAAGAACTTCATGAAGTTGGTAACTTTAGCACTAAAAATAGGAGCTCATCTTGCAGCTGGAATGGGAGAAATGATACCAGACTTGAGCAAGGAAGTGGCTCATTTGGCTGGCTCTTCAGCTCTCTTTGGGGCTGCAGCAGCTGGCGTCGTAGGGGCAGCTGCTATCGGTCGCAGAAACAGGTCCACAGAAGGCTCAAGGGACATTCAACAAGATATGAGAGCAGCACAGCAATGGGTGGTTGATTTCTTGAGGGAAAGGAGGTGCTCGACAGGGCAGGACATTGCAGAAAAGTTTGGACTATGGCGAGTTAGGTACAGGGATAATGGCCAGATTGCATGGATATGTAGGAGGCACATGTATGCTAGATCAGCAGAGATAATTGAAGTGCCCCTTTGAAGCAGCAGGCTTCCTTAATTATATAACACTAGGAACTTCACTTCCAAGTTTATTGTTTCTTTATCATTGTGTGTATTTTCTTCCATGAATTTGACAGATATTTACGTTCTCCAATACATATTAAGGAATTAAAATGTTGCTCTAGTAAAATTTAATTTGTCACGATCACAAGATGGAAGCTCATTCTTTGAAAATTCTGACCTTGTTACTTCTTAAAAGTTTAGGTCAGGTTAATTAAGAATTAAAGTGACCAATCTATTGTTGTTGACCTGGGGCAACAAAAAATATAGGCTGATAAAAGATGGAAAACCGTGATGCTGTGTAGTATGAGCCTTTTCATGTGAAATGGAAGAAAGGTTTTGCTTTCATCTACTTTAGCATTCACCATGTGAATGTGGGACCACATTATCACACTATTGATTATACGGATGATTAGTATCTTGGTGTGTTGAAATCCGATTTTACAATTATTGACATTCAAATCAAAAGAAAGACAAGGAAAGAAGGTAATGGTAACACCAAAAAGAAAGTTCATGTAGCAGTTAAGATAACAAGAAGCTTGTGAGAGTACAAAGTTATAATTCCTGTAACCTACAACATCTGAACAAGTACAGAAGGAAAAACCACACAGGGAGAGTACATTATTACATTTCACTACAGCCATAAGTTCTCATTCTAAAATCTATAGTCACCTTGCCCGTATTCCCTTTAACCATGGAAGCAAAAAGCTCAGAAGAAAGCCCTGCTCCCATAAAATACACGGGAGCTACTAGTGTTCTTTGATGCCTGTAGTTTTTGCTCAGTGCTTGAATTCCCTGAACTGGTTGGTTCACTTTCAATGTCCATAGGAAGCTTCATTTTAGCTAATGACTCAGTAAACTGCTGCATGCTTTTATTGTACATGTCTACAAAGTCCTGCTGCACCACCTTTGGTTCTGGCACAATGCTCACAGTCACAACAGGCTTAGGGAATGAGTCACTTGGAACCCCACTTGATGAATCACTCTCACCATCTTTAACATCCACATTCTTCTTAACATCTTTGGTCCCTGAAGCTTGTTCCTGAGGGGAGGCTTAGAAGCAGAAGCACCAGCTTCAGATGATTCGGAGCTCGCAGGCACAGAAGGAGAGGAGACCCCATTTGTTGACACACTGCTTGGTGGAGAATCAACCTTAGGAGGCTGAACAGACTCAACACTGCATGCCGAGAAGCTCTCCACAAGACGAACACCGGCTTCAGAACTTTGATTCTCAGCATCGGAAGCAGTCAAGCTATCCGAACACCGAGTCTCCTCACATGGAATGCCGAAATACTCAGACACCATCAAGTGGTCTTCATTCACAATCTTAGGATCAGGGAACTCAATTTTGTCCAAATCCTTGGCCAGTGACTCACATGTTTCTGAGTCCTGCAAGGCGGCATCTTTTCCAACCTCCTTAGGCATACCAGAAATTGCTATAACATCTGGGGAAGCACCAGTGTAAGAAAGGGACAACTGAACAAAACCTGCTGGAGAATGGAATAGATCAGTTGAGGAAAGAGAGAACTCTTTCTCTATCAGCTTCCCATTCTGGACCAGCACCTCAGACAAAGGAACCAAAGCAAAACCAAGCAACTGGTCTTCAAGATAATTCTTCACCCTGCTCAGCATCCATATCTCACATTTGAGTGAAGAATCAACAGTCCTAACATTGACCCTAAGGTTCTCATTGAAGACAGGGTTCCTCCCACCATTGATGGTCTTGGTGGAAACAGTGTCATCAGGGTTACTAGTGAGGCAAACCTTGGCATAAACATCTTGCTTGTGGTATATGCAGATGTTGTGAATGTCCCTAGCCTGATGTATGTAAACATCAAGCATGCCAATAAACTCATCCTCGTTTGACATGATGACAGATTCCTTTCCATTGACCTCAAATACATCAGGCTTGTGCTTCTCACCCTCACCTAACACTGAGCTCTTGAATGGGGACACAACAGACTGTGGTGAGTCCATGATGATGATTGCCACAGTAAACCGTGAACCTGGCAAATCACAAGAGCGCTACAAGAAAACAAAAATCACCCTAAAGTTCAGAACGAACTCACACAGAAGACACAAATGATTCTTAGAACACAAAACTCACATAACCCAGTAAAGTGCCAATCTAAACAAAAAACACAGCTTCAATAAACTGCCCAAGAACCTAGGCTTAAAGCAGATCCCAAAAAAGAAACAAACTTTACTGCATATAAATAACAGAAATGAAAATTTATAATGAAAGCAAGGCAACGCCCAATCCTCCAAACTTTAGAGAGAAGTGAGAAGCTATGAACTAGAATTCCTGCAAAGAGTTGAGAATCAAGGCCAAAAGCCCCCCCAAAATTGAAACATTTTTTTTACAGTAAAATGCTCTCAAATTGCTTATAGCATGGACCAAGCTTATAAACAAGCAAGGGCAACCAAAAGGGTAGTGCCAAAATTTTCCTCAGATTCCAATAAAGCTGAAAACTTTATTTGTTCTTGTGCAGCACAATGAACACTTTCAGCGGAATCCAAGGGAGGGAAAACAGGGAAAGCAAAGGGCACAAAGACCAAAGTCATGTCACAGAATTACAACAACACAGACACTAAAAATTCTCCTTCAAATCACACAGAACAGCACTAGAAAACAAACAAGTATTCAAAGGAGAAAACAAGAAACAAAAGAAATTCAAAATACATTTTTTTAAAAAAAAAATTAATCAAAGGCCATAAAAGGAAGATAAATAGTGAAATTGAAAAGAAAGAAAAAATATATAGTGAGAAGATGTTTTATTGCTTTTACCTGCCTTTGCCTCCAAAGTCAAAGTGGAATCTCTGTGTGTGCGTGTGTATGTGTGGCCCTAATTTCACAATCAGAGGATGACCCAGTTCATGAATCGAGGCAGTGAGCAGAAACAACAAAAGAATTAGAGGGAAAAAAAATGAAAAAGCTGTGAAGTTGAATTATCCTTGTACAAAAGAAAAGGGTGGTGGTGGGGAGTGGTAACTGGGGAAATGATAAACCTTTCAGGGGTGTGTGTACATGGAGACTATTATTAGAGAGCTGACTGAAGAGTCTGTGACTCTGTATGTAATGGAATTTGGATGACAGTATATGAGGGATATAGTAGGCACACAGACGCAGGGATAGAGATTATATTAGGAGTAATTTTATTTGTACTAATAAAATGTGACACATGTCAATACATTTCTATCCATTATTTAATGGCATATCTTACCTTATAGCCTCACATCTCATTTAATGATAGATAAAAATATATTAGGAATATGTTCATAATTTATTAGTATAAATAATATTACTCTTGTATTAGTGTCATTTATATGGGGGTAAATCACACAAAATGAAGTATATAGCCACAAACAAAATTTGTCTATATGAATTTTATATTTTGAGGGGATTAGTTGGTGGTGTATACCCTTGATGCATTTAAGATTAAGGGAAATTCATGTTGAACTAATATTGATCTCTTCAAATAGCATAATGATTTTACAAATGTAGAAAACGTTGTATAATAATTTCATAGACTCAAAAAAAAGATGGTGTGATAAATTTTATAAACTTAGAAAACTCCTGAATAAATTTTATAATAAAAAAAGAGTTGGAATGAATTTTAATAAATTTTATAAAAAAAAATTTAATTTATTCTTTATATTAAGTACAAAATTTATATCAAACTCTTTGTATCATTTCAAATTTTCAATCGATTTTCAAGTAAGTTGACATCATGTGGATATGTAGACATTTTTTAAAATGAGTAATTTAAATTTTTTTTAAAAAAAACTATCAAATTCATCCTTAAAATTTTGTCTAATCATTAGTTCATGTAAAAAAAATTCTCAAATTGCCTTATAAAATTGAATAATCAGAGAAATTAATCTCTATAAAAGCTTTAAATCAGACAAATTAGTCCTATAAAATTAAATAATTGGTCAAATTAACCCTATGATAAGTTAGACAATGAAGAATAACTTGAAATTTACTTTTATATGGACTAATTTAAAAGTTTTTTACAAGAATTAATTTGATTGGTGTGAAATTTTAGAGAAATGAATTTAATAGTTTTATCAAATATATATATATATATATATATATATATATTTTCTTTTTAAAAAAATCTCGTTATCATTATTTAATGTGAGAATTGAATACAATGTACATAAAGAAGTTTCTGTAAGTTTTTTTTTCCTTATTTTAATAGGATATTTTGTCCTTGTTGTCGTAGTTGTCGTTGCAGAGATGAAGGGATGGGCTGGGGGACACACCAACCCACGCCATGGCCCCTAGGCACTAAACAGACCAATCACAGTTGATTTCAGTGGGTTCTTGTAAGTGGGGTATCATGTTTTTTTTTTTAAATTTTACATTTTATACTATGACTCTTTTTGGCATTCAGGTACAGTCCCTGTGTCCCACCACCTGTGATGGACTTTAAAGAGTGCAATTTTGGGCAAATTCTTTGCTGCACCATTATAATTATAGTATGCAGAATGTTAAGTTAAAAAGCTAGCCAGACCGACAAAAAAAAAAGGTGAAAAGTTAGGGTATTCAGACCAAAAAAAAAAGTTAGGGTATATCTTGTGGTGTATATTGATCTACATAGTGAAATTTTTATTAATAAGTAAGATGTTATGAATCACAGATACTATAATTCTAGGGATGATAAAATTTTATCTATATGACATCTTAAAATTTTCAATTAATTCTAGGATTATGCAGATAAATTTAGTCATTTTTTAATATATTGATCCATATTTCCAATTTTTGAAATGATCAAATTTTATGTGTAACTACTCAAAAATTTCAATTAATTTTTAAATAATTAAATGAATATTTTAACTTATCTGTATGATTCTAGAATTAATTGAATTTTTTTAGTGTTATATAAATAAAATTTGATCACTTCTAAAATGGTTGTAATCGTGTTCTATAATTAATATCTCAATTGTTGATAGAATAGTTTAAAGCGGTACAAACTATAAAACAGACCCTAATCATATA
Source organism: Dalbergia oliveri (assembly GCA_030441495.1). NCBI lineage: Eukaryota > Viridiplantae > Streptophyta > Magnoliopsida > Fabales > Fabaceae > Dalbergia > Dalbergia oliveri. The sequence goes on from JAMLFY010000001.1 coordinate 11,021,563, forward strand.
TCATAATTAAAATGGTACACCATATAATTGACCTGCAATTTGGTTATGTTGTGTTACTGAGTTGCTAGTTTAGGAATGCTTCCATGTTTTCCTTTTGACAGAAACCCCATTTTTTAAGGTGTCCAAAATAACTTTGAGAGTAAGAGAATACTTTTACTCTATTCCATTTAATAAATAATACATTAATTTTATAAATTATTATTATCTCTCATTTTTTTTTAAATACTTAATGTAATAGTTGATATATCATTTATTAAATAGAATAGAGAAAATGCATTCCTTTACTCTTAGAACATCTAAGAATTTATCTTACATGAGATTTCTTGTAATTCAAAATATAAAACATTTTTATTTCTACAACTGTAAAATACTTAATAACAAAATATTAATAGAGAAACAAAAATATTTTACATTTTGAATAATAAAGAATTTCACAATGACTTTCAAATTTTGAAGGATAAATTTCTCCTTGACATTAGTGAAAGATTAAAATGATGTGTAAAAAAAAAAGAAAGATTAAAATGAGGTTTTTAACTTTTTAATCTTTTGGGTGTACAAAATGTTCTATTATCAACTTCATTCCAAGAGCATGTATTATTTTACTTCATTGAATGGAAAATGTTTCTTATATTTTTATATATGTTTATTAAGAAGAATTTTAATGGCTAGGTGTGATCTGATTTATATGGGGCAAAACCCTAATCCTTCTCTCCTTTCTCTTTTTTATTATTATTAATTTTTTGTCTTCTCTTGTGTAGTGTTGTTGAGGGGGTTATCATCTTTCTTTTATGGTGACAACTCTATCATTTATTCTTTTTCTTTTTTTCATTCCTTAGATTTTTTATTTATTTCATTTTGTCCCTTTTATGGATATCTTCTTTGTCCCCTTTATAGGTATTTTTCTGTCCTCTTTGTGGTGTTTTTATCTCCTTTATGAGTGTTTTTAAGGGTGTAAGCGAATTGGACCAACTCGATGAACACTATGGATCTGAATTGATCCAATTACATTGGTCTAGTTCAACGGGTCAATTAATCGGACTAATTAAACCAATCACATATTGGTTTGATCATTAGATTTGTGCGTATTTCCCAACTTGAGAGTGACTTGACTTGAATCAATCATATAATGTTCTTGTTACATATCAAGTAACATTTTTACATGGTAAGGTTATTACTTATGTTATATGTCATAAGTTATTGCCAAAATAAAACAGGTTTTTTGAAAAAAGAATTGTAAGAAGTAGATAAATTGCTCAAAACTGTGAATTGAATTTGACATGACAAGCTTATTATATTATGTCATTTTCAATGTCTTCAATTTATAATTTGTATTTGAGGCCTTATGGGCATGTAATATGAATTGTACTTGTTGTTTGATGTTTTGAATTTAATTTGAAATTATTGTCATATTGGAATTATATTGTTTGGATACTTTGTTGTGATCATGTGATATACATGAACTTCAAGGTTAAATGTTGTGATATATTAGAATTGTGCTATTTGAATACTATGTTCTAAACTTCTAGCATCTGAATATTAGAATAAGATATTAGCATATGAAAATTTACTTGTATAAAATTTTGATATTTTACAGTTTTCAGTATTTTTTATTGGATTTTGGGACAAAATTTGAAAAAAAAGATAAATCATAAATCAAATGACGCGATATAAACTAACCCGAATTGATCAGATAGTTTTGGTTTGTATTTTACCAAAAAAAAAAATCATGCATGCATATATGAATAAATTAAAAGGTAGTCATCCGTTTAGATTCATTTTCCCTCAAATCTAATCTGAACCAACCAATGTACACCCCTATGTGTTTTAGTTTTCTTTTTGATGGTCTCATAGATACAGAGATCATATTTAGATCACCTTTAAAGGGAGCTTAATACATTCTTCCATCTGCAACACCCCCAAAGATAGACTTGTATGATAATTTGCGAGGATTTTTTTTTAAGAGATTTAGCGTGTGTTTAAAAAAGTTGTAAGATTTAAATTATTTCAATAATCTTATATATATATATATATGACTATTTTTTATTATAATTGATTATGTAAAAGCCATTTTGTGTTTGAATATCATAAAAGTAATGTTAATTAATTTGTTTTGTTTAGATTATTCTGAAATAACCACTTTAAAATGAAAAATGTGTTACTGTAACATGTTGATTATATTTCCAAGAAATAGCTTTTTGATCAAATTACCAAAACAATTTAAATTATGAACTTTTGACTATAATTCACTCAACCCCACAATCAAGATTTTTTTTTTTCAAAATTCCTTTCTTTCAGGAAAAATAAAAAAACTATTTTTCTTCCTTCCAGAACATGCATTTAGTAGTTGTTTCAAATAAGTTAGTGTTTGATTACGGGTATTGAAAAATTTTATATTTAGATTTGACGTAAAAATATTTAAATAGATTAAGAAAGGATGAATTGCTTTAATAATGTAATAGCATATAATTAAATATAGTTTAATTTTGACACACACGAATAGTTTTTTACACTATTGTTTAATAATGTATTATCACATCAAAAAAATAGTTAAGTTTCATACTCACTATCTAAAAAATCATGCAAATGAGATAATTTGATTGGATGAGCTTCACACTCTTAGTATATAAAAGTTAAACTCAATTAAATATAAGTAACAAAATTATATTATATTCATAATAAAATGAAATTAAATACTGTTAAAATATACTTATTAAAAACTGTGCTTAATTTTTAAAATTATTTCATTTAAGTAGCATTATTGTCAATAAATGTTGAACATGTACGTAAAGAAGTCAAAATAAGAAACATTTGGACACCGAAAGTGCAAGCTGGTCTGAATATGATAAAGATAAATAAATCTAGGGAATGATACTTGGAGTTTAAGTTACATAGTAGGTCGAGTTGGGAAAGAAGCCAGAAACAAGTACATCAGCAATGTAAAGCATGTGCAGCATATTATATGCTTTTACAGAGCCATTGTTAATATAACTTTGTTAACTACCACATAAAGAAGGAATTTTTCGTTTGTCTTTTATGTATGCACTATCTGCGGTCACTATTATTGGTATAGAAATGGCGATGTTGGAGGCATGATATACGTGTAATGGATAAGCCCCGGCCTATTCACTACATAAATTTATTGTTATAATAATTATAGTTTGTAAATCCTAGGGAAGCCAACATACTTATCGAGTTACTTATGTTGCAATTACGTAAGTGTAATGATGAACTGTTTGTCATATAAAATTACTTTAACAATTCTTATTCTGCCCGTTGTATTTTTTTTTTTTCTTGTGTACATTTCATTTTGGCCGTTCTTCGTTATAATTAATATGTAATTTGAAATTTTAACAAATTTATTAGCTGGATCAAGAGTCACACTTTTCCCCTTGAAATATATATATATAAGGTTCGATTCTCAAATACCCAAATTAAAGAAGCCAAAAAGAGAAAACACAAAAAAAAAAAGTTACTTGAGTTTTGACTGTATCCCATTTCTTTACTTAAAAAAGTTTAAAATGAAACAAATATTGACAAAAATCATATTTTTTAAATTCATTTCACTTTTACATCAAGTTAAGTTGTCAAAATTTAATTATCAAAAAATATCAAGTTTCATTTCTCATGGTCATGTAATCCATTCACTTTTTATGCAAACCATAAACTTAAAAAATTGAACAAGTGAAAAAAAAAAAACTTGGCTCAATAGGCCAATATGTGGTCCAACAAATTTAGACTAGGCCAACATTTTAACCCAAAACTAACTTAACCCAAAGGTAATTGCCAACCAATTTTGAAAACTCTACATACTATTGGGATACAGTTTCTAGGGAAAAACTTAAAAAGTAATATAGATATATATACACACATATATGATATATTATATCATAATTTAATACACTCATTGTTAGGCCAAAACCTAATAATACATAATAGCTTTCAAATTTCAAAATAATCACATATTAATTTTATGGATTTGCAGGAACTATCAGACCTCATTTAATTTGTTTTACAAATTTAAAATCTCAACTATCAATAGAAACTCAAAGTAACAAAAAAAAAAAACTAATGTATCATTCTTGGGCAAGTGCACCATAGTATAGTGTATTGCTTGTGTGACTACACACCAGTGTTGTGGTCCTTTTAGTCACTGTTTATTTTTTCAGGTAAAAGAACTAGTTAAAACGTACTCGACCATCTCTGTGGGATCATCTGTACTCGAACGGGGTCATGATTGAGCATCTATACTCCGAATGCAAGAGAAACATACATAAATGATTACCACCCAAAAGTGTGCAACTCGAGAGATTTCCTAGCATAGTAGCAAAAATCGCCCACTTATGACGAAGAACTTTTGCACTTTAAATTCCAGAAATTTTCCCTTTTTCTTCATACATGGGCCCAAGGCATATGCTTCACCTAAGGTATTGTGCAATTATTTTGCAGGTAGTATATAAAATCAAATTATTAATTACGGTGGGGTCTTCTGCTTTATTGATCAACAAAGATGTCGTCAATTCACACTATTCATCTACTCTTTGCATATATTTCTTTTTCTAGCTAAAAGTTTAAATTGAGAAGAAAATGTGTTTTAATTCAAAATGAAAGCATGTATATATATATATATATATATATATATATATATATATATATATATATATATATGTGTATGTGTGTGTGTGTGTGTGTGTGTTTGTAATGAATCAAAGCTTACAAATATGAGAAGTTGAATCCCATTAGATACTAAAAAACACGCTATCAATTGTGCTAGACCTTTAGTTTGAATTATTTAAAACTGGTGTAATAGTCATGCATTGCACGTGGTGAATTCAAATGTTTGATAAGAAACATTAAGTGCAATAATACAATATTGAAGTTCACAAAAAAAGGGTTCATAAACAAAAATAATACAATATTAAATTTATCAATAATTAATACTTGAAATAATAACTTCAATTGTCATAAAAAAGAATAGAATCTAAAATGAAATGAATATAAGTTGTAAATTATAAATAAGAAATCAGATTGTAGTATGTCAAGAGTAATAGAAATCAAAATAGCATGCTCCAGATTCATAATCTCCAGCATGTTAAAATCAAAGAATGCATTTAGATTGCTAATTAAAATTTTTCATCTTCATTGAATAATGAATTATATATCATATATAGTGAAACTATTCCACTTAAAAGTTTAATCAAGTATATGTAATTTAGATTAATCTCATACCTCATAATGCTAATAGCTAGATGTTTGCAAAAACATCTTTGAAGACCACATTTGTTGTCACACTGCAAGTGCTACTTCTTCATCAAGTATTAAGATTTTCAAGCCATTTTTGGACGTTACTCTAGATACTACCATATAATTGTCCATGAGTGGATATGGGTCTTGGCAAATATAATCCAACATGAGAAAGAGATTGTCCTTGACTTTTATTGATTGTCATTGCAAAACAAAGGACTAATGGGAATTGCCTTCTTTGAAATTTGAAAGGTAATCCTGAATCACAAGGCACCAAAATTATCCTTAGAATATAAACCTTTTCACCAAGATTTCTTCCAATAATAACAGTTGCACCAATGACATTGGTACCTAACTTGTAACAATCAACCTTGTATCGAACATAGTCGACATGTTTTATCTATATTTATTAGCATTAGAGGAACTCCCTTTTCAAGACGAGAATACCTGAACACTTGATGTCATTGAGAAATTTTGTAGTGAACCATTCTACGTTGTTATCATCATTCTCATCAGCATTACATGTACTATCACAGCTAAGATATTCTTTTTTCATCACTTGGTATCAATGATAGTACATAGTCATTTACCTTCTCAACACTTTCCAAAGTTGGTGCAAGGATAGCTCTATTCTCAAAAAAATTGAAATCTATCATGTTATTGAGCAAATTTGGATAAGTGAATTCTACTAAGTTAAAAAGAGGATCATCCAATGCGCAATGAGTAATTGTTTTAGAATTCAATTTCTGATTCATCAGCAACAAAACTTCTTGCATTACTATCTCCAATTTGAAGAATCCACCTGCAATTTTTTTCAACTCATGTATATCCTATTTTGAAGAGGACATTAGTAGTCTCAATGTTAGTTTGCAACTTTAAAACCTTACAAAAAGATCATAAATTAAAAGAATTTATTGTTGTAGATAAGATTTCTTAATGTGATCCCTTTTGAATGATGGGAAGAATTTGTCTAAAGTCCCCTTCAAGAATAACAACCTTGCCTCCAAATGGTTGATCAACACTATTTACATTACTACCTCGCATAAGATCTTTGAGAGTGCAATCAAGGGCTTCAAAGCAATATTACTTAACATTAGGGCTTCATCCTAAATAATTAAGCTTCTTTTAATTAAAAGTTCTACTTTTAAGCTTCCATGCTTAATGTTACATATTGAGGTATCATTCACAGATATTGGTATTCTTGAGTGTAATCTCTTTTCCACTTGACGCAACATTCAAGAATTTTCCTTTGTGATCTAAGACCTAAAGAAAGAGCATTCCATATGAAAGTCTTGCCTATTCCACCATATCCATAGACAAAAAAAAAAAATCCACCTAAATTATTCAAAACTACAATTGCAATTTCATCAGATACTTTCCTTTGCTCCAACATCATTGACTACATGAGTCTTGCATGAGTTTCTTTTAACTCAACGACATCATAGTCAAGTTCATCTTGAATCAACTTCTTGTCATATAAATTGATATCATGATACTCAATATAAAGCATACCATCAAACTCTTTCAAAGATCTACCTCTTGAGTGCAATAACTTTTCAATTTCAATAAGACAAAGATTCTTCAATTTTTCATGGGGTATGGTAAGTCCTACATAATAAATTAATAGAAAAGTTATTATATATGCCAAAATTAAAAGACAACATTTATAGTTTATACATGTGAATAGTATTCATAACTAACCTAAATTCTCATTTGCTTGTCTTATTTCATAAAGGATTCTATCGCAGAAGTTGCCAAGTTTGTTCCCAAACCAAACTTGGTTTGCTAATTATGTTTGATAGCAACAATATATGACAGACAACTTTCTTGAACTGGTGACTAGAAGCCAATTCGCTTGCTTCTTTTATAGCATTAATGAGCTTTTTATCATCAAAAAAAGCATGCCTAAAACATAGCAAGCTTCTTAGAAACTTGCATAAGTGATTCCATTAACAATTTTTATGCTTTCATAGCTTGTACAAAGTTGTTGAATTGTTAACGAAATTCTCATGTAGTGCAACTCACCTATTCCGGGGGAACATAATGAAGTCTCCCAATATAATATCCTTTCTTCCTAGGCTGACACACTCTGCCATCTTTGTTATAAACAAACTTGGTTGGAGATTCACTTTATGACAAAAGTTTCAAAGTGTTGCTTATTGCTGTCTTGAGGTTTATGAGAGATCGTGTTATGACACGTGGCGCATCACCTCGACATTTGAGTGGCAATAGTTGCTTATATGCCGGCCTTGCATTGAAATGACCAATCCCCACGTTTGATTAGGTGAGTTGTTTGTTTTACAATCATGTTCGTGTTGCTCTCTTTTCTTGAAGTGATTTTTAGGTCCATTTCATATGGCCTTGTAGTTGTTTAGGGCAACTTGAGTGAGTTAAGGCTCGAGCTTGTACTAGCTAGGGTAAGCTCTTGGCTTGTAGATTTAGTCTTATTTATGCAGCTCTCAAGTTTGGTAATTGGCTACAAACTATATGTTGAGTCCATAGAGGTCTCTTAAATGTGTACCTTCAGCTATGGTGTAGTACTAGTCATGGATGCTCACATGGTGTATGTTAGATGACTATTTAGTCACATGGCACATTCGCCTATGTCATTGGGCGATCAAAGCCCTTGATTTATCAATTAATCTAAGGCCTTGCTTTGGTTGTAATATGTTAATTAGAAGCGAGAGTAGTCTTATGTTCCTTTTTCTTCATTTGTGAGCTTGAAGATTTTACTAGGGTTTTTTGGTTGATGAGATCTACTCATTTAAGTTTGAAATTAAGCCCCATCGTTGAATTCGGTCAATCATTGAATACGGTTGAGGATTATGAGTTGTCTAGTTAGGCTGTCGCCTTGCTTTGTTAGAACTCGATTCAGGAGGCGGGTTGCTGGCCTGGGCATTGGTTTAGGGCTAGTGTCAGAACTTGACAGAAAACTACAAAGTGCCTGGGTAGGTTACCAATGCAGGACCTATCTAGCAACTTGATTGGGAATGGCAAAGTGCCTAGTTAAGATGCCGACTTAGATCTTATCTGGAAACTTGGCCAAGACGGAGTGCCTAGTTGGGTGTTATGTCTCAAGTCTATGTGTCCCTAGTAGGTTTCTTGGATACCGTATTCCCGAGAAGGCCCAAATGCATGAAAAATGCTAAAAATGCATAATTGGAATTTCTATGACGCCATAGCAATAAGCAATGGTGGGTGCAACCACATGAATTTTGGTTTGCTAAAGATCGTTAAAGCAATCTTTGGTCAAGTGTATGTGTGTCATGACGTTTTCCTGATTAACCACTATAGTCGTACCCGCGATACCATAACATGTCCAAAATGACATAGTTTTATTAAGTAAGGTTAGCAATATGGTCATTTTGATTAAAAAAAAAGATGTTAGTAATATGCCATTGTAGAGCTTTCAATAATGCTTCTTGTGTGCTTTTCTATTAAAGTGTTGGAATGATGAATTAACAAAAGAATTAATATATCCTCTTTTATTAAAAGTAAGAAACCAAGGTCTTTTAAGTCATGAGAACTAGTTGTCCCATGCAATATTAGTTAGAGAAGAATTTGGGTTTTATAGAGTAAATGTTCATGCAAGTCCTTGAAATTATATCTGTAAGTCATTTTGGTCTCTAAGATTCAAAATTTGAATTTTTTAGTCTCTAAAATTGTAAAAAAAAAAGTCACATTAATTAGTCTCTAACCTTATTTTCGCTACTATTGTCACATTTTTTGTGATATATCACGTTAATTGACATACTAGTGATAGACTAAATATTCTACTTGTCTCTACTATTTAAATGATGTGGAGATAATCATATAATATAATATTATATTTTGAATTTTATGTATAAATAATATTATTAGGTAACAATTTGAACTTATTATTCAATTATGCCACATCTAAGATCCAGTAGTATATTAATCTATCACGAGTAAGTCACGTAACATGGTACATATTAGAAAAAATGTTGATGCAAATAATGAAAATAGAGTCAGAAGAATAACTTGACTATGTTGAATTTGCAATTGTTTTATATTATAATATGATTATAAATATGATTGAGAAATGTGCACTTAACGGATGCATGCACACTGTTCGTTACTTTTTAATTTGCTTTTGAAGTTCAATTCGAAAAGGTGCAACATTGATGTTGTCTTTTCCTTTGAAATTGAACCGATTCAATTGCTTCTTGTGTACGAGCACTTTGCTATTTCAGTTTTGAAGGTATGTGTTAGAAACCATTTTGTAATTAAAATGTGTCTAAATATCTCTATAAATAGGTATTACATTCATCTCTTTTTTATACAAAAAAATTTCAGAACAATTATTAACAAAGTTTAAGGTTTTGTTGTATCCTTAAAAGAAACTTGTCTATCCTTTTCTCTAAGAATATGGGTAATATCTCTTTAAAGAGAGTGATAATTCCTCAAAGCTTACCAAATATTTCATTCTTTGTATCCAATTTCTAACGGACTGACATTTTTACAACTTCAAGAATTAAAAGTTTATTTCTGAATTCCAACTATTAAAGTAATTCACACTTACATTTTCAAGGGACTTATACCAATATTCATTCGTTTATTTAACACTTAAACGTTTCTAACCTATTTGTTTTTCAATTCCAATTCTTTTTCTAAATAATACAAATGAATCCATACTTAATTTGCTAACATTTTAGCCCCAACCATGAAGCCGGTCCTATATCGCCTCGTGTGCGCGTGAGTGGTTTACACCATTGCGCAGATCGATAGGTGAATGCTGCATATTACATTACTTGGATGTACTATGATTCCTTTTAAATTCACGCACTCAACTTTTGGAAAAAGATTCTCATTTTTTGTTATGATTGGAGCTGCAACTACCATTTTAAGGCCTGCATGAAGTGCAGGGTTGGAAAGGCTGCGTGGGCTCTTTGTTTTATAACATATCCACTCAACAACTCTATTTCTTTGTCATCAACCACCAAGCAACCCCACTCTTGGACACTTGTACCTCCTCTACATGAACTCAACATTGCTAGACATTTCCATTGTGTTCAAGAAAACACTACATTGTACTCTCTTTCTTCTCTCTCCCCTATACATTCCTTCATCATATTAAATAAAATTTATAGCTCAAAACTTTACACTTTTCCTTTATAAATATACGTAAAAGACTCACTAACATTCTAACAATGATGATGACAATGATATATTATAAGTAATAAATACCGTGGCATACTCCCTTTGTATCTTTCGTGACTTTTAGAGAAATTGGTAATCATCATTCTCATTTAATCCGTGTTTTCCTATGTTTTAATATCTCTTTCAAAATATTCTATCCGCTTCCAAAAGATCATATATAGCTACAAAACCAAAGTTAGCAGTAACATTTCATGCTTCCTTTCTATATCTTGGCTGAAAACACTGCTTCCTCCCTTCTATATATATAAAATAGAAAAATATTATACAATCATAAATTTATTAAAATTAAATATTATTTTCAGAATAATGTGACATAATTATTAATCTTTAAATGAATAAGTGAGCTATATCATTTTATTTTATCTAACTGTCACCATAATTTTTATCAAAAATTTTATTAACATTTTTCCGATGTGCATATATAACACTGCTTTATACCAAATCAAGGCACAAAATTTTACTACTCTATTGAAGTTTGAGGGGACCACACGTTCAGTGGAACTCCATAATAAAACATATAACAGATTTCTTTGAATATTCTCTCATTAAATTCGGGCATAAAGTCAAGCCACTGATTGTACAAAGGAATTCGACGCCATTACTTTGCTTTATCAGTTTATTTTGAGAAATGGGTTTTTTGAGAAATTTTTAAATGCTCTTATTAAAAATTCAGAAAAATAGAAGATAAAAATGATCCATAAAATTAAGAATTTAATTTTTATTTATTAATATAAATTTTTTTTTATATTATCATCTAATTATGTGTTGCCACATCAATAAAAGTGATTAAATATTATACTCAATATTTAAAAAGTTATATAAATAGAATGAGATGATTAGATCACAATATAAAATATTTTTATACTGTCAATGTATATAAATTAAATTCTAAAACTAATGTATTAATTGTAAGAATGGAACAAAGCCTTTTCCTCTAATTGTTAATGTACTATTAATAAATAGAATACAATAAATATTTTTCTTTCTTATATTTAATTTATGAATTTAATTGGAATATAAAAAAGTTTTGCATGGTCATCCATCTTGCAATGATATATAAATAAATATGGTTATTTTTCATCCCACTACTTGAAAAGTCATGCAAAAGAAGAAGTTTGATTGGATGATGGTGTAAAACTCTTTTATACTTCTAGTATATATCAAAATTAAACTCTAAAATTATTTGTGAAGGTACATGAATGTTCAAAAGTTTTGATTGTTTATGCAATTGTACAGGAAGAATGTGGGAGTAGGTAAGTACCCAATCCGTCACGGGGACTTGTAAGTCAAAGAAAACCATCTAATAAAACACACGAAAGCAATGGCAAAGGCAAATGGGGTTGCTAGTTTTTCAAAGCATTCTGACTTATTTTCTCAAATAAATTATTTTCAACTCAACCGGAGAATTGATGCAAACCAAACAGGCTGTAAAAAATCTTATGTGGATTAATTAAAGCATGTGGAATCATCTTCATCCTTAATTATTTTTAAGGGCTAAGATTTGTGCACTTTGCACTTTGCCAACCCGTGATGCATGGTCTACCAAAGATTAATGTAGATGCATCCCTTGCTCGTCCAATGACGCGATGGGTATCGGCATAATCATAAGGGATGGAGATGGGCATTGGTTCATGGAATGCAAATCCATGAAGAAGGGCAGGTTTTCAAATCCGCAGAAAAAGAAGGCTTGATGTTTGCATACGAAGTGGGGATAAGGAGAGTTTTTTCTCTTGGCGGAGATGCTAGGAATGTGTATAGGTGCATCAAGGATGGTGATCATGATCTGTCTCAGAATGGCTCTATTGTTAGTGATTGTATGCATCTTGGTTTCCATAGGTTTAATTGCCAAAATACTTATATATTTCTAGAACAATTTGTACATTAGAAATATCCATAATCATTCATTCTTGATTTTTTTTAATATAACTTTTAAACATTATAAGTTGATATAAATGTTTACAATTGTTTTTAGGGCGCACATTAAATTAGCTTAATTATACTTTCTTATTGATACTATGTTAGCAGAGATCGCAACAAAATAGTTGATTACCTTGTGATTATCTTGGACTCGTGTCTATTCATGGGGTCTCATCCTACGGGATCGAGGAGTCTCTCGAATCCACTGTGAAGCTTGCTGGATGAGTTGAGTTTTGAATAAATTCAATTCCCCATAAAAAATTACTCTCTTCCTAGTCAAGTTTAACAATCTTACTAAATTACTAGTTTTTTAAGGGAAAAAGACACACAATTATTCTTTTTGCAGAAAAATGTAGAGTTTACTATCCTTTGTGTAAGATATCCACGGCAGTTATTCCCATAGGATAAAATAGTGAATGCATCATATTAATAATTTGATGATGTAAAAAGGATTTAATCGAAACACACTGCACAGTTAAATAAGTTTTACATCATTTAATCATGTAACGCTATATTAGTAAATATGATTACTTTCTATCTTTATTGTTTGAAAAGTCATACAAAATAAGAGATCTGATTAGATGACAGGTAAACTCTTTTACGGGTACATCAAAATTAAACATTATAAAAAATGATAAAATATTAATGTTTTATTAATCATTAAGTTAAATATTTTATGATAAATATAACTTTATTGTATTCTAAAATAAATTATCATAAATACTATTAATATTTATTTTAAATATCTTTATTTTTATTTCAATAGAATAAAAATATATAAAAATATACAAAAAATAATAGCATTTAATAGTGTTAAAAATTTAATAACAGTTACTAAATATATAACTCATTTTCTATGTGACAAAAAGTAATTGGTGAAAAGAGAAGGAGACATAATTTAAAGATAGATCAATGATTTATGTCCCCGATTCATAATATTCAACAATAACAATAAATGCTAAAATAAAATTGTTATACTAAATTATTTATTTTTCTAGTAAAAGCATTATTAATAGTCTCTTATTTGTTTTCTTTTTGGTACAATCTTTTTATTTTTCCTTTGCTCAGAAGTAATCTTAATAGTTGGTCACGAATTATTATTATTATTATTATTATTATTAGTTAATTATGAAAGGTAGCATGATGGCAACCGGTGGAAGACAGAATGAGCTGAGCCCCACGGCCGCGGGGCTTAACGACTAGTTCTTATTTGAATCTCAATCCAGTGTCCCACACCGACTAATTTGCCCCAGTGAAATGGCTCAACATTTCTTTTTCAAATACAACACTATCAAATTCATTCTTCCAAAATTTTGAGTTAATCAAATTAGTCTTTCTAAAAAAAAAAATCTCAAATTAGGTCTTATAAAATTAAATAGTTAAATAAATTAGTCGTTGAAAAATAAATTTTTAAAATTGGTCCCTAAAAAAACTTTAAATTAGATAATTGATTTCTATAAAATTGAATAATCATATCAAATAGTTAAGCTGATAAGTTAGATAAGGAGAATTTAATTTGTCTGATAATCACTTTTAGAGGAACTAATTTGAGAATTTTTTAGGAACTAATTTATTTAACTATTTAAAGAGATTAATTTGAGAAATTTGTTTTTATATAGATCAATTTAACCGATGTGAAATTTTAAAGGGAGGAAATTTGATAGTTTTTTCTTTTTCTTAACTTGTGATGTGGTTGCCTCAAGTCAATGATCGAGTAACAGATCAACAGATCACGCATTATTAATGCGTTCTCCTTATTCGTGGAGTAAAACTCTGAATTTGTCCTTAACAAGTATGTCAAAGAACTAGAATTTTAGATCCATCAAATAAATAAATAAACTAGAATTTTAGAATTTAAAAGTATCTATGTGGTCCTATTTTACTTAGCAAAACACACAAATTGACCATTGAATTAAAATATAACTTCTTGTTAAGTTTCACAATGGCTCATTAATAATCTTTCATTTCAAAACGTTTGTGTTTTGATCATTTTTTTAATTAACTATATTATGCATGCATTCTTAAACTCTAACCTCATTTATTTTATAATTCTTTCTTCATTTTTGCACATCTTAGTCCAAAACCATGTAAGCTCCAGAATCCTTATAAAACATTCCAGAAGCTTGGTTTTAAATGCTAACAAATTAATCTTTGATAAATCCTTTTGAAAAAGTGAACTAATGGTTGTATCTAATATTTATGTTAGCACATATAAGAAATATTGCATTCATATGCTTTAAATATTCAGAAACTTAATGAGATTGATCATATACTACTCAAAATCCATTATTAATTGAAAATATCTCTTATACTCGAGAGATTTTGATGAGTTTGATGTATGAAAATTTTTAGAAAGTTCTATGAAGTCTTGAGAAAGTTAGAATACTCAAAGAAGGGACCAAAAGTATGTTTCTTGTTCTAGAAGGTTATCAATCATTTTAAAAAGATGAGTTTTGTACCTAAAGCTGATTAAAAAAATAAGATAGAAGAAGTCTCAAGAAGGCTTTCAAGCTATCAAGAACCAAAATCCTCCTTCAACTTCTTCAGAAAGCTCATGATGAAATCAACATGTGTCATGTCTTTAGCTACTAGAGCTAAAGGAGAATGCAACTAAAATTTATAAATTGAAATGTAGAACTGCATAAATATTTTTGACAAATAAAAGAAGATCTTTACTAAATGGAATTATAAAATTAAAATATAAGGAAAAACAACATTCTTTATATATGGAAATTACAAACACACAAAAAAATATAAACTATAATTAATAAATTTTCTCTTTTTAGAATACTCACACAAATCTCTTAACACTTTGTTGTCTGTTACATTTGTGACATTACACAAATGGAATCATCACCTACTATTTATAATGTACATTGGCATGGTGATACATGCTTAATAATTAAGCAAATGAATAACTGTCATAACAATACATTAGTTCTAGCTTACATGATCAAATTGCTTTATTATTGGCAAATTCAATTGACACTTTGACCACATATGCATTGCCCAAGTAACTTAATGTGTAAAATTGAACTTGAATTTTACTTCATACAAGGTGGCATGAATGCTTGCATTTATTTGTTTCTCCACGAAAATTGACTTTATATATTTTCACAATCTCTCACTTAAAGTCAATTTTGGTGAGCTTCTCAATTTTATGTTGCTTATATTTCTAATAGGCCAAGAGAAGAATCACTCAAGCAAAATCTACATTGATTGGCTTTGTCAGGATAAATCCCCGCCTGATTATCTTTCTTATTGAAATTTTTTGCACATCCATTTTCCCTTCTTCCACTATTTCATAAACAAAATGATATTGTGCACAAATATGTGCTTTGTTAATGAAGGCTAATTTTGTGCAATTACAAGGCATCTTACCTTCAAAATACATAAAAATTTCTCTCTCTTTTGCTAGTTCCTCCATTAATCTTTGCATCCAAATTTTCTTTGCACCTATGTAGCTGCCATATATTTAGTTCTAAGTAGACATGCTATCACTTTTTAATTTGCATAATAAAATATCTTGTAAGTTTGAACACATAGCCTCTAGTCAATTTTCCTTTATTCATCACTTAAAATTGTAGTAAATATCCTCTAAAAATAAATTTTATCCTTAAAATATAATGCAGCATTAAGGTCCTTTAATATGTCTTAATCCTCTAAACAACATTCTAGTTTCTCTCTATCTCCAAACCAATTAATATCAAAGACAATCATTTAGCAATATCTAGTCTTTACATGTAATGCAATAAACAAGGCTTTCATCTTTAGCATAACAAACTTGGACATCCCCTTCGCATATTGGTAGGATCCGCTAAGGATAATTTAAAATTGATAGGAAGTGGGGTAGGAATTGGCGTACACTCTTGCATGTTGAAGCGCCACAAGACCTTCCTTAAGTAACTCACTTGGGATAGCCAAATCTTCCTGTCTTTGCCTCGGTGAATTTGCATCCTTAAAATCTTATTCGCTGTCCCAAATTCTTCATATCGAACTCCCTAGCTAACTGTGCCTTCAATTCTTGGATTTAATCTTTGTTGGAGCCTATTACCAACATGTTATCCACATACAATAGTAGAATAATAAAGTAATTATCACCAATCCTTTTGTAATAGGTACAATGGTTTGAACTAAGTTTGTTGTATCTGACTCATGAAGGAGTCAAATCTCTTGTACCAATATCTTGGCACATGTTTTAAGCCATATAGAGATTTCGTTAACTTGCAAAACAAGTTTTTTTGCCTTGTTTTTTAAAGCCTTCTAGTTGGACCATATACATTTCTTCTTCAAGTTCTCCATGAAAAAAGCAATCTTTACATCTAATTGCTTAAGATGTAAATCAAATGCAGCACACATAGCCATGATACTCTAATTGTTAAAGTTCTAACTATTGGAGAAAATATCTCATTGAAATCAATACCTTCTTTTTGAGCAAATCCTTTAGCCACCAATCTTGCATAATATCATTCCACTTGATTATTGTCATCTCGTTCGATCTTATAGACCCATTGATTGCCAATGGTTTTCTATCCATCTGGGAGTGAAACAAGTTTTCATGTCTTATTTCTATGTAATGCTTCCATTTCTTCATGCATTGTTGTCATCCATAAGAAACATCTGCACTATTTAAGGCTTCTTGAAAGGTTGACAACTTTCCTTCTTCTATTTGAAAAAGGATGCGTCGTGGCTAGACATCACATAGTTTGAGTGCCATGATGTGCTCTTGTCTGACGTGATAATCGCTGAACCTCTCCATCATTAGGATCTTCTAGTACTTATCTCATGCTCTGTTCCTACTTCAAAAGAATGTTTTTCTCCATATTTATCATCTACGTGAACTGTAGTGGTTTCTTCAGTGATGCTATCATTCTCCTTTATTTGCAATTCATTTTCTACAAATATTACATTTCTAGTAACAATAATCTTGCAGATAGTGGGGTCCCACAAACGTTACCCCTTAATATTGTCAGCATAACCCAAGAAGACACATTTCTTGGATTTAGGATCTAGTTTTGTTCTTTCTTGGGAGTTGTATGTCACATACACAGGGCATCCAAATGCATGTAAGGAGGAATAATCAGTTGGCTTTCCTTGTCACATCTCCATAGGTGTCTTTAACCCTATTGTTATTGATAGTGACTGATTTATCACATAGCAAGAAGTTTTAACAGCTTCTACCAGAAAGACTTGGCCAAACTTGTTTTCGCAACATAGCTCGAGTTCTTTCAAGGAGAGTTCTATTCATCTCTCTTGCTACGCCATTCTATTGAGGAGTATATGCAATTGTGAATTACCTTTGAATGCCTTCCTACTTACAAAATGCAATGAAATCACTGTTTGTATATTCTCCATCCATCCGTCCTCAAGCACTTGATTTTCTTCCAGTTTCAAGCTCCATTTGTGCTTTAAATTGCTTCAATATTGGAAACACATCTAACTTCCTCTTGATAGGGAACACACTTAATCTCCTAGAATAATCATCAATAAATAAGACAAAATATTTTGCACCTCCTAGGGATGTTTTCAGTGACTCCCACACATCAAAATGAATCACATTTAGAATATGTTTGCTTCTGTAGTAGATCTTTGAAACTTCAATCTATGCTACTTACTCGTTACACAATGCTCACAGAAGGGTAGTTTTCCTGACTTGAGCTCTAGAATGAGATTATGTTCTACAAGAACTTGCAAACCACGTTCTGACATATGGCCTAATTTGCAATGCCACATCATTATCATGTCTTCATTTTCATTAATTGAAGTGACTGATGCGTTTGCTCCCATCATATCTCCCAAAAGCCTGTATAGATTGGATGCAATATCTGCCTTCATCACTACAAGAGCACCTTTTACAACTTTCAAGATCTGATCCTCAATATGGGTTTTGCACCTAAGGCTATCTAATTGCCTAATAGACAACAAGTTTTCTTCCACCCCTTCACATGTCTCACCCCTTGAATTGTGCGAATAGAACCATCAAACATTTTATGTTGCAATATCGATTCCAACAATTTCTAAGGCAAATTTCCCATGAACATTGATCCTTCCATGACAAGTTTATAAGTACAAAACCAGTCACGATGTGGAGTCATGTGCCATGTTGTTCTTGTGTCCACAATCCAAATATTAGTGAGTTGTCTACCATATTTAGAAATTGTTACTTCACCATATAGGATTTCTCCATCATCAAAGGTATTGGCAACACATCCTTGAGAAGTTGTTGCTTCTGGGCCTTCTCTATACTTTCTTATTGTAATGACAATCCTTTTTCACATGCCCTTTCTTGCCATAGCTGAGCAAGTGAGATTCTTTCTTCTTTGAGACTTTGATCTACCATGATCATGACTTCCACTAGGGCTATGTTCCATTGATCTACCTCTTATCATCGACGAAGTTTCTGCTTGCCTCAAACCTTTCGTCCAATCATCTTTATCTTTTCGCCTTTCCTCTTTATGAAAGCAACAACATCATCAAATGGAAGGTGATAAGCAATATTATTATTGGTGATATTGATGATGAGTAGGTCATATGAATCTGGTAAGCTCAGAAGTAAAAGCTCTGCACATTCATTTTCTACTATTGACATTCCATGGTCCATTGTGAAAATAAGGAATTTAGATCGTTTATGTGATTTGTTACTAAGGTGAATTCACTCATTGGAAGAGTATAGAGTTGCCTTTTCAAAAATATTCTATTGTGAAGTGACTTGCCCTTGTACAATTTGGTGAGTGCATCCATATCTCCTTTGCTATGTTTTCTCTGATGCTTGACAATGTTGAATCTACCATTGCCAAATGTAAATTAGCAACAACATTGTCATCCACTTCCTTCCACTTGTCATAAGAAGATTCCTGTAGGTCTCCCTTCAATCGCATTTAAGTAATTTTCCTTCCTTAAAATTGTCTTAATCTTTAATTTCCATAAGGAGAAATTACTCCCGTCAGCTTCCTAATCTCAAATTTTGCTGCATGGTTTTGACACCAATCTATTCCTCTTGTGGATAGATCAATAGCCTGGCTCTCAATACCACTGTTAGGTACCAGAGCTAAGGAACAAAGTAATGCAACTAAAATTTGTAAATGAGAAATGTGGAAACTAACACAAATATTTTTGACAAATAAAGGAAGATCTTTACTAAGTGGAATAATTACAATCTCTCAAAATATAAGGAAAAAACAATAATACTCTCTTATAGATGGAAATTACAAACACAAAGAAAAGCGCTAAGAGAGACCTAATATTTTTCTCTTGTAGAGCACTCACACAAATCTCTCTAACACTCTTACTTTCTGTTACATTCGTGATGCATTACACAAATGGCACCATCACCTACTATTTATAATGTATGTTGGCAGTGGTGATACATGCTTAGTAATTTAAGCAAATGACAACTTGATCACAACAATACATGTTCCAGCTTGCATGATCAAATTGCTTCATTGTTGGCAAATTCTAGTGTATTCCATTGACACTTTTGCCATATATGCACCACCCAAGTAACTTGATGTAAAATTGAACTTGAATTTTACTTCATGCAAGGTGGCATAAACTCTTGCATTTATTGTTTTAGCCACCAAAATTGACTTTATATATTTTCCCACCACCTTGGACAATGTTCAAATCTCAAAATCATCTATAAAAAAGATCATCATTTGAAGGTGTAAAGTAGTTGTTATTGCTAACATGAAGACATTCATATATCTTGAGAAAGCTCATCCTTCTAAACCACTAGGAACATATATTTGTTACGGTTTCATTGAAAAATCCTCTTACATAAAAGCTTAAAATTAGTGCAAAGCCAAGCTAACTGTGTTAAATTTATCTATTACTTTATCTAAAATTATCTCTCATATCAATTGGCTTGCTTTGCCATCTTACCCTCTTGGCTCAACTATGTTCTACCATTGGTTAAGTAGTTAACATGGCACGCTCTATTATTCTCCAACCTACTATCCTTATCATTTTCATTAATAAAATGATGTCGTTATTTGGATTTGTGGTACATTAAAGAGAAATTTATGAGTGAAATTAGCCTTTTGAGCATTTGAATGAATAAAAAGAAACGACATTGTTTTATTAGTTGGAGTGAATATGGTCACAAAATGGAGGATAACAATGTCGCATCAACTACTTAAAGTTGATGTCATAGTATTAAAGTGACTTGATAGAGGGACAAAATTGCCTAACATTTTTTAAATTTAGGTACCAAAGTGTCATTGATAAGTTTAATGGCACCTATAAATTGAAAAAAGATATTCTAAATCTAAATTGAATAAGAAACAAATGTATTCCACGTTTTGAATTAATCAACGATATGCTCTTCATCCAAATAATATCAATGTCAAAGTATTTTTCATAATGGATTTCAACACAAAAAATGTAACAAATTGAAGAATGTTATTACACCTTCATCTAAAGGAGATCTAAACATTCTCTATATATGTAATGTAAGTATAAAGTAGCATGAGAAGGGAGATTGAATCATGCTTTAAATTCTTTTAGTTTCTAAAAGCTAAACAAAAACTATCAAGTGATTTCACTTGAAGGTAGTGGAAACAAGAGTTAGCAAGCTTTAGAAAGTATCTTTCAGAAGAAGTTAAAAAACCAAGCAAACTTCAGAAACTATTTTCAAATAATTTTCAAAAGCCACAAAACGTAATTGAAACAAGTGTTCAAAGTTAAAAAGATAAAGAGAGAGATATTATTTAAGGATTTTATAGTGGTTCAACCAAACACTTCTAGTTGTTGTCAACACTAATCAAACATTTTCTCAACATGAGAAAGTAAGATATTCTTTGAATATCCTTTTGAAGCTATTTTTAGTGACCAGTAGTTCCAATTTACTCTCACTTTCAAGTAGTTTTGTGCCAACCTCTCCAAGCTAATCTCACTTGCTCACTACTAGATCAAGGTAATATGAGAAATAAGTTTTGGGTATTACACTCCAATAAAGACACTTAAGTCTTCTTAAGAATAATACAATGTTTGAGGATATGACTTGCAAGACTTTTTCTAATTCTTCCTACGAAGAAAATGTTTGCTAAGGTGTACAAGAAAAAATATTTTCTTTATAGAAACTAATTTCAAAGGACAAGAAGAACTTCAGAAAGTGTTAGAGAGTTTCAGCGCTGATGTGCAAAAGCTTCTTCACATTTTAAGGCTTCATCCTTTTATACTTGATTTTGAAATGGACCACCCTTTGATTTTCCTTTTGTGTCCTAGGAACTATTCTCTTGTAGCTAAGCCATGTCAGAGTTGTCTTTGTTGGTACTATACAATGGTTTTAATAAAACTTTAGAAATTGTTTTTACTTTCTAAATGTGGTTTTTGACTTTTTCTTCTAGAAGATGAGGAATGTCCAAGCATAAAGTTGATGTTTCATTGTCAGTACTTTTTGAATTGTTGACTTAATTTGAAATTCAAATTTCATTTAGTTTATATTGGCCAAGTGCAATTTTTTTTTATATAAATGTGCTTTTTGATGTGATTCCACATTTTCTGAGCCATTTGTTGATATTCTAAACTTCTCTCAAAGCTTGATAAGGATCTTCTCACAATGTGAATATTCTTCAGAGATAATAACTAAAGTGATTGATGATGATGATCTTGATAAAATCATGAGAAAATGCTTTCTCAACTAGATATCCCATTTTAAGCGTGTGAATCATTTTCTGAAGACTGAGACTTAGTTTCTAATGTTGTATGATGCTTTCTCATGTCATTTGCATATTTTAGTTCACTTTCTGAACTATTTTATAGCATTAAATACTAAATCTCTTTGAAAAAGATTTTAATCATGTTAAAATATCATTTCAAAATATTTTAATAAAATTTGATTTGTTATTATTCAAAACATATGCTATAGTAGCTTTCTAAAGGATTCTGAAGTTAACATGTAAGACTTAAAAAAAAATACCTATAAGGAGAAACAAAAACACCCATAAATAAGACAAAAAATACTCATAAAATGGGATTAAAAACATTCATAATGGGGACGACAAAAACAAAATGAAAGACACAAAAGCCTAAAGAATGAAAAGAAATTAAAAAAAAAGGCCTGTCACCTCAATATAAAGATGACAATCCTCCTTGAGAACACTCACATAAGGGAAGAGCAGAGGAAGAAAGAGAAAAAGAATGATTAGGGTTAACTAGGTATCCTATTCTTTTCTATAGATTGCCTTCTTCTTAACTTAATTTTAAGCCAACGAGAAAAATAATAAATAATACTGTAATAAATTAACGGATTTTTCTAACAAGTATCTTTATGACACTTGATAAGGAATAAAAATTAGTAAATTCTACGTGGAGTAATCAATTTTTAAGTTCCTAGTGATACTAAAAAGCTTACAAATTTATTAACTTATTATTACTTAACTATTGTTCTTGAAAAAAACCTACGTTAACAATGTTCAAATTGTCTCTTCATATTTAAGTTCCACTTGTTATTTCATAAGCAAAAGTATTTTTTCTGGAGTTTTTCTTGGTGCGGCTCTGGAATGGGTTTACCTCTTCCTAAACTTTTGTATTAAAAAAAGGAAAAAATTGCACTTATACTTGAATTTTAAGTTATGTGGATTTAGACTCTAAATTTAAACAATGTACAACTCAACCTCCTAAACTTTATTGAATATTCAAATTGACTCTTCTATTAATCTTTCCATCATCTGTTAATAAAAATATCACAAATTTAAAAAAAAAACTTTTGGATATCGGGATGCATATTTAGGAACATTCAAAAGTTAATTTCCACATGTTTCCAAATGCAAGGGGTATACTACGCTTACTTGGTGCACATTTGTGAAGGCTTAGGGGTTAAAATGCATAAGACCAATCATTCGCGGAATAAAGTGCAATTTTCTCATTGAAAAAAAAAAGCCATTATTTCCAAACAATGAAGAAGGGCATTTTAGCCATTTCAGCTAAAATAGTCTCATAACGGTCATCTTTTCAGCCAACTCCTCCAACAGCTACAAACACACTCTTCCCTTCATCTTCCCTTCCCCCAATCAACATTTGAATCCAAAACTCTCTTTCTGTCTCTCTCTGTCTGACACTCTTTGTGCACAGCTCCACCATTTACCACACGTTTTGAAGTAACCAATCATCTGTAACCAGCAAAAATGCCAATGAAGCAAAACAACAACAGCAACAACAACAACAACGCTGAGAGTGGGTTCTTGGGGAGCATATCTTCCTCCTCAATCAGGAACTTTCTTATCCCAAGATCATTCTCTTCCAACCGCAACAACAAACCCACTTCCTCCTCAAACCTTAAACTCTCCAAATCCAACGCTGAAAACACTCCCCCTCCCGATCCAAACACCCCTACCACAATCAACCAACAATCACGGCTCAAGACGACGCCAATTCCTCATCACGGTACTACTGAATCAAACGCCCCTCACGACCCACCAGTCAAGGCAAGTTCGAAAATTTTGTTCCTTTTTTTTTCTTCGGTTGTTTTAATCACTGAAGCTATAATTTGTAACCCCATTGATTTAGTTTTTTGAATAAAATTATTAAGCCTTCTTTTTTTCAAAAAAAGAAAAATTATGTCTTGTTTATTTTTTGAAACAGGTTGTAGTGCGAATTAGACCTGAAGATGGCAATGGGAAAATTGAGAAGGTTTTTTCTGATACCTTGTGTGTTGGGGACAGGCGATTCACATTTGATGAGGTTTTTGATACCTACTGCAGTCAGGTAAAGAATTTAACTTCTACAGTGTGATTTATGCTTTATGTTTAGTAGATCTGTGTGGTAATTAGTATTTACATGTCTTTTCTGTAGAATGGAACAATTGGATCTATTTGGTTTCAGTTTTCATTTTCTGTATTTTCTGTTCTCAAGATTTTGAAGGAAATGATGAAAATAAAAAGTGAAAAATTGAAAATTGAATTTTATTGTTTTTACTATTTCCTTTGTAAAATATTGAAAACAGAAAAAAAAAATGAAAAAAAAAACAGGAGATGGAAACTGTAACGGTGAACCCCTGTTTGGCTCCTGTTTTTGCTTTTCAGTTTGTTTCATATTTGCACTGTTTTCTTTTTAAAATCCTAAAACATGGAGCCGGATTGAAATCGAAAAATGAAAACAAGAAATGAAATTAGAAACCACACAGACTAGTCTGTAAACAAAAAATGAAGACAAGAAATGAAATCAGAAACCAAACTGACACTTAGCAGTTTACCTTCTTTGCTTCAATGTGGTTTATTTATAATCTGTTGTTTGTACAGGAGGATGTTTTTCAGTCAGTGGGTCTTCCCTTGGTTAGAAATGCTTTAGCTGGTTACAACACTTCAATTCTCTCATATGGCCAGGTGCGTGTTATAGATGTTTGCTTTGGTTTTGAACTTCTTAGTGGACAAAATGTGAAGCACTCTTGATGGAATATTGAGGATTATCTTTTCTTTCTCACCCCATTTGTACATGATTTCACTAGTCTGGAAGTGGAAAGACTTATACAATGTGGGGTCCCCCTAGTTCCATTGTTGAGGAGCCCTTGTGTCAAAGTCAGCAGGGAATTGCTCCTCGGATCTTCCGAATGCTATTCACTGAGCTTGAGAGAGTATGTAGCACTTTCTACCTGAACTGCTTTTTGTGGGAATTTGGCATTTGTGGTTTTTGAGTTTTGACTGGTTTGAGTTTGAATTACTATATTAGGAGAAACGTATGTCTGATCGGAAACAGTTCAACTATCAGTGTCGTTGTTCTTTTCTTGAGGTAATTGGATTTGAATTTGAATTCTTTGTAAAACTACCCAATGTGACTATGAGCTTGTTCCTTGGTGTTGCTAACTTTTTCATTTTATTCTTCTGTGTTTGTTTGTTTGCTAAACAGATATATGATGAACAAATTGGGAATTTACTCAATCCAGTCCAGATGAACCTTGGGGTAGGAATATGTTGTATTCCTTTGTGGTGCAATCTTTAATCAAATCAAAACATTAGAGTCTGTTGGGTTTTCTGCTTTTATTTCTCTTTTTCGGTCTGTTTCTTGTTTATCATGATTTTGTCAAGATAACATCAAAAACAACAAAATCTTATTTCCTGCTTTCATTTTCTAGTTCACTAATTCCTTCACAAATCATAAAAAACATGAAGTAGTTTAAAATCAGGAAATGAAAACAAGAAATGAAAATAGAAACCAAACAAATCCTTACTTTCGAGTTTATACTACTTCAGTTTCTGCATGCTTATTATAAGTATGGCTTGGTCAAAATTGTTGCAGGTTAAGGAGGATTCAAAAAATGCACTGTATATTGAGAATTTGATTGAGGAATATGTCAACAGCTATGATGATGTGGCTCAAATTCTAATTAAGGTAAAAAGCATCAAAGGCATAGACATTGTTGAAAGTTAGATGTATCTATATTTATAAGAAGATAAATGCTTATATTAACTGATATTTTGGTCAAGCAATTGTACGCTTTTGTTCCATTAATGATGCAGTTATTTTTTGTCTTGATCAGCTAAGTTCATTTGTCTATATATGCTGCAGGGCCTTTCAAGCAGAAAGGTTGGAGTAACGAGCTTAAATTCTAACAGCTCTAGATCACATATCATTTTCACTTTTGTCGTCGAGACTTGGTGCAAGGTATTGCCAAATTTTATAATTCTACCTAACATTACTGACATTTATGTGTGGAAACTTTGTTCATATTGTTAATTTTCTTTATTAAACTTTGGTTGATGGATATGATTTTCTAAACTGATGCTGCAGGGAACCTCAAAGAGTTTCAGTGGTTCAAAAACTAGCAGAATCAGCCTTATTGATCTTGCTGGGCTGGACAGGGATACAGTTGATGATGCAGGCCAATGTCAAATGGAAACCAGAAATTTAAGGATGTCATTATCTCAGCTTGAGTAAGATGCCATAACTAAATGACTTCTTACAAATATTCTGCTGCATGACTAGATGGTTTTTTCAGTTATGCCTCTTGAAACTTGAAAGTACTATACAACTGTTACTTAACTGTGCAAACTATTGTTACATGATGTCTTGATAATTTCGTATACTGCAATAATGGGCTTTTTTCTTTCTTTGTAGAACAGTATCCACTACTTGTTAATCAATTTCTTCTTTCTCTAGTTAATGACTAAGTACATGAACATGGTTTATTTTTATTTGTAATCACTGTTATATGACTTATGTTTCATTGGTATAGGAATTTGGTGGATGCTCTAGCTAAACAACCTCAGTCTGGAAAAGATGAAGACATTCCACACAGGAATTCTTGTTTAACACGTTTACTACGAGAATCACTTGGCGAAAATGCCAAACTCTCAGTAATATGTTCCATCTCCCCTGATAACAAGTATTTATCTGGATCAAAGAGTTTAGAATTTAGCATTAAAATAGTTCTGAATTGTAGAGATGATATTGTATTTGTTGATTGTAGGAACAATGATGAAACACTGCACACACTCAAATTTGGACAACGAGTAAGATCTATAAGAAATGAGCCAGTTATCAATGAAATAAAGGAGGCTGACATTGATTACAGTGATACAATCAAGCACTTGAAGGTATATTCTGGGACTTGTTACTGGAATGGTTCTGAAGGATTAAAATAATGCAAATCTGAGAATTACTGTGTGTTTCCTTTGGTTCAGGAAGAACTTATTAGGGCAAAGGATGATGTTAATAGTTCAGTTGGGAGTAAAAATGGATGCTTCCAAGGGCGTAATGTGCATGAAAGCCTAAATCATTTGAGAGTCAGCTTAAACCGCTCTCTAATCCTACCTCACCGAGAAAATGATACTGATGAGGAGGTAAATGTCAATGAGGATGACATAAGGCAATTACGCCAGCAGATTGATGAATTATACAGCTCATCTGACGGGAGTCCTAAAGACATATCTGTCACTGAAGATTGTGTCCCCTTTTATTCTGTTGAAGAAAATCATGATGCAGGCATGACAAGTGGTGATGAAACAGAAAAAGTGGAATCATGTTATGTAAAAACAGTGAGTGAGCCTTGTCATGAGGACATTTTGGCATCGCCAGATAACCTGAATTGCACAGAAAACACCTCAGGGGGAATTAAATCTACATTGAGGGATAGCAATTCGATCAGTACATGCAGTCCATCTCCAATACTTGAACCACAGTTGTCTGAGTCCCCAAAATTCAGCAATAGCCAAAGGAAAAACGTGGCTGTTTCATCAAGTTATCTTGGAAGTCGGAACAATGTGGCAGAGAGTTCAAATTTAAGTGAAGACTTGCTAGGAAAATCATTTAAACGGCATCAGCATATGCAATCCTCATTACAGTCAAGCAAGGCTGAGTCCTTGGCAGCAAGCCTCCAGAGGGGATTAAAGATAATTGATTATCACCAAAAGAACTCAGCATTGAACAAATCTACAACTTCCTTCTCATTCGAACACCTAACGTTGACACCATGCCCAGAAATTGACAAGGCTGAATCTTCTGATCAAACAATAGAGCAGAAACTTTCCAGTAATGAAGTATCTGCTACTTTATGTGCTGCTTGTCGTACAAAGTTATGTGATAATGACCTCACAGGAAATCCTGGCAAGCTGACAGATGAAGTCCCGAAAGTATGTTTTGACTTTATTTCCAGAAAGAAAGTTGTTTTGAAGTATTTGCTTATTTTCTCATTTATCTTACTTTTTTCTTCAAGCATTTGGAAAATGTTATGGCAAATGCCACCATGAGAGAGGAGGAGCTCGAGAATCTGTGTAAGAAGCAAGCAGCTAGAATTGAGCGGCTGAATGAAATGGTATTAAGATTCGTAACCTTCATGAATTATGTTTGTGAGTTGGATTTTACATGATTGATAATTTCAGTTCGTTTCTAGGTGGAGAAATTGAAAGGGCAGAAAGACCTGAACCCCATCATTGTGTATGGCGAGCATGAAGAGTATAACTCATTGAAAAATGAAGACAAGGTTATTGTTGGTTCTTTAATGTGAAAATATGAACTCTAACTATTCCACAGTTTTAGAACTTCCCTTCCTCATTTGCCTTTTGTTGTCATTTTCAGCTTCTAAGGGGTGCATCCTCAGTTGGTCATTTACCATATATTATAGAGGAAAAATGTGAAATTAAAGAAATACAGGAAGAGTTTTCACAAAGAGACAGCTCTTTTGATGCTTCTGAGAAGGAATCACTTCTTAAGGAAATTCAGAATCTAAGGAGCAAGCTGCAATTGCACAGTGATGAACCAGTTAAAAAGTCCACAGACATGCTTCGATCTTCTTTAGCATCAAGATCCATACAACTTCAGAAAGTGGTGTATTCTCTCGTGATAATGGTGATGAAGAGCTTGAGAATGAAAGACGGCGATGGACAGAAATGGAAAGTGAGTGGATTTGTCTTACTGATGAACTTAGAGTTGATCTTGAGTCCTACCGCCAGCGTGCAGAGAGGGTGGAGATGGAACTGAGTTCAGAGAAAAAGTGCACAGCAGAGTTGGATGATGCATTGAATAGAGCAGTAACTGGACATGCTAGAATGGTAGAGCACTATGCTGACCTACAAGAAAAATACAATGACTTGGTTACCAAGCATGAAGCAATAATGGAAGGGATAGCAGAGGTGAAGAAAGCAGCAGCAAAAGCCTCAAAAAAGGGCCACGCTCGCTTTGCGAAATCTCTTGCTGCTGAACTTTCTGCAATGAGGGTGGAGAAGGAAAGAGAATCAAAATTACTGAAAAAGGAGAACCAGATTTTGAAGAGTCAACTTCGAGACACTGCAGAAGCTGTTCAGGCAGCTGGAGAATTACTTGTTAGACTTAGAGAATCTGAACATGCAGCCTCTGTTGCACAGGTAAAAAAATCTAGCTTTGATGGGGTTCTATTATGTTATTTAAGTGTTGTAATTTGGTGCATTATCTTTTGCTAAAATCAACTTTAGTGGTTGAAAATATATCAAATTGGGGTTAGTGGGTTAGCACAAATTTCTAACTAAACAAGAAAAAGAAAGGTTGCATAGAATAATAAAGAATGAACAAGGAAAGACAGAATACAAAATGAATTATACTACAGTTTGTTAAAAGGGTAAAAGCAGAAGACAATGTTCTTCATATGGATTATATCATTAAGGATAAACAGTATTTATTCAACTATTTTTTCTGACCTCCCTAATTCAGACATATGGGGAACAGTTATGTGATAGTCTACATTTGTTGCAAGTAAATGCAGTTCAAAAGGTTCAGCATATGCTGTGTTACTGTTGAGTGTTAACATTTTTCTGTTTCATTTGTTATTATATTTCCAATTCCAATGTGTTATACAGGAGAACTTTAATAATGTGCAAGAAGAAAATGAAAAGCTAAGAATGCAAATTGAGAAGCTGAAAAGTAAACACAAGACAGAGGTTAGCACCATGAAGCAGTACCTTGCAGAGAGCAAATTACCAGAATCAGCACTGCAACCATTGTATCGAGAGGACTCTGAGGTGGCACGCAACAATGCCACTTCATATACATATGATGATCAGGCATGGAGAGCAGAATTTGGAGCATCATACTTTCAAGATCATTACTAATTCAACTGTAGCTGGTATCAAACTCATAGCGGTTTGTCTGGCATCAGATCCTACTTGGATCAAAAGGCATCCCTACAATCCATTTAATATTCTTTGTATTCCTAGAAATTCATTGTATTTGTTCGATGCTGTGTGTCAAATTCCAAGCTGTGTCATCACTTGGCTTATAAAAATTCCATTTTGGTTTTTTGCTTGCTTGTATGCAATTCTTGACTTTTTCTATTGAGACTTGATAACTTTGGATAACTTTTTATTGAAATTATTTTTTCACAAAACCCACTATTAGATTGGATGTTTATATGAAATAGGTCATCTTTATCAAACTTCACATTAATTCGAAATTGTTTGATACATTTTTTTTGTGTGTATGTATAAATTTTACATCGGATAAATTGGTTGCTCTAAGTACTTGACTCTTCCCCTTCCTCACCCTTTCTTTCTTTCTCACATTTCTGGTGATCCCCTCCTCCCCCTTTATGTTTTTATTTTATTTTGTTGACTTTTTTTCTTATCTCATATTCTTATTATATTAGATTTGTTTAGATTTTCTTTCTGATGAGTTTTTTTTTATAGCAGCCACGTTTGAACCATGAGCAGTAAAATAAGTTGTCATGGTTTCCTTATTGTTGCTCACACTCTTGGTGGTTTTGGAGTATTATGTCATGAAATATGATAAATAACCATTCTATGTTAGTAGTGGTTTTTTGAGACTCTTGTTTTATTGGTTTCTTACAAGTGATTAGGACCCTTATGGCATTTAGATATTTTCTATGGAAGCACAATCTTGGCCCAATAGATGTGTTAATCTGAGAAAGAGAGAAAGTTCAAACACAAAAGGAATTTTGCGAGTTTCCATAAAGCTATTTTCTTTATAAATTGGACTGTTGGTATAAAGAAAACTTGCACAGGAAAAAAGACCAATAGAATTATCAAGGAAATAAGTGTGTTAGGATGCTCCGTTATATTTTTAGGCTTTGCTTTACCTAGCCATTTGGCATACGATATGCCCAACTGGGGAGCTGTGTCTTAGACTATTTTTATCCTCCGTGTGTAGTTGGTTGTGGATGTATTGTTCAATGAATATCAATTTCAAATAAAACAAAAATGGTTCATCTAGAAAAAAGATATACCAAATACGGTCTCTTTCAATTAAAAATAATGAACAAGTTAGCCCTTTTGAACGAAGACAAATTATTCCTATAAAAATAATATAAAATTCAAATTAATCCACATGAGAAAGAACTAACTTGTATATAATGTTTTTTGTTAAAAAATTTACCAACAGATACTAAAAGAAACACATCTTTTCATAAATTTTTTATCCAAATAATAACGTCCACAAGAGTTCATAGACCCTTTTGGATTTTTTTCCCTCTCTAGAGTCCTAAATTTCTAGAGTAAACCTCAAACTGATCCATGATAATTTGGTTGTTGAACAAACACTTGTTAATCCTTTACGTTGAGTTTGACAAAATTGCACAGTAATTCCTTGACAATTACTCACCCGCCAAGGCAGTCCTTCACCCCAACCATCTTCACCACCACCGCCACCTCCACATTATTTGTCATCTCCTTACCTCTCCCACATCATCATCATCAACCCATCTCAGTCCAAATCAAGGCCATCCTAAGGCCAACCATTGCAAGAGGTTGCTGATGAAGCTGCACTCATCACCACCACCACCACCTCAGGTACTCCCAAGACTGCCATTCAATGCCATCAAGAGATGGAGAAGCTTCCGAAGCGCTACCGCAACGAGACCCAATGTGCCCGATCTGTCTTAACCACACGATTCAACTCGTTGTCATGGGGGGTCCACTTCAAATCCATGGACTCTATGAAGAAGGGTCTTGCCAACCCAACTAAGAATCTTGGCCTGCATCTTGAAGAACAAGATGACAATCAACACTTCTTGTGCGGGGAATTCAAGATTAATGCTAATAATGTGAGTCAAAACACTTTGGCAAGGTTAAGGTTGAGGATAGGAGATTCAGAAAACGTCCCCACATACTCACGTTCTGCGCAGGGTGGTGGAGCAACAAGAGTTGTGAAACTGCGAGGAAGCTGGAGGTCAGGAGATGACTTGTGTTTGGATTGAAATGGGTTGATGATGATCGCGTGGGGGAGGTAAGGACACTGAAAAGAAGATGGGGGTGGGTAATTCACAGGGACCACTTTAAAGTGCTACGCTTGATATTGTGATGGATCAACTATGTAATTTCATTTTGTCAGAGATTAAGTTCTCTAACGATGATATTCTCATGAACAAGTTTTCGAGTTTACCCAATTTTGGGTCAAGAAATCACAGTCTATCCATTTATTTAAAAAACCTACCCATCCACCCAGATAATTTATTTCAAGGTATATTTAGTTATTCCTAAGAATAACAACTTTGGAACGATAAATTTTCATATTTGTAACAGTTTTATAAAATTATTTTCGGCATAAATTATTTTTTGAAAAAATATCTTCTTATAATTTAGTGAGATCTTATTCATATGATGAAGGGTGGAAATAAAAAATTCTAATGATTTGAGAACAACAATTATTAAGCATAAAAATTAAAAATATCCCTTAACTATTTAACTTTTTCCTCATAATTTTCATTTACCTACACTCACGTGTACTTTATATATCCATTAAGCTCTCAAACTCACAATTATTTTATCGAAAAATATTTTTGAATTTATGATTGTTTTTTTCTTATTTTTTGAAAGTGTAATTTTTATTTGACATGGTTATTTTTTCAGCATTTTATTTAATTATTAGATTTATATGAGATGAATAGGTTTTAAAAATTTGATTGTTAATTTTATATTGATCAGAAAATATTTATGAATTTATGATTGTTTATGTTTTTTTTTTTGAAGTGTAACCTTTACTTGACGTAGTTATTTTTTTTTTAGCATTTTATTTAATTATTAGAGCTAGATGATATCAATAAATTTAAAAAAATTAATTGTTAATTTTATATTGATAGAGAAATATCTCTAAATTTATATGATTTTTTTGGAAGTACAATTTTTATTTTAGATGACAGTAATAATAATAATAATAAATATGTTAGGAGTATTTTAAAAATTATGACGTATATTCCCATAAATATATATTATAAAATAAACAAATTTTAAATTTATTCTAGGGAATATCAAAAAATAATTCTAGACATATTTAATGCTAAACAAATAATTTGTTTAAATATTCAAGAATTACATTCCCAAATATCATTCCACGAATGTGATCCTTGGGAAAGTAATTTCAAACTTTGAAATAAACATTCCCTAAAGGTGTGTATGATGTATTCTTTTTCATGATTTGACTTTTATAAATTATATATAAAATAATAAAAGGAATTATAAAAAATGAATTTATTTTTCTACAATGATTTCATTTTGATATCTACAACATATTAAATAAACTTATCGATCATAATCACTTTTATACATCAAAATTAATAGGTAATTTAAGATTTAGAATTAAATAATAATTTTAATTAAAAATTTAATGATAAATATTTTAAATAAATAATAAATGGTAAGTAAATAAATATTTAAAATAATATTAAAATACATAAATTAATAAAAATCAACAAATAAATCTATAATACATGATAAATAATATAATATTTAGTATAAAATAAATTATATACAATAAAAATAAAAAAGTAAAATAATTATTAAAAATTAATATTTTAATTATCATTTTATTAAAATTTATTTGTAAATGATTCATAATAATATTACTTGGTATGTTTTCTATGTTCATTACATGCATTATGATAAAAATGTATAAAGTGATAATATAATTTTGATTCATCGACAATGTTATTTTTTACATTGGTATCCATTTAATAATTCTATTTAAATAATTTTCAAGTAGTGGATATATGAGTAAATCATTTTAACTATACAACAATATATGCTTGAATATATTATAGAACTCCTTTATATTGATAGCATTTCAAAATTAAATTTATAAAATAATAATTGTAAAATAAATCAACCAATAAAAATATCAAATAGTGTCAAAACATGCTAAATAACCAACTATAACTATGATAATTAAATTATTGATTTATAAAGATTATTTTTAATATTTTTAATCTCATTCATATAATTATATTTTATATTAATATCATTTATTACTTATATTATTTATCAAATAATATTTATTTTTAAAAATTGTTAGTATTTATTTATATATTTAAATATTACTCTAAATATTTATTTAATTTTTGTATCTTCTTTATATAAAATAATTATTATTAACTTTTAATTTTTAATTTTATTTATAAATTTAATTTCTATGAATCCAATATAAAATAGTTTTAACCGTCAACTAATAAAAATTTTAAAAAGTGTTAAATTAAGTAAAAATTTATCTATCAATATTTTATTTTATCAATATATAAAAAATAAATTAATTAATTATTTTATAATTATTTATATTATTTAATATATAATTTATAAAAAAATAAATCATGCAAAAATTATACCTAATACACTTTTAAATTTTTCAAATAAATAATGTCCTTCTTTAGACTTCAACCGGGGGGCTGGTGCATTTTACTAAAAGCAAAAAAAATTTACTTAATTTTGTATTTATTGAGCCATGATATTATCACCAAGGATAGACACATCATCGAAAAGCAACCTTCAAACTCGTCCCCTTACTCTGGGATTTTGGTGTAGGTGGTGTCGAAACCCATGGCTACGGCGGGTTCTCCCGGCACCGATTCCGACACGGAGTTCGACTCGGACTCACCTGCTAACCCGGTCGCTGAAGTCACCAGCAGCAGCAGCTCCGCTCCCAGTCCTTCAAACGCCGTCGTTTCCGCTGCTCCCTTTAATGCTCCCGCCATTTGCCTCCTCCGCTTCGCTGGCGACTCCGCCGGTGGCGCCTTGTTAGGCTCCATCTTCGGCTACGGTCCTCTCTCTCTCTCTCTCTCATCTACTTACATTGCAATTTGAGGTTGCTAAATTGGTTTTAATGAACCCAAATTCTTGCAGTTAACTTCAAATTCTGATTATCTTTGAGAAATTTAGCCAGAAATTAACTTCAAATTAGGTCCTGAGAATGATAAAAAAAGAACGTTCTAAATTGTTCTTTTAAATGCTACATAATAATTGAATTGAAAGGTGATATCAAGATATCACGCTCTTCTTGAGTGAGGAGAAGTGCAAAGTGAGACAATGAGGAGTTATCAATGACTACCATTATGTGGATCTCATCAAATAATATATTTGGAATGATTAAGATTGGAAAATGATTTGATTTGATATGAAATAATTTGAATTAATTTGATTTATAAGTTAAATCTTGTATTTAGAGTGGATTAAATAAAATAACAATTGAATTGATTTAGAATCCAATTATTATGTTTAAAATATAATAGATTGTGTTTGAAATAATAAAAATAGGAATTGAATTCCTCACTTTCTCCCTTTACGGTCGTCCTCACTTTAGAGGAGTTTTTTCCTGCCATTAGAGCACTAAACATCAACAGATGGTAATATAACAATAGATTGAAAGTGTTTAGGGATCCAATTACAAGCGTTTTATATGTTCATAGACTCGATTCAAACTTTTAAAGTATAGCGATCTATTTAAATTTTCCCAAAAAGTTCAAGGAACTATAGAATCATTAAACCAACAATTTTCTTTCTTATCTTTCTTTTAACGAGGGTATGTTTCAGGATCTGGATTGGTTAAGAAGAAAGGCTTTAGAGGATCCTTTGTAGATGCTGGGTCTTATGCAAAGGTAACTAACATTACATAAAGATAATCTACTCAGTTCATATTTGTACATGTTTCTTATTTCTAAATTAGAATCTACCTCATTAGACATTTGCAGTTTTGTCTGGAGTTCATAGTTTGGTCGTGTGCATCGTGAAAAGACTTCGAGGAAAGGATGACGGTATTAAAATCTTTAACTATAATATTATTGGTACTTTTGCTTTTAAATGTTTTTTTTTTCACTGAAATTGTGATGACTTTACATCTGCAGTCATTAATGCTGGGGTGGCTGGGTGTTGCACTGGTCTTGCTTTAAGCTTTCCAGGTTTCAGTTTTCTTTTTCAATTGATGAATTGCCTTTTCCTTGAAACTAAGCTTGAGTAAGATAAAGGACTATGCTAATCTGGCTTGAATAACCTTTCTCGTCAAATTATGCATTTATGTATTTTATTCTGATATCTCTGCAAAAGCATGATCCTTTGTGCTAAGACCTTTTTGGGTGCCTTTGTAAGTCTTTGACAAAACAAAGTAACTTTAACTGAAAAAATCACTCATGGTATGGAACGCATATCAGTTACTATTTAGAAGTTAGAAACAAATTTTTTAAGCTTTAGAGTAGAAGTTGAGATAATAAGTAACTTTTTTGAGAAGTGATTATTTAGTTAAAACTCACTTTTTTAGTAAAAATAAAGCTAAGATAAATCCATCCCTTGTCTGTAATTGGTGAGTGACAACGGTTTTTAAAGTCTATAGATTACTCCACCAACCCCCCATCTCTCTTTCCTTTTTCTCTTTTCTCTTGTGAAAAAAAGTTAATTTTTTGACCCAGAATTTCTTCAAACCATTTGGTGTTTGCAAAATTCAGTTGGTGTAATATACAGATTTAAATTTCATTATGTGCTCCTTTTGGTTATGATGGCTGATCCCCCAACATGATTCAGGTGCACCACAAGCTCTCCTGCAGAGCTGCCTCACTTTTGGGGCATTTTCTTTTATCATTGAAGGGCTGAACAAGCAGCAACCAGCCTTAGCATTTCCCATTTCCATGAAAGCAAGTGTGCGCAACAATGCAAGCGCTCCCTTGGCACTGTCCCTTCAACTCCCTCTTCCGGATGAAATGAAGGGAGCCTTCTCCTTTTTCTACAAGTCTTTGAAGAGACACAACAAACGCGCTTTTCCTACATCCCAGTGAGAAATCAGGGTATGATTACCTCTCCTGCATCACGTATACTGTGAAATATGCACCCTCTTTGTATTTTGCCTTTAACTTTTAGCTTTCTTGTAGCCTTTGTCAGCACTTGTCTTTGAGGCAGTTAGTGGTGAAGACAAGTTGTAACAAGAACATGGCTTGTTTACATGCTGACTAAGTTTCAAATGGGGCGTTATGGTTGTATCATACTCTTTATTGGTGCTTAGTTGGAAGGCCTGCTCTATGATGAGGGATTGAGGTTGATACATATGCCAAGCAAAATGTAATAGTATAAAGTGAAGCAGCGATTTAAGTTAGAAAGCCAAACCCTTCGTAGAGTTGGTTTTGTCTAGGAAGGTCTGCTAATGAAAGGAAACAACATTAGTTTATATTTATAAAAAATTACATTGGCAGATGCCATTCCCGTTTGTGTTCATTTGTACAATTTTCTTAGGATGTGTTTGCGGGCTAAGTCTTATATGGTGACCTTCAAGTTACTCACCATATGGTCTCTGACAACATTTATATTAAAAAAATTGATTAAAATTACTCTTATACCGTCTATTTCATTTTTCTTTTATCGAACCTTCAATTCTTCTTTCTTTCTCATCACCATGGAGACAAACTACCTCACCACTTCTCGTTGCAACCCATTTCTCCACTCTCCCCTGCACCGGCAAACACCTCCCCTACTTAGCATTATCAACTGGCATCAACATCAATTCAACACCAGCGTCTATTCCAGTAGGTTGCATCATGTGCATAAGTGATTTTCAACACCATAGATACCACCAAAATATTTGGAAATAAAAAATAAAAAACTATACTATGAGTTACATGATGGCCCTGCCTGCGAATCTTTCTGGCTTGCATATTCTTCTTGTTCATTACTTTTAAGAACATGAATATATGGAAGGAGAAGAAGCTTTGAAAGCTAGATCCACTTATGTTTTCTTTCATTGCCATTGGATCTAAACCAAGAAGGATCTTCTTCCTTTTGGATCTTGAGCTTTCCAAATAGAAAGTTTCTTCCAGGACCAAAGAATCAAAATCATGCCCTCCATTCAAAGCAGTTGGTGTTAGGGATGATATTTGAAGTTGGATACTAAGTATAATAAACACTTTATGAATGGGAGGCGTTCAAATTTATGGAAAATCTAAATGAAGCACAATGAATAGTAATTCAAACCTAACTCCACGTGTCACTATTCACATGAATAATACTGACTGAACCCACTGCCTCAATTTGTAGAAGTTTTGAGAATTACTACTACACTGCATACACACTTCTATGTGATTTCTGTAGAGAAACTATTCACATGTGAGAGTTACTATGCATATGCACAGTAACTTCTTCTGTTTTTTTTAACTTTCGATGGTTGCAATTGTTGACTGCAAGCCATCTAACAATTCTCCACCTTAGTTATAGTTTGCAACAACCTTCAACCTCTACAAATATTGACCAAGTCCAAGCAATGCTTAAACTTCTCAATTGGTAATGGTTTTGTCATCATGTGGTTGGATTCTAGCGTGGCTATCTTTTGAATTGCAACAATTTGTTGTTGATACTTTCTGACAAAATGAAGTCTAGCATTAATGTGTTTAGTCCTTTCATGATAGACTGGTTTTTAGCCAGATGAATGACGCTTTGACTATCGCAATGTACAACCGGTACATTTTGATTCAACCCAAAACTATCCAAAAGACGTG
Organism: Dalbergia oliveri; assembly: GCA_030441495.1. Taxonomy (NCBI): domain Eukaryota; kingdom Viridiplantae; phylum Streptophyta; class Magnoliopsida; order Fabales; family Fabaceae; genus Dalbergia; species Dalbergia oliveri. Next base: position 11,060,054 of record JAMLFY010000001.1, read on the forward strand.
CACCCAAATGTTCTCTTTTAATCAGTTAATGCCATATACTTAGCTTCAGTAGTTGACAATGCCACTGTAGATTGCAATGTCGCCTTCCACTAATAGTACATCCAAAGACTTAAAGATATAGCCTGTCAATGATCTCCTTTTATCCAAGTCACTTGCATAATCAGAATCTACATATCCCACAATTCCATGGTTCTTCTGATCTTCAAACACCAAACAGAACATCGGAGAACCTCTCAGGTACCGCATGATCCATTTCACAGCTTCCCAGTGTGTCTTTAAGATTTGCTCATAAATCTCCTACACTTACCGCATATGAAAGATCTAGTAGTGCACACCATAGCATACATGAGACTACCAACTACACTAGAGTAAGGTATATGAGAGATGTGCTCCACCTCTTCCTTAATTCTCAGACATTCCTTCAAAGATGACTTAAATGTGAAGCCAATGGAGTGCCAACTGGTTTGACTTGATCCATATTGAAGCATTGTAGCATTTTCATAATGTAGTTTTGTTGTGTCAAGCACAACCTACCACAATATCGCTCCTTATGAATCTCCATTCCAAGAATTTTCCTTGTCGCACCAAAGTCTTTCATCTTGAACTCTTTTCCCAACTGAGTTTTCAACATACTAATTTCAGCCTTGTTTCGAGCTCAATTAGCATATCATCTATATACAACAATAGATAAATCCGCGAACCATCTAGAAGGTCCTTAGAGTAGATGCAATTATCATATTAGTTTCTACTATATCCAGTACCAATCATAAATGTATCAAACATTTTGTACCACTACCTTGGGGATTGCTTCAAGCCGTATAATGACTTCTTCAATAGGCAAACATGGTTCTCTTTTCCAAGAACTACGAACCTTTCTGGTTGACTCATGTAGATTTGCTCCTCTAGCTCACCATGTAAGAATGTCGTCTTCATATCAAGCTGTTCGAGCTCCAAGTCAAACGTACTCACAATAGCTAATAGGATTTGAATAGAGCTATTCTTCACTAGGAGAGAATACTTCATGGAAGTCAACACCTTCCTTCTAGTATAACCTTTTGCTACCAATTTTGCCTTGAACCTTGGAGGTTCAATGCCAGGGATTCCTTCTTTCCTTTTGTAGACCCATTTGTAGCCAACTAATTTTTTCCACTTGGAAGTTGTACCAGCTCCACGCTTTTTTTTCGATTTCAATCTCCTCATTCATTGCTATTAGCCACTGCTTTAACTCTTTACTTTCTACTAATCGCGGTAGATACATGGTTCATCTCCAACTACACCATCCGCCATAGCCAAGGCAAAGGCTAGAGGATCTACATCTAATAAGTCAAGTGTACAAGGGAGTAATCCATATATCTTTTTGGTTTATGAATTTCTTGCCTTTCTTACCAGGAGCAATATTGTATGGCTCTGCTTTCTGTTTGTTCACTAGTATCCTCATAGTCAGGTTCATCTTGTTGTTCTATTTCAGGTTGAGCAACCCCTAAAGTACTTGGCTGATCCATTTCATCATTTTCTTGCTTCACCTTCCCACAGTCAATCTGTAGACCACTTGCTTCCTAGCACCATGATCTATCTCAGCCTCATCTAAGTTAGACTCATTCTTCTGATTTAGCATTGCGCCTCATCAAAAGTGACATATTTGCTGACAATGATTTTGGATGAACTTGCCTTCTCTACAATTTATAACCTTTCACCCCTTGCATATCCTAGAAATATACACCTTCTTCGCCTCAAGTTTACCATCACTCACATGGGCATACAGAGGACAACCAAATATCTTTAAATTAGAATAGTTTATGGGTCAACAGACTATACCTGTTGTGGAATCTTCAGATCAATAACAAGTTGATGGAGATCTGTTTACCAGGTATATAGTTGTATTGACCGCCTAAGCCCAAAACTTTTTTGGAAAGTGCAGCATTGATTCATATGTATCTTGCATGCTCAGAACTGTTCATTCATCCTGTTCTACAACTCCATTTTGCTGTGGTGTTCCTGGTCCAGTATGGTACCTTACTATACCAGCATTTTCCAACTTCAAATTCTTTCCTGCAAAATTCTCCACTTTTGTCAGTTTCTAGTCTCTTTGACTTCCTTGGTTTGCTTCTCGACCATGACCTTCCATTGCTTGAATTTGTTGAACACCTCTTTTTTTTTTTTAGGAAATAAATCTAGACTTTCCTGGAATAATCATCTATCTAAGAAATAACGAGCTCCACCTAAGGAGTTAACAGGGTAGACCCCAAACATCCAATGGACATACTCCAATATTCCCTTTACCAAAACGAACTTTACCGTTTCGCTTTCAAATACACAAGTTTCACAGAAACCAAGTTTGCAATTCTTTAGGCCTTTAAGTAAGCCTCTTCTAGCAAGTATGGTCATTGTTTTCTCACTCATATGACCAAGTCGCATGTGCCACAATCATGCGTCATCATCATTTCTTTCAAGAAGATAGAACAAGTAGTTCTATCGACTATGCTTCCTAGCAATAGATAGATTTCGCCCTGAGCTTTCCTTTCAATACCACCATTGAACCTTTGAATGCCTTCAAGAAACCACTCTCTCCAATGAACTTGTATCCTCGATTGTCTAGGGCACTCAACGAGATCAGGTTCCTACCTAGTTCCTGTATATGCCATGCTTGAAACGTCCTTTTAGTACCATCATCCAAATTGACTTTCATATCTCCTTCACCAATCGAAATAATTCTATTATCTCCCAATCTAACTTTTCCCTCCCACTTTTTATAGGATAAGAAAAAGCTTTGATTAGGTGTCATGTGAAAGGATGCACCAGAATCAGGATCCACTCGTTTCCGATGTCACTTGTGAATACTGTCAGGCGAAACCATCATCATTACTATCATCAGAACTTTCAATTATTATGTTGAAGAATCTCCTAGTTTCTCCTTTCTTTCTAGGCAATTTCTTCTGATATGTCCTGAAAGCACTTTATAGATTTGTGCTTTTGGACTTTGATCTTCTCTTACTCTTGCTTCCCGATCCTTTTTTTGACTACGTCCTCTCGTCTCGAACAACCCATCTGCAAGACCTTCGCATTGGTCCCGATACTAACTTCTAATGCTCCTTTATCATCAGTGATTCTTTGACATTTTTCACTCAAGATATTGGATCTACTATAAAGTATGGTATGACAGAAATTATCATAAGATTGAGATAGTGAAGTCAACAAAATCATAGCTTGGTCAACATCTACTTTAATTCCAGTTGCTCCAACATCAGAGATCATCTAATTGAAGTCGTCTATATGTTCTTGCATTGATTTTCCTCCTGAATATTTGAACGTGTACAAGTCATTTCCTTTGATAAAGCTTGTTGGACAAGGTCTTTACGAATATTTTTCTTCCAAAGCCTTCCATAGTGAATCAGTTTTTTCTTTCATGACTTCTCACAGAACATTGTCCGCAAGACTCAACTATTGTACTCAGTGTTTGACCATTATCTCCTCCTTGTTATTAGGTAATGACTCCAGAATTTTTCTTTGCCCTCCAACGCCTTTGCAACACCTTGCTCATTTAGCAATGCCTAATTTTAGCTTCCATAGTCTGAAGTCATTGGACAAGTCAAACTTCTCCACTTCAAATTTTAACATTAACATCTTGGATCTAAATCAAAACCTTTCCAAATTGCACTTCACAGGATCACACTCCTCCAGCAACCAAAGGATGATCCTCAAGTATCAGGAGAAATTTTTTTATGATGTGGAAGATTAGACCAAGTTACAACCATAGAGCATACTAAGAATAAATCCATCGAACCAAAGCTCTGATACCACTTGTTAGGGATGATATTGGAGTTGGGTACACCCCAAGTGTAATAAACACTTTATGGACGTGAGCGGAGCGCACCCAAATTTATGGAGAGTAACGATAAATGAAGCACGTGAATAATAATCCACAGTGGGATCAACGTGTCACTATTCACATGAATAGTACCTGACTGAAACTGGGTTAATTTTGCTCTAGTGGGACCGTGTCACTATTTATGAATAGTACTATAAAGGGACCCGTGTTACTATTTATGAATAGTATTAATTACTATTCACTTCAACAAAATAAATCAAGAGAATTGCATACCAATATTTTAACGTGGAAAACCCTCCTGTAATTTTGAGGGAAATCACGAGCCAAACTCGAAAATATTCCACTATATTTATGAGTAACTACAATATAGTGTATCCAGTGAGCTTCTTCTTACTACAATTTGTAGTATTCCAAGATATAGAGAATATACTCAAATCTCCAGTGTATACTCACACTACACTTTTGGAATTTCCTTATACACTCTATTTTTCTCTCACTACAAGAAGCTTACTCGCTTCTCCTGCGAGGAATTGCTTCTCAGTGGGATGGGATGATGCTCCGTTCACTGCCTCTATTTATAGAGTTTTTGAGAGTTACTTGCACATGCATAGTAACGATTTTGGTGGTAGTTGTGCATCACATGTGAAGTTACGTTGCATGTGCAGTAACTTCTTTTTTTTTTTTCAACTTTTGGTGGCAATTGTTGACTTGCAAGCCACCTAGCAGTTGGTCGTTGAAAAAGGGAAACCGCATCATAAGACCCAACCAAAGAAGCTGCCAATAGCAAATAAAATAATAGAGAAGCAAGGAAAGAGGGTGTGGGTGTAGTTGGGGTTGGGGGAGGGGTGGGAAATGTATTGGGTTGGAGGTCGAAGGTGGCAGATGATGGGTGATGGTGAGGGACAATGATAGTGAGTCGTGTTGGGTGGTGAAAGAAAAAGGGTAAAAGTGGTAAATCAGTTGTAAATTGTTTTTTTAAACATTATAATATAAATATAATATTTTAATCTTAATTAATTTAAACAATATTGTATCAACATATCCCACACATTCGAGGACAAATAACACTACTTTTTTAATAAACTGTCATCCATCCATACTCAAGCCCCATAAAAAGTATTTCTCTTTTTGTTGTTTTTCCCAGTCAACAAAAAGAAAACTCAAAAATGAAAATAGAGTTTTGTTTTGGTTTTTGCTTTTTTGGGTCGTGGGCAAGCCCGAATGGTTTCTTTATCCGGGATTCTTTTGTGAAAAAAATAATAGATTCCCATTTGAACATGCGTAATGGGCCTAAATGGGCCTCAATTTAGACATGCGGGTCCAACTCATGCTCACGTATGTGTATCAAATCAAGCCAAATACACCACAAACCCTAACCCGCAGCTGCTTCTCCTCCTCCTCCTCCTCCTCCACCTCAAGAGTTTCTCTGGTCAGCCACTAGCTAGAGCTAGCAGCAGCGTCTCTTCTGCTGATTCCAAAATGGGTACCCTCTCTCACTCTCTCTCTCTGTTCCTTTCAAGGAATGCATGCACGCATGGATGGTAATGGAGAGTAGTGGTGATTGATTCATGTGAATGAATTTGTTTTGTGTAGGTATCTCTCGTGATTCTATGCACAAGAGGCGCGCCACTGGTGGCAAGAAGAAGGCTTGGAGGAAGAAGAGAAAGTAAACACTCTTCAACCCCACATTTTCTTTTTTTTTTTCCTTAATTTTTTTCCCAAGGAGATAATTTGCTTGTTAGAGACCCCCCCCACACACACACACAAAAAAAAAAAGAGATTTTTTTGCTGTTTGTTTCTTCAGGTAGTGCTGATTATTTCAGTTGAGTATTTGAAGTGTTCCGGGATGATGTATCTTTATGCTTAACATGCGAGAATCTAATAAATGGAACCATTTATATTGTTTGGACTAAATCTCCAATATGGTCCTGAGAAATATTTGGGGCCAAACTAGTTCCTTTTGAAAGTTCGTTGTTGGTCCCTCTCCATTCCAAAAATGGGACAAATTGGTCTCTCTTGTATAATTTAAAAACTCTGGACGGATTTGCATGGAGGCACCAACAGGAGACTTTCAAATCCCAGGGATCAATTTGTCCCCGAAATTTTCTCACGGGCCGAAATGATTATTTAGTCTTTTATTTGTTTAGGATTTTAGAATTAAAAAATATATGTTTTAAATGCCTTTGTATCAGCATTAACTAGTATTTTTGTTCTGGTTGTGTAATAGTTAAACCTTAAAAAGTTTGACAATGGGTGTGTTGCCCTTGTCTATCAAACAGCTGTTTGATGATGAAATTTAAAAATTTAATCTATATTCATTATGATACAAGAATGAAGATACAGTGAATGCACAGTATATGAAAAAAAGGAACTGAAACGTTGTTGGATATGCTCGAAATTTTAGAATGGTTTCTATTCTTTGTGATTGAATTGAAGTAACGAAGATTGTGTCTTTAAATATAATCACATTATACTTTATTGGGAGCCGTGGAGGGGAGGGATTTCATTTTTTAGTAATTCAGTGTTATTTGTGTTTTTGTGGCACTATTTTTATCGAAATAATTATGATTACTGTGCTCAATGGGGTGTCTTTGTTTACAGGTATGAGCTTGGGAGGCAACCAGCAAACACAAAGCTATCAAGCAACAAAACGGTTAGGAGGATTAGGGTTCGAGGTGGAAATGTGAAGTGGCGTGCTTTGAGGCTTGATACTGGGAATTACTCATGGGGAAGCGAAGCTGTGACTCGCAAGACAAGGATTCTTGATGTTGTGTATAATGCATCCAACAATGAGCTTGTTCGTACTCAGACATTGGTCAAGAGTGCTATTGTCCAGGTTGATGCTGCACCGTTCAAACAGTGGTATCTGCAACATTATGGTGTTGACATTGGTCGCAAGAAGAAGGGTGCAACTTCTGCCAAGAAGGAAGGGGAGGTACAAGTTCAATGGCGTTTTCTTCATACAATATAGTTTCCCTTTGAGTTGATTGCTGTCCAAATTAAATAGTGTCATGGGATTTCATAGCTGTTTATTCAATCACCTAAGAGTATTTGTTTACATCATTTAATATGTTGTTTTAATAGGATGCTGAAACTGCAACTGAGGAGGTGAAGAAGAGTAACCATGTCTTGAGAAAGTTGGAAAAACGTAAGCAGAACCGGGTACTTGACCCTCACATTGAAGAACAATTTGCAAGTGGCCGACTTATGGCTTGTATCTCATCTCGGCCTGGTCAATGTGGTCGTGCTGATGGGTATGTAACATTCTACTCCACTATGTATCAGATATATTTAGTCCTTGATTTCCTGCAACCAATGTTATGGTAAATTTTAGAATTGCTATGTCAAAATCAGATTGCTCTGTATGTTTTAGTTGAATAAATAGTCTCATTTGCTTGAGCATGTATATTATGAGTTAGAACTTAAATAATGAACGATTAGGCCAAAATATAGTTGGTGTTTTTGGTGTTTCAATTAATAAAAGGCAGCTATGCTGTTTGTATCATGATCTGCAGATGGTTATGTTTTGCACCACCAAAAAGGAGTTGCATGACATGGATATCTATCAATATTGTTTATATAATTTTATTAGTAACTTTATCATAGTATCTGAAGATGCATGTCTGGTTATTCCGACTTTAAATATTAAATGAATGTTATCTGATTCTTGTAAAGTGAGGGTAAAAAATAAATTATGGTTGGCATTATTGCCAAGAGGACAATATTTGTTAATTTTACATTTTAATGGCTCTGCCTGTAAGCACTTAATTTCTTTGATAGAAGTAAGCGCTCACTTTGTTGGATAGGAGTAAGCACTTAATTTCTTGATAGAATAATTTCTTGATAGAACTAGGCACTTAATTTTTTTCTTTTTTGTGTGAACTTATGGCAGATACATATTAGAGGGGAAAGAGCTTGAATTCTACATGAAGAAGATTCAAAGGAAGAAGGGCAAGGGTGCTGCTTAAGATCATGTCTCTTCCTACTCTTTGTATCAGAATTTTCTTGTTGAAGCCGTTGTGTCTCAGACACAATCAGATGAACAGTTTTGCCGGGATGTCTACTTCAGTTCTTTTTCGGGGTGGGAGGGTTATTTGGGTGTTAAAAAAGAGCTGCCCTTTGAACTATTTACTGATATTGAGTTCTGTTTAAATTGATTACCTCTACCATTACAACTCTATAGTGCACTTTGAAACACAGATACGCAAAAATGGGAAAGTACCCGTACCGTACTTTTTGGGTATGGGTACGCATGGGTATATGTACCCATCATCGTTTTGTTTTTTGAAAAAAATTGGGTATGACTAAGAACAGCGAGGTATGCATGGGGTCCGCCATTTTAACCAAAACAGGGTTGTTTTAGCTTTTTTTTTTTCAAACGTTTTCACCTATTTTAACCAAAACGCTACCCTTTTAAGTGTCGGCCCTAATTTTTCCCAAGAGCCTAACCCCCCAAAAATTCTTCTCATTCATCGGGACACCACACCATGGCAGCAACGCTCACAAAATAGCGACGTGACGAGTTAGGACACCACCATGCACGACCCCACCTCCCATGGCAGCGGCAAGATGAGCTATGGAACGCAACAGCAGTGATCTAGTGCAAGCGACAATAGCTCTTCTTGGCTTCTTCTAACACCTAATATTTAACTCATTTAAGACGTTAATTTAAGTTAATTGATTATTACTCTTCCAATTCTTTAATTTAAACTATTTAAAAAATACTTCAATGAAATTATTGGTAAATTTTTTTTTTTGAACTTTGAAAACTAGCCATGCATAATATAGTAAAATATATGCCGTCTTGCACATAGAGAGGAGAAATAATAACTAGTCATATACGTACACAACTGTCACATGAATATAACTATATCATCATATAAAGTTATAGCATAAGTATTAACCGTTCCATATCTAGCATCAAAGCACATTACCCACCAACTGAGCTTAAGTTAAGTACAGGAATCCAAGACAAATAATAGCAATCGAATACAATATAAACTAGCATAATATTCCTCTTCACTACTCCTTGGAACGTCAAGAGTGAAAATCACGATTAACTCGTCTCGTGAGTTGGACATGGCGCCTCGACGAGAATGGGTGGCGCCTCTACATATAGGCTCCGCTTCTCCGTTGGCTCATAACCGTGGTCTCTTCATCATTATCACCCCCGACCTCCATAGGGACAACAGGGAAGACCTACCTGAGGGTGATGGGAGGGTAGATCCTCTAGGGTTCTACCATGACCCAGGAGAACGAGGTGATGATCGGGTGTATAATTCAGAAGTCTTGAACAGATGATGCAGGAGAGTAAGTATATGGAAACTGCGAGCTTGCGACGCGAACGCTCGAAGGCCAGATCATCCGGAAGGGGCAGCGGGGAGAACCAATGACTAGAAACGGGTGCGAAAGGGACAATCCATAAAGACGTACAAATGAACTCTACAATGACCCACAAAACGATAGGACCGATTATCGGGTCATAGTGCATTTCCCACGTAGGGCATCGCGAAGATCACGAACGTTGCCATCAACTTCTGAAGACGAGATGAAAAAGAAAGAAGAAGGAATGAGAAACTTATAAAGAATCTCAGGTGGGTTTCACCTCCTAATGCGTTGTGTCATCATCATTCTCCTCAGGAACCTAAGGATTTATTATGAAAATATGAGCATCCATAAGATTCATTTATTAATTTTCAAATACCTTTAGCCGTTCCGTGTCTTTTAGTATGAATCTTAATGTCATAGATGCATTATATTATGTCATGAATGCATGTCAATGCCATATGCCAATTATCATAAAGATATCACAATCAACGACATAATGAACATAAACTTTTCTAACATGATTTCTACTCAATATTCTTTTAGGTGATTTAAATTTCTTATTCACTTTTCCTTGGGGCCGCCCTATATCTTTTCTCCTCTTGAGAGTTCTAGGTTATAAGCTTATACCTAACTAGTCATCACGTTTACACTTATCCTCTTAATAAGCTAAAATCCCTACTCCCAAGTGCGGGTTAGGGGCATAGGAACACCTTTCATAACCATTAATTCCTAGAGTCTAAAGGGTCCTTTTGGATCACCTCTCATAACCTTTAATTCAGAGAGTCTAGAGGATCATTTCCATGTGTTTTATGTCACCTTTATTTTAGCATGTTCATTAAAGTGCAAACCTGCGTATTATATCATTATAACTTATGAATTCACATTTTATACTCATAGAACACATCAACTATGCATCTCTAACATCTCAATCACAATTGCAACTCATAACGTGATTTGCATAGGTATGCTATTATCAACATCTTATTGAAAGTTAAACATGCTCCTACCCAGGATGCCTAAATCAAGGACCAGGCTCAACTAATGCACATGCTATGCTTTATTAAGATATACATAATGTACCAAAGGTCATCACAAACACAATTCTCATTTTCAACCTCAAGTTATCAGGAATTACTCGTTAACCCTTAAACGGGTCAAAACTACAAATCGGTTTAATCTAACACTTGTAATTATTCTTTTATGCAACAAAGAGATCAATAGTGGTTATTACAATAATTTTCACTAACTTTTAACTTTATAAATAGTACCAAATAGCATTGAACAATATTACATCTTAAATGTTCTAGAAATTACGTTTTTGACCCTTTCTAATTACCGACTTTTCCTAATATGCTAACATTAATTATTACACCAGTTATTAGCAATTCTTACACAATTAGACAATCCCAAAATAGCATTATACATAAACTAATAATCCAAATTAGTAGCCATAATTCACATCTCTAGAAGCTTTCAAAAATTGCACTTTTGCATATTTCTAGTTACTAGATTTCTTAAAATTATCTCAAGGCATTAAAAACACATGAAGCCTTAACATAAAGTAAACCTCAACTCTAGGCCTATTATCATTATAAGGCCGAAATTATATGTTAGAAGTATGTTCATGGTTAAAATTTTCATTTAGGATAAAAGGAGCAAGTCTTGAGCTATAGAGATTTAGGTGATAACTAGAATCATAAACATGTCATGCAATCTCATTTTTAATCTTGGTCATTATAAGGTGATAACTTGGAATATAAATATGATATGCAAAGCTTGAAATATAAATATCATGTACAAGTCCATTTTAATCTTTAAGAATTAAGGTGATGACTTAAAATATAAACATGATTATGCAAAGCTTGAAAATTAAACATGGATGTAAGTTCATTTCTATATCTTGTTTAGCTCAAAGCTCAAGACCTTTAAAGGATAAAACTCTTTGACTCCAAATATTCTTAGTACAAAGAAAGTGAGCTTTAAAGTTCTTAATGTCATGGTTCCAATAATCTTATTTCTTGAACTCATCATCAAGCTCAAAAAGAATTAATTCAAAGGAAACTAATAATTTTTCTATAAATCTTTTGATAACGAAAACTAAACCTTGAGCTTTAGAGGTCCATTATATGATGGATTCACAACCACCACCATGGTTCCTCATCATCAAGCCATGGTCATTAACAAGCCATAGGAATCGAATTTTAGAGGAAAGAACAAGAGAAAGAATCATAGAATAAACTCCCTATCAAGTTGTTTCTTGTTTACAAGAGATTAAGCTTGATCTTTTATGAAGTAAGAAGAATAAAATCTGATGCTAATGGTGATGATGAATTCGGCCAAGGCTAGTTAGAATGGAGGAAGAATTTTTCTTGTGTTTTTGTGTTTGGAAATGGAAAGGTTATGTGTTTAGAAGTTTATTTATGGTTGGAATGTGTATGGTTGAGGTTTAGAGCTTGATTAGAGGTTGAGAATGGAGCCTTTTGAATGTGAATGAGGAAGAAGAAGAACACTTGAAGTCTTGAGAGAATTAGAGAATTTTGAGCAACTTTGAGTAAGGAAACTATCAATTAAGCAAGTGCTAAGGCTAAGAGTGTTTGTGTGCACATTTTGGCAATGGAAAAGCATATATTTATAGGCTCATGGGGGCTATTTGGCCGCTGCAAACATGGCTGGAAATGGAGGGTTTATTTCATTTTTTAATTAAAGAAAACTTTAGAAAAAGAAAGCTTATATGGTTGTAATAATTTTGTTCATGTATAATGGATGAAAATACTAAAATATGGTGCTAATGGGAGACATTGTGGCTAATCACTACATGGTTGAAATGGGTGGGTTTTCTTTTGATTAAACGTAACCATAAATAATGAAAAGAAAGCTAAAGAAATAGTGATAAGGTTATATATGTTTCTTTGTTGAAAAAACTATTAAAATATGATGATATGGAGCAAAAAGGGTGTTGGTTTTCTGATTGCATTGTGATCAGATTGCTCATTATTTGCAAGTGGTAAAACATGTATTAGATATCTAATTACTTAGGTAAAAGATTAGGAATTGATAGATTAGTGAAAAATGATAAAAGGTTAAGTGTTTAGGACAATTCAAGACAAGGTAAAAAGAATAATCATACACTAGTAAATGAAGTTAATTTCAAATGAGTTAAAATCAATTTGTAAAATAAGCTATAAACTTAGAATAAAAAATGTAATTGTACTAGATTTTACCTCAATCGAAATCTTAACCTTAAGCTTAAAATAGTTAATTTTTTGAGTTCTTGTGATTAAGGAAAGGAAAATTTAATTTTACCTTAAACAATCTTAGGCTCTAATTACCTCAAGTAATTATTTCTAACCTTAAGTAATTAATTTTTAATTCAAGGTTAATGAATGAAATCAATTCGAAAAGGATTAGAGCCTAATATCGCCTTAATTACTTAAGTAAACTCATTAAGCATTAACTAGGGGTAAAAAGGTAATTTCATATAAAACTCTCTAATTATCTGAACTTTCCAAATATTACTTAGTACACCATTTTAGGCTTCCCGAATATGACCCATTCAAACATTGCTCAATCTCAGGTTAAATTACCGTAGGGATAAATTGGTAACTTCACATACGGAAAACTGGAGTTAAGTTTTTTACCTCAACATCAACATATCACAAATAATTCCATTCAAACATAAATCTAACCCCTTGAGGATAGCCAGGATTGGCTATTTTCAATTTTGCAAAATCGACCTCAGGATTTTGGTCATTTTGCATATGAAAATTGGTATTTGCGATTTTCATACAAATTGTTATCGAAGAATCGTATAATGTTACCCTAATATTAAAATTCCTAATTAAGGTTTATTCGACCTTAATCTCGTGCGAAAATTACCTAAGTGCATTTTGGAATTTTGGTACGACCAAAAATCAGGGCGTTACACTCTGATGGCGATCTAGTGAGGTAGGGTGTCTTTGTCTCTCAATGACTTTAAGGTTGATTGCTCTCGTTTTGATTGTTTTTTGTTGCTTCAACCAAGGTTGTTAGAGCGAGCTCCTACGAATGAACGAAATGTGAAACAAAGCTTAAGCGAAGGAGCATAGCATGGAGCGTAAGCTCCTATTAGAATGGACAATTGCATTCATACAAAATATATACACATACCAACACAAATAAGCAAAATTAGTCACAATTAACATAGTAATACTCCAAGTAAAAATGCAAAGTCACAACCCATAAGTTTTTGACATGATTTAAAACTAGAATATTAAAGAACACAACTCAAGTATTCAAGTACTAGAATTAAAAGACATCTAAAGTAAATCCATTGGGTTATGATCATCATATTCACCATCTTCTATGTGATCTCCTCCATCTTCATTGCCCTCTCTTTGAAGGAAATTATCAAAATCATCTTCATTAAGATTAGGAATTTCCAAATCATTTGAATGACCAACTCTACCACCATCTTGTTTAGGGGCCAAGTTAAGATCATCAGGGATCTCCAATATCTCAATATCATCCAATCCTTCTTCATCTTCAACAATCCATTCTTCATTTGAATCCAAATCATCAGTATTATACTCAGCATGTTTTCTAGATTGCTTCTTCTTGGCTAATCTAAAATTAGTCATCACAAACACATCATCATTCATGGTTTTCTGCTTCAAACAATTTCTCCTTTTTGTATGGACCTAAACAAATACAAAGAACTCAACATATAGCAATTGGAAAAGTAATTCTAAAATGAAATATAAATCATATTAGTGATAAGTTAAAATTTACCATCTCAAATACACTCCAGCACACTGACATCCTGATGAAATATATGTGAAGCTCAACACGCGAATGACAAATCTTTGGAGCTCTGGGTGTTCATCCTCATAAGAATCCCACCATTGTGCTGGAGTTTTGGTTTTAAGGGCTTAGCCACTTCCCTCCCAAAAAACTTTGCTCGACTCTTGAAATCTTCAAGTTGAATATCAACCTTGGTTATTTCCTCTATGTTTCCCACAATTCTTTCCAAAAAGTCATATAGTTCTTGACTTCATAATCAATCTTGAACCCATCACTATAATGCAATTGAGGGTTCAAGTAGTACGCACAGTGAACCAGCATGCAAAGGCCTATGAAGTTGACTATCCCATCTTGCATCAATGATTTCCTTCAATGGCATATAACTAGAGAATAGAAAAATTGGATTAGCCACTAAACAAACATAATAATATTCTAATTTAAACTAAACTAAAGAATGCAAGACTATTGTAGTTTACCTTTTTTGAACACCTTGAAAGGCTTTTTGGATTTTCTTTTTAGCTCGGTCTATTTCTTCATAGATATACCCCATGGCTGGCTTCTCATCTAAATCCACTAAACTAAGCACATGGATAAGAGGATAAGCAGCTTTCAAGCAAAGAACAATGTCTCTCCCAAATATCCTATCTAAAACGACATTTTCAACAAACTTCCCATCCCTTGGCTTTGCAAACTTGCTTGATTTCCATTCATTGGAAGTAAACATTCTCAACAATGCAGTTTCTTCTCATGGAGGCAACCTAAGGTGAGATAAGATGTAGCAAAACGAGTCATACCTAGTCTCACCAAATCTGCTCCTTTGGTATGGTATTGCAATAAGGAAATGAGAAGGGTTCTTGAATAAATATAAGTAGTAATTCTTCTTCCCCTAGAAAGTGTCTCCTTGTGAAGCTCCAACTTCTTTTCAAAGTCCTCCAACATCAAGTCAATACAATGTGCAACACAAGGTGTCCAATAAAGTTTTTTTTTTCATTTTCCTATCAACATCTCTCCAAGCTTTATAATTAGCAGCAATGTCCGTGACAACCTGCACAACATTTTCTTCACCAATCTCAACAACATAATCTATTATCTGAAATATCCTATCATGTTTTGGAAATATGGGAGGCATCAACAATTCAAAAAATAGTCCTTTTAGACTATTCACCAAGAAGTTCAATATAGTTCACGTTCTCTCGTCCACTCATCAGTCATAATAGTACAACTCGTCTTCTTCCAAACATCTTTATATTCTTCTAATGATTCCACTGTGAAATCTACTTTTTGCTTCAAGTATTTGACTCTTAATTTATGATAAGAATGTGACTTAAATCCTTAGCCATGCCTAGCAACCTTTTCAAATATCTTACCAAATTCTTCACTCTTTGCTACATTAAAAGGTATGACATTATTGTAGAAAAAAGAAGCAATTTCTAGACATGCTTCTTCCCTCAAATTCTTCTTAAATATGGTATTGATAGTAGCTTGGGAGCTAACACCCTTTTCTTGAAAAAATTTCCAAGTGTTTCCACTTCCTTCCCTTTTCTTTTTCACCAACAGAAGAATCATCCTCACCACTATCTTTGTTGATTGCTACTCCTTCTTCAAAATCTCTTGTTTTTTTGTCCAATTTTTGTTGCAACCCAAGAACAACATTAAACATTTGTTTCCTCACCTCATCAGGACTGCCATGCAAGCTGAACATCTTTTTGTGTTCCAAGCCAAATGATGCTTCAATCTATAAATACTTCCATTAAACACCTTTCCACAATAATTACATTTATTTTCCTTGAATCTCCATTAATACAAGTCCCATGACTCCAAGGCTCATCACTCTTATTTCCCTGAGCATTCTTATTAACTTTCTACCCACATTTCCATTCCCAACAATACTCTTAGCTTCAATTCAACAAGACTTCTACTCTCCCTATTAGGCCCTTCATTTGATCACATTTTTTCTTAACCAAATAATACCTAATCAACAATCAATACAAATATTTAAACAAAAATAATAATAATCAGTACCAACACCACTTCATAATCAACTAACCACATTTTTCAATTAGCCACACCCAAAAAAAATATAAATTGAAATTAAAAAAAACCAGGAAGAGTCAGTAAAGTAAATAAATTAAAATAATAAACCCAAACTCAACAACACTCAAAACACTAAACTCTCAACCCAAATTCCCAAACTCACCTTCTCTCTCTCTTCGAAGAAGTGATTGAAAGAATTAGAAGTAAAGAATAAGAGATTCTGAGCAGAATGGAGGGCGACAGTGCGAACTATTTAGGGGAGAGAGTAGACGCATGAACAGAAGCCCAAAGCCAACAAATAGAAGGGGTGCGCCTCGGTGGCTCGAGGAGGAGCGGTGGGTGCGACAGGCGAATGGCTTGAGAGTTTTAAGGAGAGAATTCTAAGACAGTGAATGAGATTCTAAGACAACTCTACCAAGTAAAGCTTCATCTAGGTATTTTTCCTTTCCAATTTGGGTCGAGTCAAGCCCAAATTGTCTGGTTGAACAGGAGCTTGGAGAGCGGGTGGAGCGGCCGCTCTTATGCTCTAGCATGTCGCTCCTCCCCACTCTGACGAAAACGCACCCAAGAGCAAGAGCGAGCACAGTGGCCCGTCGATGGAGCATAAGAGCATACGCTTCTATGCTTTGGCGTGCTCTGACAACCATGGCTACAACCATTGTTCTGGTTTCCATTTTGTATACCTATCGCTGATATTGCTGCCATTGTTGAGTGTTCTGGAGAAGAACAACTTCTAAAATTGTGTAATTATTTATCACTTATAAGATGTTTTCACAGGGTTCAACAGCTGGGTCTAGTAGTGGTAGGGGGGATTGGAAGTGGTAATAATGACATTTCCTCTGCATCTTTGAGTAGTAAATATGCTATTACTTTTGGGTATATGTAACTATATTGCATGATAAGAAATCAGGAGGAGGAATGTTAGTTGGTGCCGCAATTTTTGTGATGGAACTTACATGGGATCTTATTCTCGGCTGAAATTTTATTTGCTTAGAGAAAGAGGAAATGAGATTGCTATTTGTGCACAAATGAATAATGATTACCTTGAAAAGATTAAGCAAATAGAAAGGGAATTTATTGAAAAGGCAAAACCAGTGCAAGTTTCTTTTTTATCCTGAACTACAAGTTTGAACCCACCCATAGTTGGTATGCTTGATGGAAACAAGAGAAGAAAAGGACATGATGGACCTATACAAAGGACTTTCAATAATGAGGCAAGGAAACATTTGACATGTGAAATAGCTAGGTTATTTTACTTTACGGTTTGCCTTTCAATGTTGCTAGAAACCCGTACTTAGTGCATTTACATATGCTGCTAACAATAATATTACTGGCTTTCTTCCACCTAGCTATAATGCCATTAGAACTTCATTATTGTAAAGAGAAAGCTAATATAATGAAGTTGCTAAAACCAATCAAGGACACTTGGCTTGAGCAGGGTGCAAGTATAGTCATGATGGTTGGACTAATGCTCAAAAAAGACCATTAATAAACTTCATGGCTATTTCAGATTCGTGACCTATGTTCTTGAAGGTTATCGATAGCTCAGGTGAATATAGGGATAAACATTATATTGCCAATTCAATTTTTGGCTACTATTGATGAAGTTGGACCGCAAAATGTGGTTCAAGTTATTACAGAATGCACCTGCCCAAAACTGCCAGATCAATCTTTGAATATTTACATCCGAATATTTTTTGGACCCCATGTGTGGTGCATACTCTAATCCTTGCTCTAAAAATATTTGTGCTCTTAAAAGTACACCTAGCAATGAAGTTGTTTATTCTGAGTGTAGTTGGGTTTCCAATGTTGCTAATGATGCCATCTTTATTAAAAATTTTATAATGAATCATTCTATGAGACTTGCCATGTTTAATAAATTTGTGCATCTGAAACTACTTGCCATTGCTTAGACTAGATTTGCTTTTATCATTATTATGCTTAAAAGGTTGAGAACCATTAAGCACATTCTCCAATCTATGGTTATTAGTGAAGAATGGTCTCAATATAAAGAGGATGATATTCCAAGGGCAACATATGTGAAAGAAGTAATTCTAAATAATAGTTGGTGGGATAAGCTTGACTATATTTTGAGCTTTACAAAGCCTATTTATGACATACTATGATCTTGTGACCCTAATAAACCATCCCTGCAATTAGTTTATAAGAAATGAGATTCCATGATTGAGAATGCGAAGAAGGCAATATATGAGCATGAAGGCAAAGAATTGAGTGAACAATCATCCTTTTTATGAAGTGGTGTATAGTATTCTAATTGATAGATGGACTAAAAGTTACATACCCCTTCATTGCTTAGCGCATTTACTTAATCCAAAGTAAGTTTAATTTTCTAATTTTAAGCTTATACTACTTTTTTGTTTTATAAAAGCTACTTTGATACTTGATTATATTAGTAATGCATTGCCTTTTTTTTATTGGGTATTACTATAGACAATGGCTTGATGAGGCTCCAAATAGAGTTACTCCTCATGAGGACAATGATATTTGTATGGGAAAGAACAAACATCTTAGGAGTTACTTTTCAGAATCAAAGGATAGACTTCATCAACCACAGAGTTCGTGAAATTCTCAAGCGGTGAAGATAAGCTTGGATAATTTGATAGCTTGCAAGATAGATGGAATCTGTCACCTAAGGAATGGTGGGTGATGTATGGATCTTCACTACCAAAACTCCAAAACATAGCCTTTAAGCTCCTTTCACAACCATGTTCTTCCTCTTATTGTGAAAGGAATTGGAGCACTTATTCCTTTATTCACTCTTTGAAAAGAAATAGGCTGAATCCCAAAAGAGCTGAAGATTTAGTATTCATACATCACCCACAATTCCTTCGGTGATAGATTTCATCTATCTTGCAAGCTATCAAATTGTCCAAGCTCATCGTCACCTCTTGAGAATTTCACAAACTCTGTGGTTGCTGAAGTGTATCCTGATTCTGAAAGTAACTCCTAAGACATTTGTTCCTTCCCATAGTAATCTCATTTTCCTTATGAGGAGGAACTTATTTGAAGCCTCATCAAGCCATTGTCCATAGTAATACCTAGTAAATAAAAGGCAATGCATTACTAATATAATCAAAATACCAAAGTAGATTTTATAAAACAAAAATGTAGAATAAGCTTAAAATTAGAAAATTAAACTTACTTTGGATTAAGTAAATGAGCTAAGCAATGAAAAGATGTGTAACTTTTAGTCCATCTATTAATTATAATACCAAGGAAGAGAAAACTGGATTTGCACCTGTGCCGACCTGGTTAACCGGAATAATCCGGAGCCGGTCTAGCGAAGTGCCTAGAACCAGAGAGCTTCAGAACCGATCAAAACTGGAACCTTCATTTTGGCTTGAAAAAGAAGAAGAAGGAAAAGCCAATATGCTTCCGTTTTTGAGCTTGGCTTTACACTTCAGGGTTATTGGCTTATTGCTTCACAACCTTCAATTAGAAAGTTAAGGCAGAGCTCAAGCACTTCGAGGCTCCGCTTCAAGCTCAAATCGACAACCCGCTAGCTACTGCCTTGCCCCCACCTCTGCCCTGAGCCGCGCCGCCAGCTGAGCTGGCCTTGCTTCTCACGCGCCCATCGACACTCGCTCCGCCCTCACTTCTATGCGCGACGGCCTCGCTCCACTTCTGTTCGCGCGCCGCACCCACCTGGTAAGTATTAGTGTACTACCTTTTTATTCCTTTTGTAATTTGTATACGGTTTAGTGATTTTTAGTTTTTTACTTTAGTTTTTAATTTTTTATATTTGTATGTGCTGGTGGTGCTGAATGTTGGATTAATAATGTGTTTAAAGTTTAAACTTCAAATTGTTACAACTGGATCTTATGACTATCGTTGGCTTATTAATCAAATGTATAGTGGTAGGGGACCCAAATACAATGATAATGTGGAAATTTTATCACCCAGTTAGGGACCTAAAAGGGTAACAACTAACAACTAAGCATGTGGGTTTTTCATTGTTTACTGCTTAGTGATTGGGCACCCTACATAAATTTACTGATCAGGCACCTTTTAGTTTGTATTGTATTGTTGCTATAATTTCCGAATATGAATTTTCAGTTTTGGCATTGTTTTTAACTGTTTTATACTTCTTTTTTCCATATGGATATTAATGATCCATTACTAGATAATAGTAATAATGTCAATCCTAATGCTACCTCTGTTGATGTTAATCTTGTCAATACCGATACCCAATCTCCTCTGCCTATACTCGTGGGAAAACTGATCCGGCATGGAAACATTTCTCTTTATCTATTGACGATAAGGAGAAGATGTCATACATATGTTTATTTTGTTTGTCTAAGTATAAAGGAGGAGGGATTAATATAATGAAGTAACATCTTGTTGGAAAACAAAAAACATTGCTAAATGCAAAAAAGTTCCTCATGATGTGAAAGGACAAATGGCAAGACTTTTGAAAGAAGGTAAAAAAGGTAAAGATAAGTTTTTGAGTTTTGGTAATGATGAGATTGAAGAAGCAATGACACAAGAGGAAGAAGAGATTACCCCTCCCCTCAACCATTGAAGATGCAAATTATTGGAGACAAGGGTAAAGGAAAGGTAAATGCTTCTTAAAATGTCAGTGGTTATTTTGCACCAAGGACAACCCCAGGAGCCCAACCAAGTTTGAGAAGTGTCTTTCAAAGCAAAGAGGCAACACATAATGCTAAAGTAAGAATTGCTAGATGGCTTATAGATGCACGGGTTCCTTTTCATGTAGTGTGATCATCATACTTTCAAGATGCTGTGGATGTTATTGCTAGTATGGGACTTGGTTTTAAAGGTCCTTGTTATGATGAATTGAGAGTTCATTTGTTGACTAATTTTAAGAAAGAGTGTTAGTTGCTTATGGAAAGTTATCGAAGCTCATGGAAAGAAAATGGTTGCACACTTATGGTTGATGGTTAGACAGATCAAAGGCAGAGACGTTAAGTCCATGGATGCTTCAAATGTAATTAAAAATGCCTCTACATTATGTGGTATGTTTGTTGATGTTATTGAATAGGTTAGACCAAATAATGTTGTGCATGTAATGACTCAGAATGCTGCCAATTATGTAGCAGCTAAGAAGCTTATTCATGAATAGTATGATCACATTTTTTGGTCTCTATGTGCTACACTTCTTAAATCTTATTTTGAAAGATATAAGTAGCATGCCAAACATAGGTAGTCTTGCTTCCCGTGCTTCCAAGATTACTATCTTTGTTTACAACCATATGGTTTTCGTGTCTTGCTTAGAAAAAGGCTCTTGAAAAGAAATTGTTCGTCCAGGAGTTACTCATTTTGCTATTGTCTTTCTTACCTTGAAAAATATTCATGAACATAAGATAGTTTTGCAAGCTTTGGTTGTAGACTATTATTTTACTAGACACAAGTTAGCAAGGAGCGCTAGTGGGAGAAATGTTAGTGCTATAGTCTTAGATAACAAATTTTGGGAGGAATATTTTACTATATGTAAGCTTGTTGCCCCTTTAATTAGATTGTTGAGAATTTTTTATTTTGATGAGAAACCTTCATTGGGATATGTATATGAGGGAATGCAAAGGGCTAAAAATGCAATTAAGGAGATGTTCAAGCACAATAAGAGTGCATATCAACCTTACACAGATGTTATAAAGGCAAGATAAGATAGGCACTTAAAGTGAAGTCTCCATGCAAGCTTACTTTTTAAACCCTTCTTTTATAATGAAAAGTTTGTTGAGAAGTATAATGTTTTTCGAGGTTTACTTTATTTGTTTGATGTAAAGAGTCTTTGTAGTGACTCAATTAAAGCATTGAAGGAATTGCAATTATACCGAGAATGCAAAGAAAGTTTTGATTGGCCAAATGCTAAGAAGGTAGCCCAAGAACTCCAACCTAGTAAGATATTGGATATTTACTTATTTAGTTTAATATTTAATTTGCTTTTGAGATTTCAAAGCATATTATGAATTATTGATGGTTAATGAAGAACGAATACTTATGTAGTTATATTTAATCTATGTAGGTGAATGGTGGAGATACTTTGGTGGTAGTACTGCAATTTTACAAAAGATAGCTATTCGCATTCTTGGCCAAACATCTTCATCCTTGGGATGTGAGTGGAATTGGAGTCTTTTTGAACAAATTCACAATAAAAGAAGGAATAGGCTAGAGCATCAGAGGCTAAATGACATTGTTTTTGTGACATATAATTTGTGTCTTAAAACCAAGTATTATAGCATTAAATTATTTAATAGTTATCAATGGTATTATGTCATTTACTTATTTTTTGAACTTTAGGTTAGCAAACTTAGAAATTGTTACAATAATTTTCTATTCTATTTTAGGTGACATCAAAAGAAAACGTCTTATGATCCAATTGATTACCAAAGTATTGATCTAGTTGATTTTTGGGTGATGGAAGAATTTGAAAAGCCAGAACTTCCCACTACTATTGAAGAATTGGTTGATGAAGGCAACTCTATTCCTTCAATTTGTATTGGTTAGTTTTATAGTTTCATTTTTTCATAAAGTGTTTATTTATAAACTCTTCTACGTATCTTTAACATATTTTTATTATGTTAGATGATGGGAGAGTAATCTTGTTGATATGTCTTGCGGTTCATTTGATGATGAAAGAGAAGGACATGAGAATGAAGCTTTTGATCAAGATCTCCAACAAATTAATGCATATTTTGATGATCCTATTTGATCTACTTTCTATATGTTTAATGTTGATGCAACATTATTTCTGAATATTGTCTTGTGATGATGTGATCATGTGAGTTAATGTTTCATACTTTATTAGAAGTTGAGGCAATGAAACTAGAGATAATTTACTTATGTGTAGGTGTGTAGGTTATGTACTAATGTTTACCATAGACCTTTGAACAATGTTATTTTGTGTTGGTTATACTAATGTTGATGACTTAATATAGGTTTTTGCTTTTGAATTTATCATATGTATATATTTATATATATTTGATTATATTCCGTTTAACCTGTGAACCTTTGAACCAGTGCCTTATTCAATGCCCTTGGTTTTCTCTTCCTTGGACATTTGTTCCTTCCTATACTAATTTCATTTTCCTTATGAGGAGGAACTCTATTTGAAGCCTCATCAAACCATTATCTACAGGAATACCTAGTAAATAAAAGACAATGCATTACTAATATAATCAAAGTACCAAAGTAGATTTTATAAAACAAAAATGTAGTATAAGCTTAAAATTAGAAAATTAAACTTACTTTGGATTAAGTGAATGAGCTAAGCAATGAAAGGGTGTGTAACTTTTAGTCCATCTATAAATTATAATACTATAAACCACTTCTAAAAGGATGATTGTTCACTCAATTCTTTGCCTTCATGCTTATATATTGTCTTCTTTGCTTGCTCAATCATGGAATCCCATTTCTCATAAAATAAATGGAGGGATGGCTTATCAACATCACAATATCGCAGCATGCCATAAATAAGCTCTATAAGGCTCAAAATATAGTCAAGTTTATCCTACCAACTATCATTTAGAATTGCTTCTTTCACATATGTTGCCCTTGGAATATCATCCTCTTTATAATGAGACTACTATTCACTAATGACCATAGATTAGAGACCGTGCTTAATAGTTCTCAACCTTTTAAGCATAATAATGATAGAAGCAAATCTAGTCTCAACAATGGCAAGTAGTTTTAGAAGCACAAATTTATTAAACATGGCAAGTCTCATAGAATGATTCATTGTGAAATTTTTAATAAAGAAGACATCATCAGCAACATTGGAAATCCAACTACACTCAAAATAAACAACTTCATTGCTAGGTGTACTTTTAGGAGCACAAATATTTTTTAGAGCAAAGTTTAAAGTATGCATCATACATGGGGTCCAAAAATATTTGGATGCACATATTCAACAATTGATCCAACAACTTTGCAGATAGGTGCATTATCTTAATAACTTGAACCACATTTTGTGGTCCAACTTCATTAATGGTAGCCAAAATCAAATTGGCAATGTAATGTTTACCCCTATATTCACCTGAGCCACCAATAGCCTTCAAGAATATAGGTCCTAAATCTGAAATAGCCATGAAGTTGATTAATGGTCTTTTTTGAGCATTAGTCTAACCATCATGACTATACTTACACCCTTCTAGGACAAGTGTCCTTAATTGGTTTTAGCAACTTCATTATATGAGCTTTTTCTTTTTGCAATAATGAAGTTCTAATGGCATTATAGTTAGGTGGAAGAAAGCCAAATAATATTGTTAGAAGCATATGTAAATGCACTAACAAAGTAAGGGTTTCTAGCAACATTGAAAGACAACTAGCAGAGAAAACAACCTATTTCACACGTCAAATGTTTCCTTGCTTCATTATTGAAAGCCCCTATAAAGTTCCATCATGTCCTTTTCTTCTTGTTTCCATCAAGCATAGCAGTTGTGGATGGGTTCAAACTTGTAGTTCTAGTAGAAAAAGGAACTTGCACTAGTTTTGCCTTTTCAATAAATTCCCTTTCTATTTGCTTAATCTTTTGAAGGTAATCATTATTCACTTGTGCACAAATAGCAATCTCATTTCCTCTTTCTCTAAGCAAATGAAATTTCACCCGAGAATATGATCCCTTGTAAGTCCCATCACAAAAATTGCATTGCCAACTAACATTCCCTCCTCTAGATTTCTTATCTTGCAACACAATTATATATACCCAAAGGGGGCCATTGCTCTAGATTTTCCAATAGCATATTTTCCAAAGATGCAGAGGAAGTGGCATTATTACCACTTCCACCCCTACCACTACCGGACCTAACTATTGAACCTTGTGAAAACATTTGATAAGTGATAAATAATTATACAATTTTATAAGTTTTTCTTCTCTTGAACACTCAATGGCAACAACAGCACATTGGCAATCAACCTTAAACTCACTGAGAAAGACACCCCTTGCTGGAAAGAGCCGTCGTCACCTGCATTGATTGCTGCTACCACATCTGGAGCCGTTGCTCCACCATTTTGTAAGCTTCGCCGTCACGTGTGGTGTCACCGACGATGAAGAAGTGGAGAAGGGATTTTTGAGGATGTTGGGTTCTTAGGAAAAATTAGGGCCAACACTAGGGGTACATATTTTGGTTAAAATAGGTGAAAATGTTTAAAAAGAAAGGAAAAAAAAAAGACCAAACGGCGTTGTTTTGGTTAAAATAGCGCATCCAGGTTGGCATGCATACCTAGCTGTACCCAGCCGTACCCAATTTTTTTTTTCACAAAAAAAATGATAGGTACGAACCCGTGCATATCCAACGCGTACCCGTACCGCACAAAAAGTACCCGGACCTGGACTTTTCCATTTTTAGCACACCCGTGCTTTAGAGGTAACAATACAAGCTCCAATGAAAGAGGAAGTATAATGGCTAAGGCTAGAAGACTATAACATTTCTTTGCATAAACAACACTTACTGAACAACTACTATGCAATTCGGAACTTAAATTATAAATGCTGTGAATTGTTGTTGTTCAAATCAAGTGTGCTTATGAATTGCACTTGAACATACCATGATCTAAATGGAATGTAGGTACTTCTTATGTTGTGATTTTGATGTGCATCTTACTTTGACAATTGTCCATTTATGTTTGACATAATTGTCAAATCATCTCTTTCAAAAACTTAAACTTTTGGATAGAGATACATGAACGGTTTGATATTTAATAATACTAAGCAATTTAGGATGTGGTATGAGTCTACTTCAAGTTTCTTTTATGGCTTCAATCAATGATGAGTGCAAAAGTATGTGCACAACTTAATGATGTTTTAATTGTTGCCAAAATCTATACATTGTCATTTTGTCCTCCTTGTTCATCTTGAGTACATTCAAGCAGTGGTAGTCCAGGTCATGTTGTGTTCGCCACTTCATGTGAAGTATAGAAAAGATTTTAATAAATTGGGCCTAGTTATGAATTATGAAAACATAATTGAACTTCGAAGAAATGGGTGGCTGGTTGTGATTAAATAAACTTCAACTGAAATCCTATTTTGACATTTGGCCATCTGGCCAAAATATTAGAGGATAAAGTAGTTTTTTATGACTTGAGAACGTTTTAAGTCCTCAAGAAAAGTGTCATGAGTGGTGAGGAACTTCAAATAGACTCTCAAGTCCTGAAGAATTAATTTGTCACTCAATATTTTCATAGGGGGGTTTTGTCTATAAGTTTCAAAGAAAAATAAAATAAAAATGTGAAATTCAAAATAAGTTGAGAAAATTGCACTATATATGATCCATAGGAATACCACTACTTATGATTTTTTTTTTAAAAAATTAAAAGTTGAAAGTCATATTTTTAACATTTTATTTCATTTAATTATATAATTTATTACTTCTCAAAAAGTTATTTTTATTATCTTTTAAAAAGTTAAAATATCTATTTCTTGAAAAATACTTTTATTATCATATAAGAGCTTAAGCAAACTGTTTATCCAAACAAATCCTATAATCCACAAAGAAAGGACTCATCAACCAAGTCCACACACATATGCCACATAGAACAGACGCGCTAATGAATCAGACAGGATTATAAATTACGAAAATATTAATATGCTTTCAAGAAAAAGGGACTATTTCAGACTAAATAGGGAAGGAAAAAAAGAAAGAAAAAAAGAACAAAAGCAAAATTAAAAATTTTTAAAAAAACACGAAACATTACTAAGTAGCCTGAGGATGTTATCTAATCCGGGAGAAATTAGAAACTCACATTGCGTGGATTTTCCATAAATGCAAGTATGATTAATCCTAACCTAGTATTTGGTACTTGGCAGCCACCCAAACTACCAAGATTTTCAATGGCTCAAGTTCTAAGGGATACCAATTAAATTGAAATATATATATACATAACATAGAGGGGGGCTATTACCACTGTCCTTTGTCTATCTCCATTTTTAATTTAATAAATTTTTACTTGATTGTTCTAAAACGCCCTTTATTCTCTTTCATAGTTGATCTAATAATTATTGTTACTTTGATAATATTCAAATTCATTTTTTTTATCGATGCAAACTCAATTATTATTAACATTGTTAAATCAATTATTTTAATAGATTATTATTTGTGATTCTGAATTGTTTTCAAAAATTGATCATAATAATTGTATATTAATTTTATTAAATGATAATTAATTTAATTTCATAACTTTTAGTATTAATTATAATTTTTATTAGTAGAGGACAACTAAATTTTGTTAGTGGTTTTAGTTAATTTATTTAATATAACTATTTATAGACCAAACTGTAAACTAAGCCAATCACATCTCTTATAATCTTCATTCTACAATATTATCAATTACACTTAATATTAATTTGATTGGTGACTCTCACACTTAAAGATACGGGTGAGTGAGTAGCCTCCTCTAGTACTAGGCATGCCTCATATACACACCCTTTTATTTCTAGAGATGCAACACTTTTTATTAATAGGGGACCATGAAATATTATAATTTATTTGTTCAATTTTTAAATTACTTTTTATCTAACGTATTTACTACTATGTGCTGTAAATAATTATTACATCATAAATTTTAAATTTTAATTTAATTTTTATATATAAAAGTTATACTAAATTAATTAATTATAAATACTTATAATATTTCATGGTCCTCTACTAATAAGAATTATAATCAATATTAAAAATTTTGAAATTGAATTAACGATCATTTAATGAAATTCAATTAAAAGTATTATGATCACTTTTTTGCAAAGTAAAAGTTTCAGAAACACAAATAATTATATCTATTCGGATCTATCAAGAAAATTTCTTGGTTGTTCTCGGTGCCCAAAAAAAAAATTATGATCCAGTCATTTCTTTAACACATAAGCAAATATTAATAATTGAAAAAATAAGAGTAACTCACGTTTATTTGTGTCAAATAGTAAACGAAACATAACAAGAGTTTCTCTTGCTTCAATAACATAAAGAGTTTCTCATCAACCCTATTGTTCATGTCATCAAATAACTCAAAACATGAACCTATATATCGGAGAAGCCAATTCTTGGCATCATTCATTTCTGCAAAAAGATCTGAGTCAATTAAAATGTTTTGCTTTGAGATCAATGACTTTATATCCACTTGGCAACTATTAATAAGAAATGAAATTCTAGGATATGTTTGTGAGTTAGGATTTTAAAGGGGAGGGATGAAAATGAAGAAGTTGCAGGATAACTTTACACTACAAACCCCTCATTTTTCTCCCCTCCCTTTCAAAATCTCAACTCACAAACATACCCTTAATATTCCCGGAATTTAGAAAACAACTTTTTACCCTCCAAGGAGTAGCATTAAAAATGGTAAAATAGATCGAAAACATCAATGGCTCACATAACTTAAGTGATACACATTAGATGATACAGAGTAGGAACTGAAATTAGAGATGGGTGGCGTGATGACGATGGAAGGTAGAGGCCTGAAATTACAGTCCCATGGTTGTGGCATTTTCTTTTGTGTGTGTATGTGTGTGTTTTTTAATAGGTCAATGGGAGATGTATTTTTCCGAGCCTTGAAAATTTTGGGGAGAACTTGGTTAAGACCAATCTCATTTTAAGTTTTCAACCAAGCCTTTTGTTGGGTAAATTCAAAATGGGTTCATGAGGATCGTTGTTTTTTCATATGGGATTTGCACCCAAAATTTGTCACATTCTAAGTTTTTATGGTTATTTATAAGAATGTGGTATTTTAAAAAGTAAATATAGTCAATGACAAGATTTGAATGATAAAATATACTTCTTTTTAAATCAAAACTCGACAATGACAAGATTTACATATCATATTCATGTAAATTTCTCTATAATCTCATACATAGGGAATTGTTAAATTAAAACACCATATCAAGAATAAAAAGCCGATTGGGGATCCAAAAAATAAATGTAGTGGATTAATTATTTGTATTATATCTTATGTTTGGGAGTGACTATTGTCACACCATATTCAATAAATTATTATTTTCTAAAATGCCGTTCACCTTTTCTCACAATAAAACTACTTATATGTTATTATTTCATGATTAACTTATACTTAAAACTATTAATATTTTTTGTTTCTGTAATATTTTATTTTAATGTATAAAAATAATTTCTTTTTTATTCACTTTTTTCATTAAATATATAAAATTTATATTTTCACGTAAAGACAAAAAAAGTACGCAACAAATTGATTTTCTTAACTGTAAATAATATTCAAATTGAATTAAGTTTTTACTTTAAATAAATTTATCTAAACGTAATAATATTTCAATAATTTTTTATTTTTAATATTCTATAGCAATGATATGAAATAAACAGATCATGATCAATTTAGTAATAAAATAGAAAGTATTAAAATTTGAGTTATAATAGTAGTAATAAAACTTGAATTAAATAAAATGAATCTTAGTAATAATTTTAAAATTCAATTTTCTATCAACGTAAAAAAGTGTACTATAAAGAAATAATATCTTTTTTCATTTTATTTAGTGAGTTTAATACCTCATATATTATTAGAACACATTAAATAATGTGAAAATATATTATCAAATATTAGTATACAATTTTTATTGTGACAATTTATATAATTATCAAATAGATAACTAATTTAAAGAATTGTTTTACCCTAATTTTTAGGAATAAAAGTAAGAAATAAAAACTAAGATAAAATTTGAGATATCTACATTGAAAATATTGATATGGTATGTTTATTCAATGATAAATTCAACTGTACAAACGAGGCTTCAAAAATCTTGAGTGTGTATGTTGTACATAACAATTTATTTGTTCAATTTTTTAATTATTTTTTATTTAATATACTTACTATTATATCTTGTAAATAATTGTTACATTATAAAAAAATTATTAATTAATTTAATATTTATATCAAATAAACTAATTAAAAAACACTTGTAATGTTTAATGGTCCTTTCAAAAATAAAAAATATAATGAATTATTAAATATTTTGAAATTAAATTAATAATTATTTTATAAAAAATCGTAAGATAACTGTTATGAAAAATTTTTCAAAAAATATATAGAAACTATATTTGAAGAAGATTTATTTAGCAATATTAATAATAGTGAGCTTGAATAATATTAAATAATTAATTAATTATTATTAAATCAAATATTTTATAAAGGATATTTTTGGACAATTAATCAAAATTTTACTAATAAAAGTGTGACAATAGACATTAGCGCGTAGCAATAGCCACTTTCCTTGTTTTCTATTGACTAAGATTTAAAAAATAAAAAATAATTTTTTTATAAGTTAAATGTACTAATTATTCATTATATATATATATATATATATTTCTTATGAGTATAATTTTCAAAATATATTAAATAGTTAATTGTTTATATTATGTTATTCTATTTATTTAAATTTTAATATATTTTAAATATTTATTTAGTTATGTTCAGTTCAATAACCTCTTGTCCCCATCCTAATTCAATATCTTCACTAAAAACCCTTTCATCCACTCTTCTCCAAGTCTCCACCCAGTTCCAATTACAAATTCAAAATTTTCACAAAGAATCCATGCCTAACCTAACCATGAAATCGCAGATACGAGGAATTGAAGCACGCAATTTCACCCAGACTTAAATTGCAGTTTCGAAGATTGCTTTATTTTACTTTTAAGTTTGTATTTTAGATAAGATCAGATAAGGTTCAACACTAGATCACAGATGGAGCAAAGTACATGGAAGCCAGGAGACAAACAAAACAAAAGGAAAGATAAAATGACAACCAACAGCATGATACACCAAAAGCAAGTTGCCACCTACCTGAGAATTAAAGTTGGTAAGGGTGTTGATGATGGCAATAGTGGGGGTATTTTTGGTAATTCATTTTAAAAAGGGGTTGAATTTCAACAAATTTTAAGAGAGGTGACCCATGAATATGTAATAAAAAAAATTACTCTATTTCATTAAATGTTTAATATTTCAGTTCGGTTTCATTTCCTCTGTTCATGTAATGAACTATATGTGAATGTGTTCTTGAACTCTTGATAGCTATATGCCTATATGTGAATGTGAATATTTGATTTTTTTTTTCTTGCATTTTTCTTTCATTCCTTGTCCCACTACTTTTGGACTTTCACCCCCAACTGCAAGTTTTCCAAGGAAGGTGGGGAGAAATTCCTGATCAGGGATGGTCTAAGGCATCATCATATCTTACGTACTTCATTGAACAGTTGCTAGGTGGTGGAACATTACTTAAAAATTAACGTATTTTTAACACCGCTCCACTATTTAAAACATATCTGACATTAAATAAATAGCTTATGATGTACATTGCCTAAGCACTGATCATTAACGTGAGCAACACTGTTAATTACATTTACTTAGTTTCATCCATGTCATTATAGGGCAGAAAAATGGCCCCTCTAAGTTTTTATTAATTTTGGTTCTAAAGTTGTCCCGTGTGAGGTGAGGTGGGTTGAATGTGGCGTGAGTTGTAAGCCTGTTCCGAACACCTCACATTTTAAGTATAGAAGAAATTTCTATAGTGTTGGGTAGAATTTCACTCCATTCATTGTTCAATATTTCATCTTTAATAATATATACATTAATGATAAGCTGTACCATTAATGAATTGCAGCTAAAAATGCCATCATGTGATAGAGTTAGTATAGTTTTAGGAGAAAACATGCACTGATCACTCATAAATTAAAGGCCAATTTTAGGTTAAATTTTTAGAAGCTGTCCAATCTAAAGTTTCCAAACAGAGCAGCCAGCGTATACCCAAGTCGAGTCGTCCACCACGACCAATGCGAACATAAGAAAAAAAAAAAAACTATTAACTAGTAAGTTTAAGTAATTTGATTTTTGTTTTTTTTTTAAGTAGTTTTAGATTCAAGTTTTTTAAATAAGAAAAAAAAACTGAAATAATCTTTTTTCTCTATAATAGATCAATTTGTCCCAAGATAAATTAGTTAAATTTTGGTGTATTCTATATAATAGTATTTTAAATCATATATATATATATATATATATATATATATATATATATATATATATATATATATATATATATATATATATATATATATATATAGTAGTCAATGTTGGTGTTAGATAAGATTATGGTAAATTACATATATGCTTTATTCTCGACCCAAAGGGCACGGTCACACGGTGTGTAGACCTTGTATCCCCAACTTCTGAATGTGCATGCACCCCAACACCTATAAAAGAGGTCCCCTCCCTACCCATTACCCATGAACCAAACTAAGAAACCAATAGAGCTCAGCTCATATCCATAAACATGGAATTCTCAAGAAAGCTTCAGTCCTCCTATTATTCCCTCTCATGCTCATTTCCCTATTATTCAAGCATTCTCATGCTGCAGGGATTGCTGTCTACTGGGGCCAAAACGGCAGTGAAGGATCCTTAGCAGATGCATGCAACACTCACAACTACCAAATTGTCAACATAGCTTTCTTGTCCACTTTTGGCAATGGCCAAGACCCTCAACTAAACCTAGCTGGCCACTGTGACCCCACCAGCAATGGCTGCACAGGTCTAAGCACTGACATCAAGGCATGCCAAGGGCTTGGCATCAAGGTTCTCCTCTCCCTTGGAGGTGCTTCTGGAAGCTACTCCCTCAACTCTGCTGATGAAGCCACACAGCTTGCAACTTACCTTTGGAACAACTTCCTTGGAGGAGGGGGTTCAAGTTCCAGGCCATTGGGTGATGCTGTGTTGGATGGCATTGATTTTGACATTGAGACTGGTGGGGACCAGCATTGGGATGAACTTGCAAGGGCACTTAAAGGGTTCAGCCAACAAGTGTACCTATCTGCAGCACCACAATGCATAATCCCCGATGCTAATTTGGGTTCAGCTATCCAAACTGGCCTATTTGATGCTGTGTGGGTTCAGTTCTACAACAACCCTTCATGCCAGTACTCTAGTGGAAACACAAACAATCTGATTAGTTCATGGAACCAGTGGACCTCAGTGACATCAAGCAAACTCTTCATGGGGTTACCGGCATCTGAGGCTGCTGCTAATAATGGTGGCTTTGTTCCTGCTGATGTGCTGAATTCTCAGGTTCTTCCTACTATCAAGGGCTCTCAAAACTATGGTGGTGTCATGCTCTGGGACAGAAACAATGATAATGGTTATAGTAGTGCTATCATTGGCAGTCTTTGATTTGGTTTAAGGTTAAGTATAATTAATGTTCTTGATCACTGGAATAATTATTCAGCACTTACTGTAGGTTTTGATTGATTCCTACATATTGAGTGCTGTAAAAACCTTATATGTAATAGTAATTTATGACTTTTCAAATATGCCTTGAAGAAATTAAAAAGAAACGAAGTATCATCTTTCAGTCTTCGCAAGTTCTCTGAAAATAAATACCATGAGTACATGGAGTGTTTGATTGGAACATACTTATAATTTGACCTTCTGCCTCTTCTCATGCCTTTCCTTGGATAAATTAAACTTCTGTAATTAATTACTTCCATTTTTTCATTAAACAAAATAATAAATTGGTAATACAATGAATAGCAGAACGCAGCAAAGCACAAACCTTTCTCCAGTGATTATTTATTTATGTTTTGAATACATTCAACTGAACAAATGAATTATTTGCTCAATTATAAAACAGTATTTAGGGAATCTACTGGTCAATTTAGTATACCAATGACCTGAGCACTGGTAAAAGAAACTTCAAGTAGAAATTAAATTAACTTCAAATGTTCACATCCACCATTTGTGGGTTGAATACTGAAACACCTATCTTGAGTACCTCCTTTCTGCGTGTTTGCATATACAATATCCTGTGGAAGTATGATTCATTTACATCAAATATAATCATGAAACAATGGTTTAGAAACAGAACCACATACTTGACTCACATGAACCTGGTAACTATCATCTAGTGTATCTTTTATCCCTTGCCATGAACCCTTGTTTCCTGTCATTGTTGTCTCATATACTGTGTCATGCATTGCCCTTTGTTGATCCTTCCTTTTTGGAAGCATTCTGTTGGATTTTGATTTTTGTTTCATACCCTTTTGTCTTGGGGCCCAAACCCTATGCAAATAGGCATCCAACTTGTGAAAGATGAAAGTCTTTTGGCCCTCTCTCTCCTTCCCTTGGCTTCACTTAGTTTTTGCTTATGATCCCTTTGTTCAGCCCTCTGTAGTCTTTTTCCACCATCCTTCAAAAGCTGAAAGGGCTGAGTTTCTGCTGACAAAGGTCCATGGCTAACATCACTTTCACCCACCTCACACCAGTCTATTTTTTCATTGGTCTTTCATCCTCATCATCAAACAGCAGCAGGTCCATTTAGTTGTAGATTTTTTGCAGCACATCTCCAAGGTTGTGGGAATACCTGTAATTTTAAGGACTTCAATGTCATTAGCCTATACACATGTTCTTTCTTTTATGATAGAAAGAGGAAACGAAGCTCAAAGTAGAACACTAATTTTCTTTGTTTAAATTGCATATTTCTAGCTTGGAAAAATGTAAAGGCATAAAAAGGAAGATAAAATTGTAATGACTCAAGAAGTCAGGAAATGTAGACATAACACAGTATTATATGAAGTTATGTTTTCAGAAACGGTGCCCCTTCATTTGGAGTCCATCTTTGGAAGATTGTAGAGGAGCAAGATAGTAACACAAATGATGTATTTTAAAATAATGGAATCAAATGATTACAAAATGAGCTATTGCTTACCAAAAAAAAGAAGCAAGGAATTCCTTAAAACTCCCATTCAAATATAAGTATGCTACAACTTTTGAGAAGAAAAACCAACTAACATCTACATCTTTTGCTGGTGTATCAGCATTTTTACCCGCTTTTTATAATCTTTGCCACATAATTCTCAATGAGCCAATCACCAAAGAAGCCTTCTTCCATATGGCGTTGAATGTTCTCCAAAAGTAGGCATATTTGTTTGATAAACTTCTGTTTGCTAGACTCTTCAACACCATTTCCCACCTCTGACTGTAAAATCTCCATCCGGAATAAAATCTGCAGTTCATATCTTAGGCTCATTAAGGAAAAATAAGAAACACGAGAAATTAAATCTTACAGCTGATTAGAACAATGGAACACCACATGCAAATTGCAGAAACAAGGGAAATCTTTGTAAAAGGATACTCTCTAACTACATGTTCTGTAGTGAGTGTAGCAGCCCCTGGATCAGATGCTTGAGAGATTGGATTTCTGCTTTTATGCTTTGCGTGTAACTTCTTCGGCTCCCTTAATAGAAGCTTTATTGGTTCTGATGCAACCATGCTAGAGTTACCACAAGCTTCTTGGCAATTTAAAGGAGACTGACCCTCAGGAACGGTTTCCTTGTCAACCTTCTGAGGTAACCAATACATAGATGAACTCACAAGTCGCTCCACCAAAGCCGCCAGGTCTATGACATCAGATTCAATTCCCTGATGATCTTTTCAGAAAGATTACTGAAAAGCTTCAGATGTTTCCAACCTGAAATCAATTACAGTATCATCCGGATTCTCTAAGTGTCGGTCCTTGTTCCAGCTGAGGTAGATGAGGAGTTTGGCTGTTCATCACTTTTAGCTGACTCAGTCGAGCTATTCTCTTTTGGAGTTATCCAATCCGGCTTGCACCTTTCAGACAAAGTTCGACCACTAAATCCAAGTTTCTTCATCTGTTTCATCCAGCATTTCAAAAACTTCTACTTTTTGGACTTCTTGTTACAATCCATGGCACAATAAACCTCATGCAGGTCTGTCTCGAATTGACCATACACAGCATTACAGAAGGTGCTCCATGTGAGGTTTTTAAGAGTATTCAAATCCACCATTTTCTTCTTCTGTTGATCCTTAAATTTGCTATCAGGCTTGCAAATATCAGCATCCATTATCCTCATCTATTTAGCCATGATTGCTCCATCAAATTCACAAGCCACATCTGGATTACTTAATGCAGAGAAGAGAGTAGAATAAATAAACTGTGAAAGGCCTGAGAATACCCATACATGAACCCACCATTGTCATTGGTAATAGACACCAATGCCCACCTTATTTATAAATGAAACTCGAGAGCATTTGCCAAATGGGCACAGATTTTCTCAGCCACATGTAACCAAATTCAGCTGCTAGAATTCCAAGAACCCTATCTGCAAAGAGTTCGTTTGAACTTCCATTCTGCTGCTTCTTACACTCTCTAGAACCTTCAACCACAAGAAGGGAGTCAGATAAGCAGTCTCTTAAGTCCACAAATGCATTGCACCTCTTCACAGCCTTAATTTGAAATTTTGTGTTTTGATGCTCAAATTGTTTCCAAAATTTGTGCTTTTTCACAACGTCCAGTTCTTGAATTCATGAGCTCTGAATTAAACCAAACATTGCCTAAATCCCCTAGAATTTTCAAATCAATCAAGATCACAACAGTTGCATTCTATGGGATTCCCATTAACATCCAACATCTGAAGACTCAACTCCGCTTGAACCTTCCTAGAACAACCACGTACTCCAATAGAACCCCATGAAGTTCCGATTTTCGGATAAATCAATCCAAAGGGAACAAGAGCTGAACCAAATAATATTGAATTCACAGAGCACAACCCCCAACCAAACCTCCTAATCCCACTCTCAAACAACCCATAAACCCCCCTAAACTCATCACTCTCACTGCAATCATATCCACACCCAACAAAAATGAAGATCCCTACTACAAAAAGCATTCCTCACACTCCCTAACACCCCACAAAACCTCTCACAAAAATAACCCACATTTCCCAATGACTCATCATCACCACCACCAACACCAACATTGAAAAACTCACGCAAACCCTTTAAACCCTCACACAA
Source organism: Dalbergia oliveri (assembly GCA_030441495.1). Classification (NCBI taxonomy): domain Eukaryota; kingdom Viridiplantae; phylum Streptophyta; class Magnoliopsida; order Fabales; family Fabaceae; genus Dalbergia; species Dalbergia oliveri. The sequence goes on from JAMLFY010000001.1 coordinate 11,096,808, forward strand.
TGGGGAAAAAAGAACAACCAAATTGCTCCTAACAATGCCTGCACAACCCGGATCACCGAATGCCGGTCCCAAGCATACCCATGCAATAGCTGCCGCATCGCGTCAGACTGCGGCGAAAGGGGACCCAATTGGGAATGGGAATTGAGGGTGTGGGAAAGGGAATGGAGGGTGGTGGAAGAGAGTGAAAGTTGGGAACTTTGGGTAAAAGGGTCGAGCTTTGAGGAGGATAAGAGAGGGGAGAGGGAAGAGAAGAGCTTGAAGGCTGTGAGAGTGGAAGAAGAAGAAGAAGAAGAACAGAGGGGTGGAAAAGAGAAGGGCTTTGATTGATGAGAGAATGGGAGTGGTGTAATGGGTTGGATTGGTAAGGTGGAGAACCATGCGGTGGGTTGGGTCAAATGGGTGTTCAGGTTCTGCCATTGAAGAGAAACATAGAGAGAAAGAGAAGCGTTGGGAAGTGGAATTTGCAGTAGCAGAAAAGGAGGAACCAGGTAGAGGAGAGAATGTATGTTACCGGGAAATGAAAATTGGCGGTGAAAGTTTAAACTCTTGATTGTTTAGTATCTTAATCTAACTGAACCCTTTGTAATCACCATAAATAAAACTCTGTTTATATTAGTGAATGATTTTGTGATAGGATTCAATTAGATTTATCCATCACTACCTCTTTATGCAGGTCGAATCTCTGCCTTCTAGTTTTTTTTTTTTTTATGAACCTTTGTCATTTAGTTTTGTCACTGGAGTACATTGTTATGGGTTCATTTTTTGAACTCTATCAAATAATGTTTGTCATATATGATTCTGACTTGACTTGAGCAATATTAGCTCTAGCTCTAACAAATTAAGGACTTCTTTGTTTTATAGTTTATCTATCCGATCTCACTATTTGAGACCATTGAAATAGGTAATTTTTCAAAAGTGAAATGATGCATGGCTCCAAAAATGTGAAAACAGATTTCTGTGAATGAACAATGATCGTTTATTTTAATTTCATTTGATTTTAGTTTTTATTATTAAAAAAATATCAACGACTCACATGAATTGTTGGTCATTCAAACCGCGTAATGTGGCTCTTCTTAAAAAAGAATATCAGATTATTTTCTTTCTAACGTTGTGGATGAATAAAATGTGAACAAAAAATAATATATGTTTGTAAATACTCAATGGTAGTCTTCTAGAAAACTTACACTTTAAATACTTTTTCTAATCACTTCATAACTAATTAGATTATTTTGTGACAAGCTAGTGGTTAGGAACTCATTCCTCTAAAGTCTCATATTTGAATCTTGTGTATAACAAAAAAATTAGCACAATACGTGACCGAAAGGAACCAGTTACTTGTGTTTTTCTTTCATTAAACACAAAAAGTATACTCATATAAACCTTCTCTCCACATCTTTTTCGAGATTCCCAGGTCCACTCTTTAAATACCTGCACCAAATTGAACTCTTGAATGTCCACTAAAACAGACCTTTTCTATTAACCATTTAACATTAACTTGGGTTAGATGCAACGAAATTCCATCATGCCTCTTCACAATGAGATTACTCAATAAGTAGTCACCAACTGTTTCACATTCAACTTGTTACTTCAAATTTACAATCAGTACCTTATATTGACTTGCCGATTGTTTTCAGTCCCTTATTCTCCAGGTGTATATATTATAATGGACAACTACTTAAGTTATATTTTGTAAATTAGACCAAAAAGAAAAGAAGGTTTCTCAGAGTTCACTTTTGCTCACCATGGTTACAACTTACAACTACACACATTGCTCCTAGATCCCTCTTGATTTTTTGCTACATTGAATCCTTATATTTCATATATAAGATACATAACAAGAGTGCGGGGAAAATAAAGCAAATCTAATCTGTTTTTAGACTCAATCCACTGGTAAATATCATTAGGACGCTCCCTGTATATCCAAAAGTAACATGCTACAGATAATAAAACATACAACAGTAGAGAACTGACTGCCACCAATAAAAGTTAAAAGGCTCATGGTCAAATTTTAAGTTTTAACCATTCTTCAGTACTATCAATTTGATGGTAAATCGTAGAATTGCTATATCAAAATCAGATTGCTCTGTAGGTTTTAGTTGAATAAATAGTCTCATTTGCTTGAGCATGTATATTATGAGTTAGAACTTAAAAAATGAATGATTAGGCCAAAATATAGTCGGTGTTTTTGGTGTTTCAATTTTTAAAAGGTAGCTATGCTGTTTGTATCATGATCTGCAGATGGTTGTGTTTCGCTCCACCAAAAAGGAGTGGCATGACATGGATATCTATCAATATCGTATATATAATTTTATTAGTAACTTTATCATAATATCTGAATGTGCATGTCTGGTTATTTCGACTTTAAATATTAAATGAAAATTATCTGATTCTTGTAAAGTGAAGGTATAAAATAAATTATGGTTGGCATTATTGCCAAGAGGATAATATTTGTTAATTTTACATTTTAATGGCTCTTGTAAGCACTTAATTTCTTTGATAGAAGTAAGCATTCAATTTGTTTGATAGGAGTAAGCACTTAATTTCCTTGATAGAAGTAGGCACTTAATTATTATTATTATTTTTTTTTTGTGAACTTATGGCAGATACATATTAGAGGGGAAAGAGCTTGAATTCTACATGAAGAAGATTCAGAGGAAGAAGGGCAAGGGTGCTGCTTAAGATCATGTCACTTCCTACTCTTTGTATCAGAATTTTCTTGTTGAAGCCTTCGTATCTCAGACACAATCAGATGAACAGTTTTGCCGGGACGTCTACTTTAGTTTTATTTTCTTTTTTTTTGGGGCTGGGAGGGTTATTTGGATGTTAACAAAGAGCTGAACTTTGAATTATGTACTGATAGTGAGTTCTGTTTAAATTGATTACCTCTGCCATTACAACTCTATAGTGCATTGGCCTTCATATCTTGGTGTTATCCTATCCTGATTGTGATGGCTATCTAGTTTCTATTTGCTAGTCTGTTGTCCACTTGTCCTGCCATGTGGGTTGATTCTGTTGTATCAAATACTTTCTCCGTTCCAAAAATGTCTCATTTACTATTTGGGTATATTTATAAATCAATGTATCAAAATACATTTGCATTGATTTATAAATGTACAAAAAATGAAAATAATTATTTTGAAATGGAAGGAGTAATTAGTTTAGGTGGACAAAACTTCATAAGTATGATTGATGTGCCAATTGGAGCAAATATTGACCCATCAAACTCTCCTTGAGCCTTATGAGTGTGCAATTTCATAGTGCAGATGAAAAATTTGGATTGATATTTATTCTTTCCCTTGCACTAAATTATAGTGTTATTTGATCTATACAGCTAGCCTCATCTAGTAGGACAAAAATTGTATGTCATTGTATTATCTAAGTAATACCTCAATAGTTATCTATATTTTTATATTTGTATTAGTATTTACTGTGAGTTTAAGAAACATTTTGCCTATTGTTTTAAAATGAAAACTAGTTTATTACATGTTTATGTAGCTAAAAAAATTATTGCAATTCTTTAAATAATTAGAAAAAACTGGAGTACAATAGTAAATAAATATTTTGTCCAATATCATTCATATAACATATATATATATATATATATATATATATATATATATATATATATATACAAAGAAAACAGAACCATAACTACTAATTAATTTTATAGTGATAATAAGCTCTATATCATACTATTATGTTTTTATGTTTAGTAAAATAATAACGTATTTAGATATTAATTTATGATATTTAATTTCTCATTGTACTTAAGCAACACGGTCAATTGTTGGCTCAAAATCTGCTCAATTAGCCATTTTCTTCTTGCACTGCCAGAGCTGAAGAAGCTATCACCCCTAGTTCAAAACTTGTTAGAATATGTATGTGATCTATGAAAAATAAAATCCCAGCAATTACGGCCACCTTATAATAATAATAGTGCAATGGTGCATCATTATTAATCTTGACAGAAACCACTTCGGGATGGTACCACTCAGCAGAGAATCCACCTTATTCTCTCCTGATCGGGATAGCAAGAGAATCAATCAACTACTCTTTCACCTCTCAAAATGGGGAAACACTTCTAACAAATTTCATGTCATAACTAACATTAAAAGCAATCTGAATTTTGTAATAGCATGGATATGTCATGCTGTACAAAGTTGAGAGCTGGAAACGGGGACCTCCAAAGTCCACATTGGCAAATATCCATGTAACAATGACCATTGAGAACTCAATAGTCGACAAACAATAACTAAGTCTTGTTCTACTTAGTAAAAAGTAGAGAATGAGTTAAAAAAGTCATAGGTCGAATTATTAAAAGAGATTTGGAATTCAAAAGAACAAACAACAACTAAGTCTTATTTTACTAAGTAAAGAATAGAGAAAGAGTTAAGAGTCAAAGATTGAACTATTAAAAGAGGTACAGATTTTAACGGATTAATTGCAGATATAATTCGTTGTATGTGATTCTTTTGCATTTCCCTTTTGTCTTCAGTACACCAAAATTTATCAGGCAGTATCGGTTGCTCCACAATCAAGACTCAGCCAACCCTCACTGGCTGTGCATGGTTTTTATTTTCCTTGCTTTGTCCTTTTGTTTATCAGGTGTTGGAACAAGCCTTACCAAAGACTTTGAGGATGATAGATGCGATGTCCATAAGTTGATATGATCATCTGTACAAACAAGGGGAGTTGAAGCCTTGCAAATAGAGCAACTGGAACACAAGCCAGAAGAGCTATTGGAATTGACACCCATTTTAGTCTCTCCCTTAGCGCCAAAGTGAGAGCTGCACCAAAGGCTATCATGGTAGTCACTATTGCAAAGAACAAAGAAGCCAGGCCTAATACTAGTCTCTGAGGCAATGTCTTGAGAAATCTTCTTTGGCATAGCGCGGTTAGGATTGATAGAAACATCAGAAGAGAAGCCATTGAAGAAAACAAAGCCAATGCATCTGACACAGCGAACACCAGGAACGCGTTATCTGACAAGAATATTGGAATTCCTTTGTCCTGGTTGTTACCTCCAGGTACAGTGAGAACAGCAGCAAAAACAACTGTGGCAATGAGAGTTGCCACTAGCATACAAGAGTTTGATGTCTCCTTCATCCATTTCTCTCCTTCTTCAAGCAAAGTCTTGTGCTCTTGCCTGAATAATTGCCAAGCTGTTTTTCCATCTTGGTTTTTAACTTCCTTATGAAGAGGGTGATCCAATTTCTCTACTTCCTGTTGGATATTCATGCCATGTTGTCAATATCTATTTAGAGTTTAACTTAAAAATTAGTTACAAGGTGATTATAATAAGGCTAAACAAACCTTAAACCACTGTAACTCCTTTTGCATTTTAAATGCTGCACCAGAAACTGATTGTAGTTGAGGAAAAGCAAACCTTGCTGCTAAATGTGATGTGGTCTTTTGTGATTCATCCAATGCTAGGATCAAAATCTTGCTAATTATCGGCATCCTGCATATAAGACTGAAAACCTTTTCTTGCCGATTTTTTATGGCAATTTGAGCTATGTATCCTTCATTTGGCAAGTGAGTCCAAACCAAATCAGGAAAAAACTGGAAACATATCCTTAAAATCTCGACTATGCCGGATGATGCTGCGTTGAAAATAATGTCTGCGCTCATGAAAGACTGCCATTGAGAGCCATTCATGGTTGAAGCTTTAGAGCAAATGTATTCCACCAATCTCACAGAAAATACATGTCTCAGCTTTGCATCTCTGACTAGCTTTATGCTAGGAACTGCAAATGAAGTTTAATTTTCAAATTGGGAGAAGACAAAAAAAAAGAGAAACTGCTAGGAGAATAACACATCTCCAGGATGTCTGGCAATGTACTTCCAAACAACTACACCATACCAAGAGTCTGAATTGCATTCCATGTTGTACCTCCAAATATGATTGGTGATGGCTTGGTTGGCCATAAGAATCTCTTAAATTACCCGCGGCAAGAGATCGAGTTGCACTGGAACACCTAATACAGTTGAACAAGTGGAATGTTAAATTTCATTAAGGAAGAACAGTATTACAATGAGGATGATTAAGAGAAAATAATTGTACCTAAAGAGGGTACTTACAGTGGTAAATGCAACTTCTCAGAAAACCAAGCTTATTTCCACTTTGGAAATCCGAAGGCTTTTTTGACAAAACATTAAGTATGGTACTTCCATTTGAATCAGAAATAGTTGCCAAGTTAGGGTAATGGTGGAGAAGATACATGGTGATATCTGCACATAGGAGAACCAAAAGGGAAGTTATAAAAAAGGATAAAAAGAACAGGGTAGAAACATATGAATGAATAATAACAAGTTTTATGTGCTAGGGAGCAAGAAACAAAGCCATTGTACATAAAAATGGATGATGGAATGATCTGGTAACCTTGTACATTAATCTGGCTTTTTACTCCACCAGATATATAAAATTTTAGTGCTGAAACTACAAGCATTGATTCCAAAGACTAGAAAGAATTACTTTACATTTTAGTTTAATCTTATATAAAGTGGAACATATTTAACAAAAGATTGTTATTCCTTGTTGGTCCATGCACTATCCTTATCATAATGATTTTTATTACAAAAAACACAATATAGTTTGTCTGCAAGAGAAGTTGTTAATGCCACCAATCAATATCACTAACTATAACACCAAGTCATCAAAGCAATTGTTTAATATGCCTAATTTACTTCCTTAACGAGAATTGATGTCTTGAACAATTATTAACAATAGTTTGAGACCAAGAAATTAACCTATATCACTAACATTGTTAAATCATTCTATCAGGTCTCCTGAAAACATAACAACATATACATATACTATTCAGCAAAGCATTTTCTTTACCATGAAATCCTGCAGCAGTAAGCAATGCGACAAGTTCACTAGCTGAAGGACCGGAGAATGGACAACCAGGACTCTCATCTGTAGTATTCAAAGCAAGGTACCATGCCATCTCTTTACATCTGGTAGATGTAGTACTATAGAGAAGTGGCGTAAAACCTTTATAGTCAGTTATCTGTGTCAGGGAAGGATTTTTGGCTACCAATGCCTTTGCGGCATTTATGCTTTCGCCCATTGCGACATAGTGTAGGCAAGTACAACCCATCAAGTCCAGCTCTGCAAAGGCTTCTGCAGGCATATGTTGCACCAACTTCTCAACAAGTTGCCACTGGCCTCCTAGAGCTGCAACATGTAGTGCAGTCCTGCCAACTGTAGTGATCTTGGCTGTCCATGCACTCGGATCGCGATCAAGGAAGGCCTTTGCAGATTCCCAATCACCTTTTAATATTGCTATGTGCAGGGGTTGGTAGTAACTGTGGTTAAATCCCCTAGCTTTAGGCAATAATGGTAACAATGTGAGTTCCAATGAAAACAGGAAGTGTAATAGCTAAGGCTAGAAGACTATAACATTTCTTTGCATAACAGCACTTAGTGAATAAGTATTATGTGTTCTCAATCTGAACATAAACTATGAATGCTTGTGTCCGAATCAAGTATGCATATGAATTACAATTGAATATAACATGATCGTATGTTGTAATTTTGAGGTGCATACTTTTATAATTGTCCATTTATATTTGACATAATCAGCAATTTAGGATGAGATGAGTTTACTTCAAGTCCTTTTATGGCTTCAACCAATGATGAGTGCAAGAAGTGCATAACTTGATGATGTTTTGATTTTGGTCAAAATCTACATACATTGTCATTTTCTCCACCTCATACACCTTGAATACATTCAAGCAATGGTTTTAGTCCAGTCATATCGTTTTGCCACATCATGTGAAGCAAAGTAAAGATTATAATAAATTGGGCCTAGCTATGAACCATGAAAACATAATTGCACTTTAAAGAATTGATTGATTGCAAACTCGGTTTGATCTTGACCAAACTATCAGGGGACAAATTAGTCTCTCTAGACTTGAAAGTCTACTCAGATCCTTCACCATTTATAATGTGGGACCATGCATCACAGTCACACAGTGCATTTTGTTGTTTAACTAGCAAAGTGTCCTGGATTTTGAATGATGAGGGACCTCAAATAAAATTTCAAGTCCCAAGAAATTAATTTGTTTCCTGATATTTTTATCACGGGCCAAGATGAGGTTTTTTGTCTAGAACTTTTTAAAAAATAAAATAAAAAGGTGAAACTCATAAGTTGAGTGAGAAAGCCTGTCTGAGAAACACTTCTTATGACTTTTTTTCAAAATGATAGTAAAGTTAAAGGTGACATTTAACTTTTTGTGCTATTTGGCAATATAATTTATCCCTTTTCAACAAGTCATTTTTTATGCCTTCTTGAGAAATTGAAATGTTAAGGGTATGCTTTCATTTCAACTTTCATTTTCAGTTTTTCAATTTTCAGGATTTTGTTAAGGAAATACTGAAAATGAAATGAAAACTAAAAACTAAAATTTGTAATTTTCAGGATTTTCAGTATTTCCTTACAAAGGTTGAAAAATAGGAAAATTGAAGATGAAAACTAAAAACTGAAAATTCAAACCAAACAATACTTAAGCATCTCTCACTAAAATAATTCTATTACTACGTATATGCATCTAAATACAGAATAATTACTTTTCAGAATTTTCTTTTCACACAAGTCTTAAATAACCAGTTTAGCCAAATGGACCCATAGCCCACATAGAACAGACTCATCAACGAATTAGTCAAATAACTGGAATGACACGATACCAGTTTACATAGAACGGAGTCATCAATGAATTAGACAGAATTATAAATCAAGAAAATATTCCTGTACTTTCAAGAAAAAAGGAATACTTCAGACTAAGCCAGAACCAAAAGAAAAAAAAAAAAACCAACAAAATTAAAATTTTAAAAAATTATCAAACATTGCTTAGTAGCCACAGGACGTTACCTAAAACCAGGGAGAAATTAGAAAGTAGAAACTCACATGGCGTGGATTTTCAATAAATGTGAGTAATGATTAATCCCAACCTACTACTTAGTACTTAGCAGCAAAGCAGAGTGACATATACACACACACACACATTAACATAGCAAACCACATACCAAACTCAGTAGCAGCAGCTATGACATCATCCATGGACATCACTGAACCTGATTCAGCAAATGAGATTTCCTTTGTCAAAACTTTTTCCCTTGGTTTTGCAAGCTGATACCCTGCTTCAATAGATGATCAGTAGTGGCTAAAGGGTGGTTGTGATTGTGAAGGGTTGGGGATGGATGCTTTCCTTGTTGACAACGCAAAGATGCAAACTCTTCTCTTATACATGATGTGCATTTTTTAGTTTACAAACACTGCCCTTTCCTGGAAAGAACACAGGAACAAGCTTACAAGGACAAGTTATACTTCAAGTGGCCATTCACACCACTGTGTTCGGGCATCTTTTTCTTCCTCTTTCATATGTGTTAATGTACTGTTACTAAATTAAATATTAATGCACAGGCTAAAGGATGGTGATTGCTCAGGTATTTATTGTCGTTATGGTATCATTCGCATTTAATCACATTTCAAAAGTATGATTACACGAAAAATAATATGGGTAAACCGTTTTCCCAAAACACTGTCACCTATACACACAACACACGCTACTCTTCTGTCAAAAAGGCAACTAGGAATTTGTTCCCTTTCCTTTTTCAGATGGTTTTGAAAGCGGTGTGTACCTTTATTCTTGTTTCGATTTTCGTGCTCAATTGAATTTAAATTTTAAACAAGCATATCAAATGAAAAGACAAGAATGACCCTAATAAAAATTTTGTATATAACATGAAGATGACAAATATGACCTACGATCTATGAAAGCACATGATCTAAGACACAACACAGACACAAATATAAATATAGAAACATATTAAATTTGAAAGATTATAGAGATATATATATATATATATATATATATATATATATATATAATTTTTTTTATTTTGTTATATAATTCTTTTTTTATTTGGATTTTTTGGTTATGTTTGTATAATTTTTTTATTTAATTAATTCTTCTTTTTACTATTTTTTTATCAATTGAAGAATTTTTAAAATAAAATGACTCATTAGTACAAGTTCAACTAAACAACTAGAGTTAGTTTTTGGCTCATGTTAGTATTAAAAAATTTTAAAAAAAATAAAGAAACTAACTCAATTATTGCCATGTCTATAGTGAATTAGAGATGTGTTCAACGCGTGTCCAGCTTTGTCTAGTTGCTTGTCGAGCTCAAAAAAATTATTTTTTTATTTGGACGTGTACAGACACATATCCGACACATGTCGTATGGGTGTCTGTGCTTCTTAGCCTAAGACAATTCATACATTTATTTCTCGTTTAAGGAATCATAGTAATAATAATTATAATTTTGGTAATGATATTCGATAATAATCATATTAATAATTAAATATAATAATATTTTTGTAATTATAAAATAATATTGAATAAAATTATTGGTATATTTAGTTAAATATTTATTGAGTAAAATACGAACCCTCCATTTGTGAGAAGGTTTTATTACACCATCTCTCCTTTATTTTAAAAACATACATTCTCCTCTCATAAAAAATTGAGAAAAACTATAATTTAATTTATTTTAAATTTTTTTATTAATTCTCCATTTTTTATACTTATTTCTTTATTTTTGATCAAAATGCCCTTTATTAATAGTTATATATATTAGAGTTTTTTACAAATTAAAATATATGTGGCTCATAATAATATAAAATAAGGATATATATATATGTATTTAATTTAATTTTAAAGTTTTACCATATTAGGAAAATAAATTATTTGTGGTAAGGATAAAAAAATATTCTTAAAACATTTATAAAGACCAAAACAATATTTTCAATATTTGTAATGATTGAATAGATATTTTAGTATACTTTTAGGGATCAAATTTAAAATTGCAGGACCAAAACAAAGAAAGGAAAAAAAAGGGACTGAAAACCAAAACAAAAATTTTAGAGGAACTAAAACCAAAATGAGCAATATTTATAAAGGCAAAAAAATATTTAAACCTAAGTTAGATTATGTTTTTTTGATACACCAAAAATTTTATGACAATAAAATTTAAATTTAAGACATCATACATACTAAATTTCTTTCCATGCCATAACATAAACAGTGTGAAGCAAGTTAAGTTTCTTTCTGTCGTGTATGGAACAAGGTAGCTTTTAGTATAGATGAACTCACAAGCCGCTCCACCAAAGCCGCCAGGTCTATGACATCAGATTCAATTTCCTGATGATCTTTTCAGAAAGATTACTGAAAAAAGCTTCAGATGTTTCCAACCTGAAATCAATTACAGTATCATCCGGGATTCTCGAAGTGTCGGTCCTTGTTCCAGCTGAGGTAGATGAGGAGATTGGCTGTTGATCACTTTTAGGTGACTCAGTCAATCTATTCTCTTTTGGAGTTATCCGATTCAGCTTGCACTTTTCAGACAAAGTTCGACCACTAAATCCAAGTTTCTTCATCTTTTTCATCCAGCATTTCAAGAACTTCAACTTTTTGGACTTCTTGTTACAATCCATGGCACAATAAACCTCATGCAGGTCTGTCTCGAATTGACCATACACAGCATTACAGAAGGTGCTCCATGTAAGGTTTTTAAGAGTATTCAAATCCACCATTTTCTCCTTCTGTTGATCCTTAAATTTGCTATCAGGCTTGCAAATATCAGCATCCATTATCCTCATCTATTTAGCCATGATTGCTCCATCATTATTCACAAGCCACATCTGGATTACTTAATGCAGAGAGAGAGCAGAATAAATAAACTGTGAAAGGCCTGAGAATACCCATACATGAACCCACCATTGTCATTGGTAATAGACACCAATGCCCACCTTCTTTATAAAGAAAACTCGAGAGCATTTGCCAAATGGGCACAGATTTTCTCTGCCACATGTAACCAAATTCAGCTGCTAGAATTCCAAGAACCCTATCTGCAAAGAGTTCGTTTGAACTTCCATTCTGCTGCTTCTTACACTCTCTAGAACCTTCAACCACAAGAAGGGAGTCAGATGAGAATTCTCTTAAGTCCACAAATGCATTGCACCTCTTCACAGCCTTAATTTGAAGTTTAGTGTTTTCATGCTCAAATTGTTTCCAAAATTTGTCCTTTTTCACAACGTCCAGTTCTTGAATTCATGAGCTCTGAATTAAACCAAACATTGCCTAAATCCCCTAGAATTTTCAAATCAATCAAGATCACAACAGTTGCATTCTATGCGATTCCCAATAACATCCAACATCTGAAGACTCAACACCGCTTGAACCTTCCTAGAACAACCACTTACTCCAATAGAACCCCATGAAATTCCGATTTTCGGATAAATCAATCCAAAGGGAACAAGAGCTGAACCAAGTAATATTGAATTCACAGAGCACAACCCCCAACCAAACCTCTTAATCCCACTCTCAAACAACCCATAAACCCTCCGAAACTCATCACTCTTACTGCAATCATATCCACACCCAACAAAAATGAAGATCCCTACTACAAAAAGCATTCCTCACACTCCCTAACACCCCACAAAATCTCTCACAAAAATAACCCACATTTCCCAATGACTCATCATCACCACAACCAACACCAACATTGAAAAACTCACGCAAACCCTTTAAACCCTCACACAATGGGGAAAAAGGAACAAGCAAATTGCTCCTAACAATGCCTGCACAACCTGGATCACCGGTGCCAAGCATACCCATGCAATAGCTGCCGCATCGCGTCAGCAGCCTGGGACTGCGGCGAAAGGGGACCCAATTGGGAATGGGAATTGAGGGTTTTGGAGAGGGAATGGAGGGTGGTGGAAAGAGTGTGAAAGTTGGGAACTTTGGGTAAAAGGGTCGAGCTTTGAGGAGGATAAGAGAGGGGAGAGGGAAGAGAAGAGCCTGAAGGCTGTGAGAGTGGAAGAAGAAGAAGAAGAAGAAGAGAGGGTGGAAAAGAGAGAAGGGCTTTGATTGATGAGAGAATGGGAGTGGTGTAATGGGTTGGATTGGTAAGGTGGAGAACCATGCGGTGGGTTGGGTCAAATGGGTGTTCAGGTTCTGCCATTGAAGAGAAACATAGAGAGAAAGAGAAGGGTTGGAAAGTGGAATTTGCAGTAGCAGAAAAGGAGGAACCAGGTAGAGGAGAGAATGTATGTTACCGGGAAATGAAAATTGGCGGTGAAAGTTTAAACTCTTGATTGTTTAGTATCTTAATCTAACTGAACCCTTTGTAATCACCATAAATAAAACTCTGTTTATATTAGTGAATGATTTTGTGATAGGATTCAATTAGATTTATCCATCACTACCTCTTTATGCAGGTCGAATCTCTGCCTTCTAGTTTTTTTTTTTTTTATGAACCTTTGTCATTTAGTTTTGTTACTGGAGTACATTGTTATGGGTTCATTTTTTGAACTCTCTCAAATAATGTTTGTCATATATGATTCTGACTTGATTTGAGCAATATTAGCTCTAGCTCTAACAAATTAAGGACTTCTTTGTTTTATAGTTTATCTATCCGATCTCACTATTTGAGACCATTGAAATAGGTAATTTTTCAAAAGTGAAATGACGCATGGCTCCAAAAATGTGATAACAGATTTCTGTGAATGAACAATGATCGTTTATTTTAATTTCATTTTATTTTAATTTTTATTATTAAAAAAATATCAACGACTCACGTGAATTGTTGGTCATTCAAACCGCGTAATGTGGCTCTTTTTAAAAAAGAATATCAGATTATTTTCTTTCTAACGTTGTCGATGAATAAAATGTGAACAAAAAATAATGTATGTTTGTAAATACTCAATGGTTGTCTTCTAGAAAACTTACACTAAATTTAAATACTTTTTCTAATCACTTCATAACTAATTAGATTTTTTGAGACAAGCAAGTGGTTAGGAACTCATTCCTCTAAAGTCTCATATTTGAATCTCGTGTATAACAAAAAAATTAGCACTATACGTTACCGAAAGGAACCAAGTTACTTGTGTTTTTCTTTCATTAAACACAAAAAGTATACTCATATAAACCTTCTCTCCTCATCTTTTTCGAGATTCCCAGGTCCACTCTTTAAATACCTGCACCAAATTGAACTCTTGAATGTCCACTAAAACAGACCTTTTCTATTAACCATTTAACATTAACTTGGGTCAGGTGCAACGAAATTCCATCATGCCTCTTTACAATGAGATTACTCAACAAGTAGTCACCAACTGTTTCACATTCAACTTGTTACTTCAAATTTACAATCAGTATCTTAGATTGACTTGCCGATTGTTTTCAGTCCCTTTTTCTCCAGGTGTATATATTATAATGGACAATTACTTAAGTTATATTTTGTAAATTAGAACAAAAAGAAAAGAAGGTTTCTCAGAGTTCACTTTTGCTCACCATGGTTACAACTTACAACTGCACACATTGCTCCTAGATCCCTCTTGATTTTTTGCTACATTGAATCCTTATATTTCATATCTAAGATACATAACAAGAGTGCGGGGAAAATAAAGCAAATCTAATCTGTTGTTAGATTCAATCCACCAGTAAATATCATTAGGACGCCCCTTTATATCCGAAAGTAACATGCTAAGATAATAAAACATACAACAGTAGAGAACTGACTGCCACCAATAAAAGTTAAAGGATAAATTACACTAGCATTCCTCTTGAGACTTGTAGAAATACACCCCTTTATTTGTCTATTATACTCACACCTCTCTTGTCAAATTTTAAGTATTTATATTACAGTTTCACTCTTCATTCACAGAACACCGTTAATAAACTTAACATAATGATATTTTTGTGATATTGAATATTTTTAATTAATAAAATTATAAAAAATACATGTACGTACTTTAAGTTTAGGGTATTTTTATAATTTTATTAATTAAAAATATTTAATATCACAAAAATGTCATTATGTTAAGTTTATTAACAGTGTTCTGTGAATGAAGAGTGAAACTAATATAATACTTAAAATTTGACAAGCAGAGGGTGTAAGTGTCAGGTACAAATAAAGGTGTAATTGTATTTCCATAAACCTTAGGGATGAGTGCAATTTACCCAAAATTAAAAGGCTTATGGTCAAATTTTAAGTTTTAACCATTCTTCAGTACTATCAATTTGATGGTAAATCGTAGAATTGCTATATCAAAATCAGATTGCTCTGTAGGTTTTAGTTGAATAAATAGTCTCATTTGCTTGAGCATGTATATTATGAGTTAGAACTTAAAAAATGAATGATTAGGCCAAAATATAGTCAGTGTTTTTGGTGTTTCAATTTTTAAAAGGTAGGTATGCTGTTTGTATCATGTTCTGCAGATGGTTATGTTTCGCTCCACCAAAAAGGAGTGGCATGACATGGATATCTATCAATATTGTTTATATAATTTTATTAGTAACTTTATTATAATATCTGAGGGTCCATGTCTGGTTATTCCAACTTAAAATATTAAATGAAAGTTATCTGATTCTTATAAAGTGAAAGTATAAAATAAATTATGATTGACATTATTGTCAAGAGGACAATATTTGTTAATTTTATATTTTAATAGCTCTATCTATAACCACTTAATTTTTTTGATAGAAGTAAGCGCTCAATTTGTTTAATAGGAGTAAGCACTTAATTTCCTTGATAGAAGTAGGCACTTAATTATTATTATTTTTTTGTGAACTTATGGCGGAAAGAGCTTGAATTCTACATGAAGAAGATTCACAGGAAGAAGGGCAAGGGTGCTGCTTAAGATCATGTCTCTTCCTACTCTTTGTATCAGAATTTTCTTGTCGAAGCCGTCGTATCTTAGACACAATCAGATGAACAGTTTTGTCGGGACGTCTACTTTAGTTTTTTTTTTTTTTTTTTTTTTGGGGCTGGGAGGGTTATTTGGGTGTTAACAAAGAGCTGAACTTTGAATTATGTACTGATAGTGAGTTCTGTTTAAATTTGTTACCTCTGCCATTACAACTTTATAGTGCATTGGCTAGTTTCTATTTGCTAGTCTGTTGTCCACTTGTCCTGCCATGTGGGTTGATTCTGTTGTATCAAATACTTTCTCTGTTCCAAAAATGTCTCGCTTACTATTTGGGTGCATATATAAATCAATGTATCATAACACATTTGCATTGATTTATAAATGTACAAAAAAAGTGATGGAGCAAATATTGAACCATCAAACTCTCCTTGAGCCTTATGAGTGTGTAATTTCATAGTGCAGATGAAAAATTTGGATTGATATTTATTCTTTCCCTTGCACTAAATTATAGTGTTATTTGATCTATGTAGCTGGCTTCTAGTGGGACAAAAGTTAGTTGTTGTATTATTGAGTAACACCTCAATACTTATCTATATTTTTATATTTGTATTAGTATTTACTGTGAGTTTAAGAAACATTTTGCCTGTTGTTTTAAAATGAAAACTAGTTTATTACATGTTTATGTTGTTAAAAAAATTATTGCAATTCTTTAAATAATTAGAAAAAAGTGGAGTACAATAGTAAATAAATATTTTGTCCAATACATATATATATATATTACAAAGAAAACAGAACCATAACTACTAATCAATTTTACAGTGATAATAAGCTCTAATATCATACTATTATGCTTTTATGTTTAGTAAA
Organism: Dalbergia oliveri; assembly: GCA_030441495.1. Lineage (NCBI taxonomy): Eukaryota > Viridiplantae > Streptophyta > Magnoliopsida > Fabales > Fabaceae > Dalbergia > Dalbergia oliveri. The sequence goes on from JAMLFY010000001.1 coordinate 11,113,391, forward strand.
ATAATAACGTATTTAGATATTAATTTATGATATTTAATTTCTCATTGTACTTAAGCAACACGGTCAATTGTTGGCTCAAAATCTGCTCAATTAGCCATTTTCTTCTTGCACTGCCAGAGCTGAAGAAGCTATCACCCCTAGTTCAAAACTTGTTAGAATATGTATGTGATCTATGAAAAATAAAATCCCAGCAATTAGTGCCACCTTATAACAATAATAGTGCAATGGTGCATCATTATTAATCTTGACAGAAACCACTTCGGGATGGTACCACTCAGCAGAGAATCTACCATATTCTCTCCTGATCGGGATAGCAAGAGTTAGAGAATCAATCAACCTCTCTTTCACCTCTCAAAATGGGGAAACACTTCTAACAAATTTCATGTCAGAACTAACATTAAAAGCAATCTGAATATTGGAATAGCATGGATATGTCATGCGGTACAAAGTTGAGAGCTGGAAACTGGGACCTCCAAAGTCCACATCGGCAGATATCCATGTAACAATGACCACTGAGAAAATAGTCGACAAACAATAACTAAGTCTTGTTCTACTCGGTAAAAAGTAGAGAATGAGTTAAAAAAGCCATAGGTCGAACTATTAAAAGAGATTTGGAATTCAAAAGAACAAACAACAACTAAGTCTTATTTTACTAAGGAGAGAGTAGAGAAAGAGTTAAGAGTCAAAGATTGAACTATTAAAAGAGGTACAGATTTTAATGGATTAATTGCAGATATAATTCGTTGTACGTGATTCTTTTGCATTTCCCTTTTGTCTTCAGTGCACCAAAATTTATCAGGCAGTATAGGTTGCTCCACAATCAAGACTGAGCCAGGCAACCCTCACTGGCTGTGCATGGTTTTTATTTTCCTTGCTTTGTCCTTTTGTTTATCAGGGGTTGGAACAAGCCTTACCAAAGACTTTGAGGATGATAGATGCGATGTCCATAAGTTGATATGATCATCTGTACAAACAAGGGGAGTTGAAGCCTTGCAAATAGAGCAACTGGAACACAAGCCAGAAGAGCTATTGGAATTGACACCCATTTTAGTCTCTCCCTTAGCGCCAAAGTGAGAGCTGCACCAAATGCTATCATGGTAGTCACTATTGCAAAGAACAAAGAAGCCAGGCCTAATACTAGTCTCTGAGGCAATGTCTTGAGAAAATCTTCTTCGGCATAGTGCGCGGTTAGGATTGATAGAAACATCAGAAGAGAAGCCATTGAAGAAAACAAAGCCAATGCATCTGACACAGCGAACACCAGGAACGCGTTATCTGACAAGAATATTGGAATTCCTTTGTCCTGGTTGTTACCTCCAGGTACAGTGAGAACAGCAGCAAAAACAACTGTGGCAATGAGAGTTGCCACTAGCATACAAGAGTTTGATGTCTCCTTCATCCATTTCTCTCCTTCTTCAAGTAAAGTCTTGTGCTCTTGCCTGAATAATTGCCAAGCTGTGTTTCCATCTTGGTTTTTAACTTCCTTATGAAGAGGGTGATCCAATTTCTCTACTTCCTGTTGGATATTTATGCCATGTTATCTATTTAGAGTTTAACTTCAAAATTAGTTACAAGGTGATTATAATAAGGCTAAACAAACCTTAAACCACTGTAACTCCTTTTGCATTTTAAATGCTGCACCAGAAACTGATTGTAGTTGAGGAAAAGAAAACCTTGCTGCTAAATGTGATGTGGTCTTTTGTGATTCATCCAGTGCTAGGATCAAAATCTTGCTAATTATCGGCATCCTACATATAAGACTGAAAACCTTTTCTTGCCGATTTTTTATGGCAATTTGAGCTATGTATCCTTCATTTGGCATGTGAGTCCAAACCAAATCAGGAAAAAACTGGAAACATATCCTTAAAATCTCGACTATGCCGGATGATGCTGCGTTGAAAATAATGTCTGCGCTCATGAAAGACTGCCATTGAGAGCCGTTCATGGTTGAAGCTTGAGAGCAAATGTATTCCACCAATCTCACAGAAAATACATGTCTCAGCTTTGCATCTCTGACTAGCTTTATGCTAGGAACTGTAAATGAAGTTTAATTTTCAAATTGGGGGAAGGAAAAAAAAAAAGAAACTGCTAAGAGAATAACACATCTCCAGGATGTCTGGCAATGTACTTCCAAACAATTACACCATACCAAGAGTCTGAATTGCATTCCATGTTGTACCTCCAAAATATGATTGGTGATGGCTTGGTTGGCCATAAGAATCTCTTAAATTACCACGCGGTAAGAGATCGAGTTGCACTGGAACACCTAATACAGTTGAACAAGTGGAATGTTAAATTTCATTAGGGCAGAACAGTATTACAATGAGGATGATTAAGAGAAAATAATTGTACCTAAAGAGGGTACTTACAGTGGTAAATGCAACTTCTCAGAAAACCAAGCTTATTTCCACTTTGGAAATCCGAAGGCTTTTTTGACAAAACATTAAGTATGGTACTTCCATTTGAATCAGAAATAGTTGCCAAGTTAGGGTAATGGTGGAGAAGATACATGGTGATATCTGCACATAGGAGAACCAAAAGGGAAGTTATAAAAAGGATAAAAAGAACAGGGTAGAAACATATGAATGAATAATAACAAGTTTTATGTGCTAGGGAGCAAGAAACAGAGCCATTGTAGATAAAAATGGATGACGGAATGATCTGGTAACCTTGTACATTAATCTGGCTTGTTACTGGACCAGATATATAAAATTTTAGTGCTGAAACTACAAGCATTGATTCCAAAGACTAGAAGGAATTACTTCACATTTTAGTTTAATCTTATATAAAGTGGAACATATTCAACAAAAGATTGTTAATCCTTTTTGGTCCATGCACTATCCTTATCATAATGATTTTTATTAAAAAAAACACAATATAGTTTGTCTGCAAGACAAGTTGTTAATGCCACCAATCAATATCACTAACTACAACACCAAGTCATCAAAGCAATTGTTTACTATCCCTAATTTACTTCCTTCACGAGAATTGATGTCTTGAACAATTATTAACAATAGTTTGAGACCAAGAAATTAACCTATATCACTAACATTGTTAAATCATTCTATCACATATCCTGAAAACATAACAACATATATATATACTATTCAGCAAAGCATTTTCTTTACCATGAAATCCTGCAGCAGTAAGCAATGCGACAAGTTGACTACCCGAAGGACCGGAGAATGGACAACCAGGACTCTCATCTGTAGTATTGAAAGCAAGGTACCATGCCATCTCTTTACATCTGGTAGATGTAATACTATAGAGAAGTGGCGTAAAACCTTTATAGTCAGTTATCTGTGTCAGGGAAGGATTTTTGGCTACCAATGCCTTTGCGGCATTTATGCTTTCGCCCATCGCGACATAGTGTAGGCAAGTACAACCCATCAAGTCCAGCTCTGCAAAGGCTTCTGCAGGTATATGTTGCACCAACTTCTCAACAAGTTGCCACTGGCCTCCTAGAGCTGCAACATGTAGTGCAGTCCTGCCAACTGTAGTGATCTTGGCTGTCCATGCACTTGGATCGCGATCGAGGAAAGCCTTTGCGGATTCCCAATCACCTTTTAATATTGCTATGTGCAGGGGTTGGTAGTAACTGTGGTTAAATCCCCTAGCTTTAGGCAATAATGATAACAATATGAGTTCCAATGAAAATAGGAAGCGTAATAGCTAAGGCTAGAAGACTATAACATTTCTTTGCAAAACAGCACTTAATGAATAGGTATTATGTGTTCTTAATCTGAACATAAACTATGAATGCTTTTGTCCGAATCAAGTATGCATATGAATTACAATTGAATATAACATAATCGTATGTTGTAATTTTGAGGTGCATCTTACTTTTATAATTGTCCATTTATATTTGACATAATCAGCAATTTAGGATGAGATATGAGTTTACTTCAAGTCCTTTTATGGCTTCAACCAATGATGAGTGCAAGAAGTGCATAACTTGATGATGTTTTGATTCTGGTCAAAATCTATATACATTGTCATTTTCTCCACCTCCTACACCTTGAATACATTCAAGCAATGGTTTTAGTCCAGTCATATCGTTTTGCCACATCATGTGAAGCAAAGTAAAGATTATAATAAATTGGGCCTAGCTATGAAACATGAAAACATAATTGCACTTTAAAGAATTGATTGGTTGCAAACTCGTTTTGATCTTGACCAAACTATCAGGGAATTAGTCTCTCTAGACTTGAAAGTCTACTCGAGATCCTTCACCATTTATAATGTGGGACCAAAGTCACACAGTGCATCACAGTCACATTTATCCCTTTGGCAACCATGCATCACAGTCACACAGTGCATTTTGCTGTTCAACGGCCAAAGTGTCCCGGATTTTGAATGATGAGGGACCTCAAATAAACTTTCAAGTCCAGAGGAATTAATGTCTCCCGATATTTTTATCAGGACCAAAATGAGGTTTTTGTCTAGAACTTTTAAAAAATAAAATAAAGAGATGAAACTCATAAGTTGAGTGAGAAAGCCCGTATGAGAAACACTACTTATGACTTTTTTTCAAAAGGATATTAGAAGTTAAAGGTCACATTTAACTTCTTGTGCCGTTTGCAATACAATTTATCAATTGTTGAGAAATTGAAATATTAGCTTCTCTCACTAAAATAATTCTATTACTACGTATACGCATCTAAATACAGAATAATTACTTTTCAGAATTTTCTTTTCACATAAGGTCTCAAATAACCAGTTTAGCCAAATGGACCCATAGTCCACATAGAACGGACTCATCAACGAATTAGACACATAACTGGAATGACACCATACCAGTTTACATAGAACTGACTCATCAATGAATTAGACAGAATTATAAATTAAGAAAATATTCCTATACTTTCAAGAAAAAAAGGGAATACTTCGGACGAAGCCAGAACAAAAAAAACCAACAAAAATAAAACTTAAAATTTTTTAAAAATTATCAAACATTGCTTAGTAGCCCCAGGAGGTTGCCTAAAATCCAGGGAGAAATTAGAAAGTAGAAACTCACATGGCGTGGATTTTCCATAAATGTGAGTAATGATTAATCCTAACATACTACTTGGTACTTGGTAGCAAAGCAAATTGAAAAAACAAAATATACACACACACACACATTATCATTAGCAAACCACATACCAAACTCAGTAGCAGTAGCCATGACATCATCCATAGACATCATTGAACCTGATTCAGCAAATGAGATTTCCTTTGTCAAAACTTTTTCTCTTGGTTTTGCAAGCTGATACCCTGCTTCTATAGATGATCAGTAGTGGCTAAAGGGTGGTTGTGATTGTGAAGGGTAAACATGCACAGGCAGAAGAACCATTCGGCTCTTTCAAGATTTTAAGAGTTGGGGATAAATGCTTTCCTTGTTGACAACGCAAAGATGCAAAATCTTCTTTTGCTAGGCTATACTGTACAAGTGCATTTTAGTTTACAAATACTGGTCCTTTCCTGGAAAGAACAGAAGAGCAAGCTTAGAAGAACAAGTTTTACCTCAAATGGCCATTCACACTGCACGGTGTTTGGGCATCTTTTTTTCTTCCTCTTTCATGTATGGTAATGTGCCGTTACTAAATTAAATATTAATGCACGAGAAATAATAAATGACCATCATTATATTTATATCGTATATTTATATTAAGTTAAAAGTTATAAATTAACATATAAAAAATAAATTAAGATGTAAAAAATTATAAATTAATATATAAAAAAATTTTATATATTAATTTATAATTTAATATAAATATATGATACAAATTTGATAATAGTTATATATCCTTTAATGCGCAGGTTAAAGGAATATGTGCCCTTTTTCTTTTTCAGATGATGGCTTTGAAAGCAGTGTGTACTGATCTGTTTATTCTTGTTTCCACTTTTGAGAGAATCTTGCATAGTCAATAACTTAAATTTCGACGCACAATTTCATTAACTTTATTTAAGATAACTATAGGAAACAGTAAATGCTTTACGTGGCATGTTAGCTTTACATCTGCCGTCCTTTCCTTTTAATCGATATGGACAACATACTGATCTAGGAAATAGTAAATCCTTAACGTGTCATGTTAGCTTTTTACACTTCATGTAGCTTTACCCTCTTTCATTTTTCTTTAAGGATAATTATATTAACTTCTCTTAAAGTTAATAAATATCACACTTATTTTTTTTATTTTTTAAATATTATATTTATCTCTCTTATTTTTTAATAATTTATAAAATTTCAATATTTCTCCTCTTTTTTCCCGCATCTCCATCTATACTCATGGCTTCCCATCTTCCCTTGTCTCCACCCACACCCATAGCACAACAACAATGATAGATTCTTCAAATTCTTCCTCAACCATATGCTGAAAATTAGAACTCCTGCAAAATAAGAAAAATAGAAAAAAAAACTTTGTTAGGCTTGGAATGTGTAGTACACTATCTTTTAGGATTATTCTATTACAGTATAAAAATTCTTTGAAATACAACAAGCTCTTGTAGAATTAATCAGGAACTCAAGAACTACAATTGCTAATATATTATGATTGATAACCCAGAAATTATAGAACACCAATATAAGAGTATTATCCCAATAAAAAATATGTATGTCTCCGTATAAAACAAGATCACAATTTTCTTTTTAACAGAAAGGAAATAAAAGGTCATATATATAACTTTTGTGGTTATTAAATGGTATTAGTAAATAGTAATATATCAAAAACAAATAAACGGCTTTTGTCTTAAAACATTCATAATATGAAAAATTATTTTAATATGGAGATTGTATGAAAGAATAACAATAAAATGAAATTTGAGAGAAAATTACACCAACTATAATATCTAAAATCTCGCATTAAAAATATTATTTTGATTTATATTTATAGATATCATGTTAATATACTCACATCTATTATTGAATTAAATGACTCTATTTAATTTAAATTTTATATCTCATCCTATAATAAATATAAATATATTAATATAATATTTCATAAAATATTAATCAAACTAACATTACTCTTCTCGCATGCTACGAGCTTATACAGATGTGCAGCATGTGAATTGCAGCCTTCAAATCTCGCAACATGCGAGATTCTTCCCCTGTCTATTTGCGTCAGGTTTCTCGATTTTTGCGGAGAATAAGTGAACCATCGGTGCCGTTCATAGATCACGTGGTTTGGCGTTTTGGTCACGTCACCTCTTTATGGTGTTTGCAAACTTTGGCGAGTATTAAGTGCTGCCTGCGCAGCTAGCTGCACTATTCCCATGTACTTGTACATGTGTGTTTTTTTAATTTGTGCTCTCATATTATGATGTTGTAGAGCGTTGGAACGCCACAGCACACATACACACGTTGTTTCAGCCATGAGAGAGTTGTTTGCCTACTGTTCAACTCTAATGTACGCGTGTAGTTTGGCCTTCCAAAATCTCGGATGGTGCGAGATTCTTCAGTTGTCTCGTCGCGTCATCAGTTGCAGCACCACGCGTCACGGCCCGCTCGCCCCCAAAGCCACGTGTCGGGGCCCTAAAAACCTCGCACGTCCAAACGCACCATAGCACGTGGTAATCTAGCAGGAACCTCATGGGCATCGTGCGCTCCTAGCGGGTAACATGACAAGAAGCCTTTGCTTATAAATTGGCATGCTCAAGTTGTGAAACAATGCGAGAAAGAGTGAAGGGAAAGTAACACAATAGTTTTAAGCGAGTATGTGTCAGTAAAAATTCGTCAAGAGCCTAAGCGCTTGGAAGGGGATTTGGTTGTCCAGAATGAGCAGATCTTGGTGCACCTGTACAAGCCTGTCAAGGCTAATCTTGGTTGTTGGATTTTTCTAACACTTGAAGTATGGAATATCCATCCAACAATAAACCCAATGACCAGTGATAACTACTATCAAGGATGTAGCCCACAGTGAATTTTTCAAATAGTTCCCGTTCGTGACTTGAAATTCTTGGATATAAATCTTCCAAGGTTTGATTGGTACAGTTAAGATACATTATATTGCTCTCCATTTATACTTATGTGGGTTTTCTAGATACCTTGTACGATGATGGACATAACGGAGTAGACCAATATCAATGAGCTGTGGCTCGTAAAATGTTTTAAACTCTACCCTTGCAGCCATGTATTCCGGAACCTTTTGTATCTTAGGCCGCGAAACTTTGCTAACTTCTTCAGATGTTTCCTTCCACGCTCGCTCTAGTAAGTACCCTGCTTCTATCAGCGAACGATCGTAATAAGCTCGTATATAATTTTTTTTTGTTACATACTGGAACTTACTAGAACTCATTTGTCACTTATATTCTAATTTCTCAATAAAATAAAATAAATATTTAAAACTAGGATTTTAGAATTATATACAGAATTATTTTGTTATTTTATTATTAGATAATACAAAAATTATTATGTCACAGGAAAAGGAATTGTTGAAGCTCCATCACTTGTCATAGGAATCATTTTGTATGACATGTACCTTTTTGTAATTCAATATAATGTGAATATTATAATGTCTTTAAATTAATAATAGTTTTTTCTATTTTTAGAGAATATTCTGCCTAAATTTATATATATATATATATATATATATATATATACACATACACATATATGTATATCCTTTTTATATAATTTAATTTTAATTTTTTAATTAAAATAAAATTATATATTATAATATACTATAATATATTATAATTGTAATAAATTATTATAAATAAATTATAACAATAAATTTTTTTACTATATTAGACAATTCTCTTTTTAGAATTTTTTAATTAAATTATAAAAATAAAATGAAAAATAAAATAAAAAAAGAAAATTTTGAATTATATAGGATTCCAAAGAAATCATTACTAAAATAATATGATAGTAAATTAATAAACTATTACAAATAGGATTTCGAATAAAATATTGCTAAAAATAGATAAGAAAAGAATGAATGACTACTTAGACAAAAAAAAAAAAAAGGTGAGCTTTAATGGTAAAATTACTACTTGATCCTCCTCATACCACATTAGGTGAAAATCTTGTGCACTAGCTAGACCGGCCTTTTTTTTTAAGTCATTTATTACTTGAAATAATTAATTTTGTTTATTCTGTACATCAATTGTGTAATAGCACCCTAGCATGACTTTGATTAGGTTTAAAACATATAATTCATCAGTAAATTTCAAATATTTATACAGTAGTCTCTAAAATCATACTTTAAGTAATAGATTTATGAAAATAACTTTAATGGATAACATAGAGATCACAAGTGTGAATTCACTCACCTAGAGGGTAGAATTTACAGAAACAACACTAACAGAACTTGGGAGAAGAAATAACACCAATATTTATCATGAAATCAATAGAACCCTAAATCAATCTCTACATACTCCAACTTCACCTCATCCAAGGTGAAGGAACATCATAACATAGAAGCCATGGAAGACACCCCAAAAACATGAGAAATAAGGAGAAAATGAAGCAAAAACTATAAATTAAACATACCTTAAGCTTGGAGGATAAAAGATTCAAGCTAGATTTGAGAGAAAATGGAAGAAAATGAAATTTGGAAGGTGAAGAGAGGTGAGAGGACGAGTTTTTGGTGTTTGGGGTGGAGGGTCGTGTAAGAGTGTTCTGAACTCTTAAATGTGGGTTTTTATAAAACTTTTACCGCCTGGTAAATGATAGCTGAGGCGGTCCCTTATCTAGCTTTTGCATTGCTTACTTTCGCGATGGGCGGTCATATGACCGTTGGGTGCCCTCCAGGAGGTCAAATACTGTTATGTATTGGAATAGGTTGTCTTAATACTCACTTATTTATAATTATTTATTTTTCTTTCCATTAACTTTAAAACATAAATGTAAATAAGAAAATACCTCCATTTGGATTCAATCATGCTTTAGAATTTCAAAATGAAATGAAATAAACACTATTACAATAATAATCTTCCACTAGCCTTCCTTAATATTCAATCAAATAATTAATGATAACACAAGTTGCAACCATTAGCATTCCTTATTATTTAGCTGCATCAATTAATTTAATAGAAAAATAACCATTTTAACCTTTACATTTAATTCTTTCACTTAATTAATAATATATTTAATTGATTTATACATTTATCTAAATTATGCCGTTTAATTTGACTTTATTTTGGTATCACATTTAATTAATTTTTCTTAACTGGTTTGTATTATATCTTATGATGGACATAACTGAAAATTTATTAATAGAGAAGTCAAAACATCTTAAATAAAATTAACTATTATCTACCTAAAATAAAACTAATAATTTTTTTCCTCTTTATCGCTCTTTAAATTAAGTGGCACCTAAAGTTATTTAATTTTTTTTTATGAAAAAGTTATTTAGAATTTGATAGGACAACTTTATGCTACAAAGAACATATTCTCTCTAAAGTTTTATTCAAATTGAAGGACATACACAATTCAACATGCGAAAATGAACAACAAACTAATTAATCATATAAAAATCATTAATTTGAGGCTTTTTTTTATGGATTAGAGCTTTAAAATAAAACTGAACAATAAATTAATTTACCACCAAACCTGGAAATGTAACTTAACAATAAACTAATTTATTATATAGTAATTATTATTAATATAAGGCTTATTCATTGAGCATTTTTTATAATTAAGATTGTTCTGTTTATACTCTCATCATTGAACATCTAGCCAAGTCAATTTTTGAATATTATTGAGAAAAATATAGTTTTTAATCCTTTTATTTTCTTGATTTTGTACTTTTGTTTCTTATTTCACCTTGCATAATAATGCTCTTATTTTAAAATTATTTATTCATACATACAGTGTTTGCCCTTTTAAAATTTTCACCCAATTTATTCATATTTTCACTATTTTTATTATATTTTCTTTTTTAATATTCTAAATATTATAAAAATTGGGATAAGATAGTTTTTGAAAAGTTACTAGACTATAAAAAGATGGTGATAAGCCTCATAATATATCTACAAGTCCAATCCAAATAAGTTATGGTAACTTTAAATTGCTATCTAAGAATATATTTCCTTTCCAATATAATATATCATTTTAATTTTTTATATATTGCTATATTAGTGAAATAAATTTTACTCACACATTACTTTAAATATTATTATATAAATAAGAAAATTTGATTTAAAAACATCACAAAAAAGCTTTATGTTGTTAATATATAATTCTTTTAATAATTATCATCATAATTTTTTATTAAAGCAACTATCACAAAATATAAATAAACCTGTACATTGCATGTGCATTATATCTAGTTTATTTGTAAAATTTACTTTATAGATTTTTGAATTTAATTTGTGAAATTATTACTTACCTCTCTTAGATTTATAAAATTATTATAATATTTATTTATTTTTATTGCATATTAAATACTATATCTAAAAGGGATTAGTGTCACTAGAAGGAAGCCAAAATGAATTTAAACAAATTAAACTTAAAAAAAAAATCAGAATAATATACCAAAGAAACAATAATAATAATAATGAATTTCCATGTCCATGTCTATGTCCAATAAGTGGGATGAAAATACATTTCCCTTTCTTATCCCTGCAGCTGCTAGACTCCATAAATAATGGCCCGTTATCTGCCATGCCTCTCACCAGTAAGACTTTACTCACAAAACTCGAAGCTCAGACTCAAAACGAGTTCCCCTCAGCTCTCGGTGGCATGGCTGTATTTTTCCTGACACACCAAAATCTCGCACACCTTTTGAAAAATTAAAAATAATTTTTCTTGATTCCTCGCACTATGCGAGATTTTCTTTACCACATGAGCGTAAATATATTTTCACATCCATATTACTGTATAATGACACCCCGATTTTCACATTAAAAAAAAATGACCCTCATAATATTTTATTTAAAACGGAACTAAAAATAGAGTAAAATCATGATAAATTACAATTGGTATTAGTGATACATAAATTTAGGAAACCAATCATGATATTTCAATAATAATAATAATATATTAATTTTATTTAATCACACGATTCACTTTGAAAAGGATTTGTAATCTTTAGTTTTGAATAATTAGTCATTTTAATAATGACTATGAAAAAAATATGCATAGATAAATAATAAACTTTTTGAAATATATAATTTAAATTTCAAAAAACCCAACACCATAAGCATCTAAGTTCTGCCCTCTGCTAATCATGCTTGGTTCACCGGCCACCTTGCCTCAGTCCGGTCTGCACAACACATTCCATTTCTCTCTTTAATTGAATAAAACTATCAAAGAAGAAGATGAACAACAACAACGATAAACAGATCAAGCAGCAACAACATCCACCACAATGTTAAGCAGTTGGGGCCTGACCGTCGTCGCTTACCGACACAGGTAATCGCGACCACCGCGAGCCACCACCGCCTCGGAATCACACTCCACCGTCATTGTCGATCCTCCACCTCGTCAAGACACCGCGAGCTCCGCCACCTCTCAACCACGAGCCATCCGCGTCAGCCGTCGCGACCTCCTTCAATAGTCAACACGGCAGCTGCAACACATCTTCCTCTTCGCATCCTTCTGCACGCCACCGCTCCGCCTCTCTGTTGTCTCGGTTTTTGGCATTGCAAACCGGAACGCGCACATGTCTTGGAGTTGCGTAAGCGGTTGAGGAACAAGTGAAGGGGGAGCAGGTTGATGGGGTGGGATAAGATAAGAGGAAGAGTGGGGAGAGTTTAGGGTGGTTGGATTGGTGTGGTGGTGATGGTGGCCAAGACAGGTAGTAGAGGTTTGAGGAGTTGGTGTGAGGTTGGCGGTGATAGGATTTTGCAGAAACAGAGAAGTAATGGAAGGTGGGGTGGGGGAAATTTGGGTAGTGGGGGTGAGGGCAAAAAAGTCATTATAAATTTATAACCGGTATATCTATAATGACATATAAATTATTAGGGAGGTAGGTGTAATATTTAAAATTAGAATAGGTTGTCGTGTAATTTGCCTATTTCTTTATCACAGAGCTTCAAGTTTGGCTCTTTCAACCCTTGAAACACTCTTACAAAATTGAGGACCTTAATTAAACTGATTGACACCTCTTGTATAGTAAAATGGTTTCAATCCATTTCTCCTTCACATCCCCACCCCTTCTTTTAAATTTTTACGTAATTTTAGAGCACATTTCATCGGTACTTCATCAATATATATAATTATTTATTTTAAGTTTTCTATATAATGTTTAAATATTATAAATTAAAACTGAAAATAAATAGTTAAACATTTTCTTAAAATACAGATTAAATATGCTCTAAATTCATACGAGAATTTGCTTCACCCCCACCCCTTTCTCTTTAAATATTGGCCATGCGTTCTGTTTGGACCGCCTTGTGTCATTGAGTTATCACCAAGAAAAATTCTTGGTTGTTCTTGGAACAAAAACTTAACTCTCATCCACTCAAGGAAGAGAAAACCATCGAGTGGTCACTTGGATCTACTCCAAAAATTACTGACTCAACGATGTTCAACCCTTTAATCAGAATATAATAAATATATATTTACATAAATATATATACATATAAATATAAAAATTAAAAAATATGAGCCTCACAAATGTCCTAACCCAAAGTGACACTTAAATGCAGTGTAATGGATGATATTGAAATGACAAACTTGTACTCATTGCTTTAATACCTACTTCAATTCCCGTGTCTCTCACTCTCTCTTCCACTCCTTCCCTCCTTTCTTCTTGGTTCCTTTCCCTCCTGCACACTTACACGTTCCTCCAAACCTCAACACAAAAAGCCTCACCTAAACACACACAAACTCCCTCATGGGCGAAAAAATAAAAAAGATAACTTTTGATGAACCAAAACTCTGCTTTTTTTCCAGTGGGTGGAGCAATGGGCGAGCCGCCGCTGAGCAATGAGTGGAGCAGAGGTGTGCAGCGACCCTTGACCAGCCAGGCCGAGCAGCAAGGACCGAGGGAGGCAGTTGGCCGAGAAGAAGATCTGATGATGCCCAACGTTTTGCTTGCTTTTTTTGGTTAAAAATCTAACTCCTAACCTTAGAAAACTTAATCGCCACGGCCTTCCCAGCTTCGGTCCTTTAACCGATTTCCGAGCCCATTGATTTCAGTGCTTAACCCTACTAGCAAGGTGGCCGCTTCAGCCACCCGTCGACTTCCCGCCAGCCTCGCCAGTTCTCTTCTATGATCCACTCACCGTTTAACACATAAGTGAATATTAATAATTTAAGAAACAAGAGCAACCCATATTTATTTGTTAAACAATAAATGAAACGGAACAAAAGTTTTCTCTTGCTTTAAGAAAAGCTGAGAATTTCTCATCAACCCAATTGTCCATGTCATCAAATAACTCAAAACAAGAACCCATATATCGGAGAAGCCAATTCTTGGCATCATTCATTTCTGCAGAGAGATCGAGTCAATTAAGGTGTTTTGCTTTGAGAACAATGACTTTATATCCACTTGACAAGGATCAATAAGAAAATGAAATTTTCTTAATGTTCCCGGAATTAGAAAACTGCTTTGTACCCCTCAAGGAGTAACATTAAAAATGGTAAACTTGAAAACATCAATGGCTCACATAACTAAGTGATACACATCAGATGATACAGAGCAGGAACTGTTTCTGTGCATGAATCCCAAAAACTTTCGTAGTTGGTACTTTCAGACAAGAGTGATGCCAATGCAGATACTCAGAAAGGTGTAACTATAAACATCCAAGATGTGGTTGCTAGCAATAAGCATTCATTCTATATACTTTCAGAAATCAATATGATAAAGGAGAGTACAAAGGAGCAAGAATGAAAACCAACAGCTTTCAGAACATGTCTATTGCTTCTATTTTTTAAAACCCAAGTTACTAAAGTGTCTTTGACCAAATCATTGCGAGCCATGCTTCGGGCTTGCTGTGGAGGGATGACCAAATCATTGCGACCCATGCCCCGGGCTTCCCGTGGAGGAATGTAGCCATACTTCTTTCTCAATGTCTCTAGGACTAATTCATCACGAGCTCTGGTCCGAGCTTGTTGGGGAGCAACATTGACATAAGAAAGGTGTGCCCCGATTGATAAAATGGCAGCACCAGAGAGGAAGCATGCAATGGTCATGGCCAGTTTCTTCGGGGTTGAGGGGAAACACAGCACCATTAGCTCAAAAGGATGCACGCACACTGAAGACCAATTCAACCTCCTATCTATTAAGGTAAATGAACACCATTCATCACTTTGTGGTGTCAGTTCAGTGCCCAAAACAACCAACACATTCTACTCTTCTATTCAAACCCATTAGCATACACCTTTTGTTATGTGGGAATTTCCTGAAAAGAAAGGCATCACATTCACAAGAACATAATAAGAACACAAAAGACAGATATGTAATGACCTGGTCCCAGTAAAACATGCAATGATGCTCAAATCTCAGAGAAGTAAAAATTTGAATCAATTTTACTCTTCAAACCCCTTCTGTTTTCTTCCTTCCCCTTCAAAGTAAAACTCAAAACAAAATCTTACATTATCTTATGAAGCAGAATTAGATTGTATATATGTTAAAAAGGGCCAAATTACACTCCCTCCAAAATTTGGTAAAATTCACCCTAACTCCTATCTATTTGTCTGGTGACACTAACCTCCTATGAATGCATTGTGCAATGTGCAAATGGAGGGGAGGACAGTTTAATGATTTTATAAACTCGGGGGGAAGGTCAGTGAGATAAGGCAAATTTTACAGATAGAGGAGAGTCGGAGTAAATTTCACAAAAGCTACGGGGATGTCAGTGTAATTTGCCAAAGAGAAAAAAAAAAGGAAAATGATGTGAAGTGATATGAATGGTATCACGTGCTTAAACATTTACTATCTTATAACAGCAAAGTGAGCAAAGTTGAAGGGAATATGACGAAGAACAGCACTACAAAAGCATTTCAGCAAACAGATGGGATGCATTTCGATTCTACAATGGAAAGCATCAGTCACGTAATCCCATAAATCATGAAAATTGATAATAACAGTAATGATATTCATACATCAAAAGTCCTATACCGTTATAACAATGAAAAACATATGGAAAAAAAAAACAATTCTCAATTATTGATTATTGATTTTCCAGCAAACATCAATAACAGATGCGAGAATTCAGATGTATGGTTTTTTCCTCATAAATCAGATCAGAACACACCTTCGGTGGAGGCGGAGATTTGTTTGGGCTTTTGATTACCAGAAAAAGCACTTGTACTCCAGTTACAAGAAAAGCACCAAGCAGAAATACACGTGAATGTTAAAAGGAACCTGCTTCTTCCACCTCTTTGCTATAGTGGGAAAAAATCACAAAATCACAAATTACAGTCTAATAAATCTGTACCTAATCAAAACTTTGTGAGAATTTTTTAAAAAAAAGATCACACAATATATATGAAACAGATCAATATACAAATAAAAAACGTATGAAACAGAAGATGTAGAACCACAACCACAAGTAGGACCATCATAATCCATTATCTTCATTTTTTTTTTCCTCAGAAAAGCATAAAACATCTCTTTTTTTTGTGATATGAAAGAAAAAAAACAAGATAGGTCCTGTCTCTTGCTACCTGTGGTTGCTCCAAATCTGAATTTGAGGAGTTTATAGTGCCAGACCGGAGCGATGGAGCCGTGATGGTGAGCAACGGAGCTGTCAGTGGTGCGCTTGTGCCTGCGACGTGTTTTGCATTGTTATGTTCATGTCCCATGCTCAGTACGTTTCTACCTCTTTTTTTTTTTTTGGTTTAAATTAAGCTTTTACCTGGAGTGACCCAACTGGTTTGATTCACTAGTCATAATCTTCAGTCACGTATTCTTCATCAACATTAATTCATTTCCAGTGCACATCTTTTTCTTGGTGAAACAAATATGGCATGAGAGCATTGTTACTAAAGCAGTTCAAACTTAAGAATTGCATGCACTATCAGGATCCAATTCTCCAAGGAAATTGGATATTATTTCAACATAATTTACGTAACTCTATGCCAAAAACTATGGAGTCGTAGAAAGATGACATCAATCTAGCAACAATAGTAATATAAATGCCAAGAGCTTAAGGAATTTGGAAAATAAACCAAAAGGAACTGTCCTTTATGCACTTTATGCAAATCACAGCCGTAGACTACAGACAAACCTGAAGATACATTTTGTATGCACTTAGTGCGACAACAATAAAGGCTGATAATATCACAACAGTTTACCACAATGTCTCAGCATTCAAGCTTTGTTGAGAGAGGAAGGAATTACTTTGTATTCAGAAGTCAGAACAAAAGGGAAAGGAAAATTCCTATCAGGAAGCTGATTCATGTGTGTTATACAATTTAGTTGAATTATTACTCGTGTCACTGGAAGAAATGCTGTAGAAATCTGCTAGGTAAGTCAAAGCTTCTGAGTTGCTGTTACAAACCTTCCACAATGATGAAACCTCTCCCTTAGAGACAGTGCCCCAATCCTCACAAACATTCAAAAAGTCAAGCAGCTTCGAATAAAAAGAATCGTAATTCATCAACAGGAATGGAACAGGAAGCTTTGATCCGATCCGTTTGAGCTGAATTAATGCCATTATCTCAAACATCTCATCTAGAGTACCAATCCCACCAGGAAGAGCAACAACAGCAGTCTTATCAAATGAATTATTCCTTACTACAGCATCCACCAGCCCGTGCTTCCTTGCAGAGAAAAACCTGAACTCAAAAGGGAATCAGTGAAGCTGACAGTAGACAAATCTACAGAATAAGTAATCAAGCAATGGTGGCAGATTGCCTGCAAGTAAGGTAATTTTCTGATGGTAAGTATGGATGGAAGTTGGATGCTGTCCATTCTCCAGCTTCTTTTCCTATCTTGAATCCACCAACTGGTTTTCCTGCTAGCAGAGCACCTTGAGTAACAGCATCCATTAACCCTGGTCCAGCACCTGACCATGAAGTGCAGTCCAATAGATTTGCTATCTGAAGAGCAATACATGACTTAAAAAACACAACTCCAACTTCAAAAGAGACCCTTGCCATTATGACAAATCCACAATTGTCTATGCAGAAAACAACAATGTTATTTGCAAAGAAAAGAACATGAATCTATTAAGAATTGACTTGCCTCCTTAGAAAGCCCTTGTGCTTGCACATAATGGGAATGCCCGGGGCCCATCCTTGAAGAACCTAGATACACAACTCCTCTCCCTAACCGGTTTATGAGTTCATAACATCGTATGATCTCTTCTCTAACCTGTAATATGACCAAACCAAAAGTAAGAAGTCAGTTTACTGGCTTTTGACTGGAATTCCAAAGGACTTCCAAAAAAATTCTATATATATATATATATAAGGTAGATAGAAGGAACCACTTAGGGGCATAGAAGAACTCCCCACACATTACCAAAAAGTGCTTTTCAAGAGAACCTATATATCAAGTAACTACCATTGCACAATTACACCAAAAGCTTGATTGATTATTTATTTATTGCTTCTTAGAGCAGCATCAGGCACCAAGGGAATGCACCCATTAAAGGATCCATGAGTTGAACATCAAGTCCACGAGTTTTAAGGGTGACATTTGCCTGATTAAGCCAACAACATATTGCCTCAAGTCCGAACCAAATATAATATACCCTTGGTCCTGCAACACAGCCCATGATAATTTGCATCTTATGTTGCTTATCAATACTCCCTCAAATGGGGCTTATCCATGATATGTATTATCGCCAATACCTCCAAGTGAAACGAACAAACACATGAAATAAAATTGAAAATGAGAACCAAGTTCAGAATCAGTGCACTTCATGAAAGTAAATTAGCAAGCTCCACTAAAAATGATAGGAGACCACCACTATATCAAGCTCTATTAAAAAATTGGGTTCCATGACCAACCAATATGAACCTTAGTAAAAATGAGTGTCTTAGGATACCAAATCACAAATAATTTCAGAAGAAACTAGCAACAAGCACAGGGAAAATCATATTTAAATTTTCTAGAAAGAATTGAATATCAAGGAAAAAAGGGTAAATATGGTCCAATGTAATTCATCTCAGATTGAAACTCCCAAATTCTTCTGTGCATGTCATCCTATTAAATCTTATGGTCTTTGAATCAACAATGCAATGCTAAATAGTCATCACTCATTGGCAATCTCATTAACGATCACCAACTATTATCACTACTCACTCCCATAAAAGGAACCCAATCATTCAGCAAAAATGCTTGCTATCACTCACCCAAATTTTGATGGAAACTATTTCTGAAACATACCTTGCCAATTGCATAAACTTTTATATACTGTAGTCATAAAACCCACACATTAGTGTGATTTTGTTTCCCTCCAGAAATTCAACATCCACAAAACAACAGCAACAAAACCTCCCCCCATTAGGTGGAGTTAGCCATATGGATCAAATGACACATTGCGTCCTATCATAAACCATATCTATAGACAAGCCATTAAAATTTAAGTACTTTTTGATGGTTTCATTGACAGTTTTTTATTTTTATTTTTCGATATTCTTCCATCCCTACCTACTGAACTACTCTCCATCTAATCTACTCTTGTTACTCGGGCTTCTACACGTCATTATATCACATAACCCAATTAACTACTAAGACTATTTCTATCATCTTTTTCACAAGTTATACTAACCCAATTTTCTCTCTAATGTGTTTTTTCTTAATTCTGTCATATCTAGTGTAACCACTCATCCACATAACAACAAGAAAAGAAGAGGAACATCCTTAACAAAGGTATTCCATTTCACTTTCCAGCAACAACTTTAAAAATTCTCCCTACAGTACCAATTTTTAGCACCCCACCATTGTAAAACTGGAAACTCTTCCATTAATAACAAAACAAAAACATATTAAGGGTGTCTTTGGATGATATTTTTTGGTTGTTTTGTGTAAAAATCACTTTTTATATATTTGAATAATTTTTTAAAAAATAATCAAAATCTCAAAAAAATCTATTTTAAATTTTTTTAAGAAATTAAAAAGAATAGCTTTTATAAAAAAAGAGAAAGTGTTTTTAACATTTTCAGTTACATATCAAATTTAAATTTCATAATAACTTTTTTGAAAAAAGGACACAAAAGCACCGTGGAACACAATCCCAGTTTACATGGAAGTAAATACTAAATACTCTTCAAGCAGTCCATCCAATAAAACATCAGCTTTCCCAACAGAAATGGGTTTCCAAATGTCCCAATAATCATCAAATTACAAGCACAATGAGAACAAAAGAGCAAAAGCCACTAACTCTTTGACAACAATGTTAAAAAGAGGATAGGATGATGCCAAATGCAAAGTGGGGTTGTTACCTCATTTGGGCTCTTCCTCTCATCAAGCTCAATTGACTCTTGCTTGCATAGGAAAACTCCTCTTTGAACGGCCTTTGAGTGCTTGAAACCAACGCTATTATTCTTCTTCTTCTCTGCTGTGCGGAATAGCTGGCACTTTTTTCTTGCTTCATGAGTGGTTGCTCTCAGCATAACATGGGAACCCAATGACGCTGCCACTGAGAATCCCATCCTTGGGACTCCCAAAGCCCTCCAAGAATGTCACCTGTGATATGCGATCAATCCGAGGTGGGTTTGTGTCTTATTTGGAACACTTACATAAAAACAGGAGAACACATTCTTGTTGCAGATGCTTTGCATTTCCTTTGTGAGAATTGGGCTTTTCTCCTTTTAATCCCACGTGTGCTATTAAGCCCTAATGGTAGGCAACGAATACCTCCGCAGAGGCGGACGGAGGGGAACGAGGGGCCACGGCTCCCCAAATTTTATATATTTATATAATTATATGTATATTTTATATTAGAATTTCCTTGAAAAATTATGTTATTTTTATATATAGTATATATAATAAATAATAAAAAAATTTTGATATAATAACACATATAATATAAAAGTATGAAATATATATGTGTTTTTAGAATATATTTTTTAAAATTTTTTTCTTATTAATTTTTTTTATTCACTTAGTGGAGTTTCTACTTACTACTTAGTTACGTTATTTATAATCAATGCTCTATTTTGATGTTAAATAATATTTTGATAGGTATATTTTTTTTTATTTTGAACCTAAGAGATGTTTAAAAAGAAAATTATTGATTCTTTTGTTAAGAAAAAAGAGAATAAATAATGAAATAAATCTTAATTTACTAATAATTTGTATGAAAAACATTATATAATGACTCATTTTATACTTTCTATATGATAATTTATTTTATTTTATTTTATGTTAACAAATTTGGCCCCCTCCTCCAAAATTTCTGGCTCCACTATTGCCTCTGTAAAAACAAGAATAGTTATAAATTCCCCTATTAAATATTCATGTAAATCTTCCTACGTGTTAAATAAAAGAGTAAATCCCAAATTAATAGCACTTGGTTCTGATAATTTTTGCATCGAGAAATTGGTTTTGACAATTAAAAAATGTTAACTTAATCCCGACAATATCAAAGGTCAGACATTTAGTGGTCTCTACAAAAAATATTAACAGTATTAGTGACGATTTTATTACCTGACAAATTGGTCTCTAGTGTCATTTACATTAAAAAAAAATCTTCATCTCTCATCTCCTTCCTTCATTCCTCCTCTTCATCACCATCACCACCACCACCACCAATAAACGCAGCACCACCATAGTTGAGGCTTCATGGATAAGTTATGCCAACACATAGAAACCCAATTAAACCAAACCAAAATAGACAAAACAAAAACAAGCGCCCCTCACATTAACAACGCAATGTTTCCGGACAAAAAAAAAATGCAAAGAAAAAGGAGATGTTTGTGTAGGCAAGCCATGGGAGGAGAGGATCTCATGGCGAGCTTCGCGAGCGTCCTTGCGCGACTCAGGGGCACCTCTACACGAAGATCACAGATGTTGACGCCAACGTCGAGGTGATGATGGGGGTTTGTTGTTGTGTGCACCATGATGATGGATGGAGTCAGTGTGGTGGTACTAGATGGGGGTTTGATGTTGTTAGAGGTGGTTGTCAATGATAGTGAAGATGGTGATAAGGAAGTGCTATGTAATGTGAAGAGAGGGTGATGATGAATGGTTTCAAAAGTACTTTAGTGGTAGCAATATTTGACATTTTCCAATTATTAAGAATCAACTTATCGAATGTTGAAATTGTTAAGAACTAATTGGGGGTTTATTTTAAATAAAATAAAGTAAGTGTTACTCACTTTTTAAGTTTTCAAAATATTGACTGCATTTTTATTTTTACTTATTTTAGTATTACGAGGATTTGTAGAAAGATGTTTAAGAGAATATAGCAAAACTCTAAAAACAATTGCACATGAGAGCTAAGCTTCAATGGTAACTCTCAATATTATCATACTTGTGAGTTTTTTAACCAAAAAAACAGTAAATTGGAAATTCAATTCATAAATTCGTAAGAATTTACCTTCTTAAAGATTTACGTTAAAAAATATTTTATAACATCATATTATAATAAAATAAATTTATAATAGAATAAAAATATCTAAAATTTTCACTTATAACATCATAATAAAAAAAATTCAATAAATAAAATATAAAATAAAAATTTAAAACAACAAAAAGAAAATGGGAAAGAGGCCACACCCAGCCCATTCCCCATTCCCAAGTGTGTGTTGACAAGAAATAACTTTTCTTTTAACAAAATTGTACATATTTTAATTTTGGTCACACATAACTAATATCACATTTTTTAAGATTGAAAATTAAACTAAGAAACTCTACGGATTATTTTGAGCATTCATGCCATGCTGATTGGTGTCGTTTAAATGGGACGAATCAAATAAATTTTATTTTAGTGAATTTGAAATATAAAATCTAAGTCCTATATTCTATTTTTAATGAATTCTAAAGATAAAATTTAAGTTTAGAAAAAAATCAAATTAATTCAAATAAAATCAGTGTAGTCTTTTTAGTTTTAACATTCCAAACAAAATGTAACAATATATTCAACCTTAATTTTAAACCAAAAAAATTCTATTTTTTATGAAAAATTTTAGAGAGTCAAAACTTTTGTCCAATTTTTTTTTATTTGGAATGATGATATACACATTGTCTTTTAGATGAATATTTGAATCATACCACTTTATTTTGTGGCAGTTAAGGACGTGGTCCACTACATGTTTTGAAGTTTTTGATACTTCTTCTAATAATTACAAAAATGATCCGTACATGTGAATTTAAAATTTCTAATAAGGTCACACATAGTTTGAGAACCAGACCAGAGTGATAAGTTCGGACTGAAACTATTGAATTGATCATGAGTCTAGTTTGGTTCTTGATCGAACCAAGTTATGCAAACTGAACCAATCACCATCATCAAAACCAAGCGATATAGTTTTTATCAAATTGGCTGGTTAACTGCAACCAAACCAGCCATGAACCAACATGAAGGGAAATTCCCTAGCAGATTTGAAACCCCATCGTCAAAGCATGTGTAAGCTCCTTTGCCAGTAAGATTGATAATCGTGTGACATTTATTATATATATTATACATTAAGTTGTATTTTATATACCTGGTGACTTGGTGTCTTGGCCAAGTCAATCATAGTTGAATCTAAAAACTATGGTCACTATATGTTAATTGCAAATGAAGTATAAACCATTTTCATAGTGTCTTAGGAGAAAGGGCATAACTCATCTCTCTTTGAATAGTTGGATTCCCTTCCTACTCATCAATCACAAAGAGCCTTGAGTGTGACAAAGTTTTGAACTATTTTTAATGGGGTTGTCTATCTCATAGCCATACTTTTAAAGGAGACTGAAAAAACATTCTCAGACAAAAGGAGAAAGAAGAAGAAGGAGGAGGAAGATGGTGTAAAGAGAGAGTGTGTTGCATTTCGTTGTGTGTTTTGTTTGTTCGTGTCTCTTTAATTAAAACAATAATGGGAAGGTGGGAATTGGAATCAGAGGTTTGCATTTGTTGTAGCTGCCTCCTGGCCTTTTGCAGGTTGAGCTAGGTATTTTGCTTAACTATAACAATCGTGCTGGCGACTACATCAATATTCCTGTAGAATTAGGGTGTGAGCAGAATCGAGTTAACCCAATGAACCCAATCGATTCCAAGGAACCAATTAAATAAGTTTGGATTGCTTCAAATCATTGAGTAAAAACTTATTAAACTCGATAATTGTAATACCTCGAGTACACATGTTCATAGACAAGTTCCATCTGGCCTAAGGGTCCCAGGGACCCACTAGCTTTACCAAAAGGTCCCTGATGAGAAACCATGTTGCAAGCTAAAGTTCTATAGAATTTATGCAAAATAGGCTTCCTGTAGTGAGCTTTAATAGCTACAACGGTAGGCGAGCCAAGCTGTGCCTTAGGCGTCAGCCAGGCCGCTGTAGCAAGCAAGCCTGATGTCATAGTAGAAAACAATATAGTTTCACTTTCTGATACCCCACCCCTATAAATACCCCTTCTACTCAGATTTTTAGGGAAAAATTCAAGAACCCTAGCCCTAAACCCTCCTTCCTCCCTCCCACTTTCATCCTCTTCCAATCTTAGCTCACCCAAGCTCCAAGGTAAGAGTTTATCTATGTTTTATACTTCCTTTCTCTCCTTCCTTCCATGTTATAGAGTTTGGGTGTTATAGTTTCTCATTGTTATCAAGTGGGAATGCTCCCCCAATGTTATTAGAGTTGGTTTAGAGTTATTCTAGAGTTGTTAGAGAGTATTCACATGACGTTATTGCTCCATGGTAGTTGTTGGTACCATTCCAAGGTCAAGTTGGTGGGGTCACATACTCCGACTCCAAACAATGAGTAGGTTCAAACTCATATCCTCATTTTTAGCCATTATGATTATGTTTGATGCATGATAATTGTCAAATATGAATTTAGAAATGAAAGTATGAATAAATATTATTTTACAAGTTATGATATGCTAGCAAAGATTATGATTTTGACTATAGCATGAGAATGTGATTTAGAAAACAATGAGACTATGATTGGATTGTTGCATGCCATGAAAAAATGTTTTCATGCTTTCAAGAAAATACATGATTTAGCTTTTGAATACACATGTTATTAAGGTTTCAGAGTTTTCATGATTTTTAAACCTCGTTGTTTTGAGCATGATATTAGAGTTAGCTAGTTTATGAAAAGATGTTAGCTTAAGGAATGAGCTTTTAGAAATCAATTTCATGATACTCAGAGGTATGGAATTCAATATGATTCGTAGAAACTACAGATACATATTTTGTAAGCTTGAAATCGGAATACTTGCAAGCGGGTGATCCCTTAGACATGGTTTCAGTCACAAGTTATGCAAAAATCAGTTGCTAGAGTTATATGAGTCAAGAGCTTTCATTGTTTCAAGAGTTCTAGATTTTAATGATTTTGTTCAAACTAGTTTGGTCGATGGAGATAGAGAAACGGATAGTGAGTTAACGCTGAAGCGATCGTTAACCTTGGTACCAAGTTATCTTTAGAGGCAATCTCACAGAGAGATAGAACTAGTTAGGTATCCAAATTTCGGACCTATAAAGTCCCCATAGAGACAGAGAAACTTGTGACCTTGTTAGGAACCCATTGTTGTCACATTGGGGATGACAATACGTAATGCCTAGACGTGACAAAGTGGCTTCAGAGAGTAGGGACGATGATATGTAACACCCACAATCCTTAGGAACTCTCACATGTGAATGGTGGTGAAGCATGGCCCTCCACCCAAGGGCTCACACGAAGGACGGCAATACGTAACACCCAAATTTGAGTGGTTTGACATATACCGTTGTTGCCACATTGATTTCTTTTTGCTTTATTATGAAAATAGATATGCCTTTTTATGAAACTATGAATCTATAAATGTTTTCCTTTATAGCTATGTATGTAAATGTCAAATGATTTTATGTAGCTGCATGTGTATATATATATATATATATATATATATATATATATATATATATATCTGTTGGTTGTCCCATATGGGTGATGGGTGAAAATCTATTCATTAAGTTCGTTGACTCACCATCTTCCTTCCTCTTTACAGTTGCAAGTACGGACATCGTTCATACCGGTCCAATGGCTATCCTTTGGTGAGTTTTGCATTGTCATAAGGCTTATATTACGCTTATGTTAGAATTAGAGTGCTCTAGTAGATATGCAGATTAGGAGCCACGCATGCATTTGAAGATATTGTAGTTATTTTCAAAATTTATATATTTTGCTTCATGTTTTCAGAGTTTATGTATTTGGAATGTAGAGTGGTTAATAGGATTATGTAATGTGCTAGAGATGTATTTATGACTCAGTTTCTTGAATTGATTTCAGAGCATGACTAAAATGTTTTCGAAGTTATATATATGAATGCTTTTAGTTTTTTTTATTTCAAATATTGTGTACTAATTAGAGAAAATGATAATGATTTTTAGAATAAAATTATATTATTTTATGTATTTAGAGAGACATATCACCTAGTAGGCTTATATGGGGATGAAATTCTTCACGTATGTCACGTTCCCAAATCGAGTCGTGACAATAATAATTCATTTGGGTATCGGATTTTATAAATTTCAACCTGATAACTCGATAACACCTGATCATGTTATATATAATAATAATTTTTATTTAAATATATAATATATTTAGTTAATAAATCATACTTTAGATGTCTATTGATGTTATTAAGTTATATATGCATATGAAACTAATAAAATTTTAGGAGAATTAAGTTTATAATTAAAAAACAAAAGTTTGTGAATTTTTTCATTTGAATTAAATTAAATATAAAATAATAATAATCGAGTAATATGATCACTTCAACCAAACCTATCCAATTTTACTCATTTGGGTAGTTCAATTTAGGTTTGGCCACAAAAATTCAATGAGTCGTAACCAAACTAAACCGATCAAAATTGATCAATTTAGAGTCATTTTTTGCCTTAAACCCGAACCAATTTGACCTGATTATACCCATAGGTAGCTAATGGGATATGCAAGTCTATACAATTTTGTTGCTAAATCCTAACTATTAAATTTTGTACAAGGGACCAAAATATCAACCATTGGATTTTAATGAAATTCAACTAATGGTCATAAGACATGTACCATCAAAAACTCCTAAACAAGGTGCGAACCATCCAAAAATTACTCTTATTATCAATTGTAAATAGATGAAAAAGTAGTGTTATTCCAACATCTAAAAGTAGGTGTTCCAATTGAATATACATTCTATCACCATTGAATGCGATGAATGAGATGCGAGAATTCAGATATATGGGTTTTTCTCATAAATTAGATTAGAACATACCTTCGGTGGAGGCGAGATTTGTTTGGGCTTTTGATTACTAGCTAGAAAAAGCACTTGTATTCAGGTTACTAGAAAAGCACCAAGCTGAAATACATGTGAATGTTAAAGGAACCTTCTTCCACCTCTTTGCTGTTATAGAGTTATATTAAGCTATTAGGATTGGTCAAGTGGTGAAGGATTCAAGTAGTATGCATGAGGTCTTAGTTTCAAATCTCATTGTAATAAATTTATTTCCAAAACATAAAAAAAATTATAATGTTATATTTTGAAGGCTGGTTTAGTTTTTTTTTAATGGATTTTTTTAAAACATATGGACAGTTTGTTATCATTACTAAATGGATTATATGGTTAACTCTCAATCCATGTTATTTAAAAAGTCTTGAGAGATTTAGTTAGATGTTGTCAATAAATTAAAATTAAATTTATATTAAATAAATTTGTATGAGTTTTAGTATACCATTTATATGAATAATTTTTTTTGTTACAATTTATATGAATAATTTGTTATTCATTTTTCTGTCAAAAATTTTATTATTATCATAAAGTAAATCTTATTATTCTTTTTCTTTCTTAGCACCGTCAAAGGCAATAAATTTGGAACAAAGAACTATTTTCTTGTCTCTCTCACACAAACATAGATATATATATATATATATATATATATATATATATATATATATTTGTCTTTAATCTAATTTTAACTTTATTAAATACATTATGTTATAAATAATTCACTAAAAAAATAACCATGAATAAGCTCAAAGAACAAATTGTTACTTTGGAGAAAGTTTTGAAGTGAAATATCACTTTTGAAGAATATTATAGTGTGAAATATTAATTTTAGAAAAAAAAATTTAAATTTTTGTATATTTTTTAGAAACCTCTTTTCTTAGCCGGCATCAAGGGTTCGATCCTTACTCTATGAATGAAGTAGCATTAAAACCCATGATCAATATCTACTCGCTTAAATGGACCTATAGTATTAAAGAAATTAGTCATTATCTCCGGTGAATATCCTTAAAAAAAGGGTAATTGCAGTATTCTCTATTTCTTGACAACTGTCTCAATTCCCAAGGGATTATGCCAAAAATTCAAGCTACTTTTGGGTTTCCTCCTTGATCAATCACAATCGAGCATTATCATTATCCTGCGTTTGAGTTATTTACTAGTATGTACAATTATACAACTCTGATCACCTCTGATCTTAAGGCTAATTGCTGGCTCCAAAAGTCTGTACATGTTTTTTCTTTGGTTAGAAGAATGTATATATTTTGTAGCATTGTTTTGCATTGTTATCCTCACATCCATGCTCGTTAGGTTTCTACTTGGAGTGGCTGAAATAGGCCGAATTCAATGAATCAATACGTATAGCTATGGATTAGGTTGTAAAGTTAAAATTGATCCCACTTAGTCCAGTACAATTGGCTTAGGACTGGCCAACCCCATAATATGAACACTCTTTTAAAAATAATTAATTACAAATATGAATTATTACTACTTGAATTTGAAACATTTAACTCATTTTTGCACTTAAAAAGTTTAAATTAAAAGCAAATATTGATAAAAATAAAACAAAATATGCCACTTCATTTTTGCATCAAGTTGTTAAGTTTAAGTACTGAAAAAAAACTTTGGTTTCTCATTTTTAACATAAAACAAGAATAAAATCACCAGTCACTTATAGTTTATCTCTTTGTCTATTGACTTTTCACACTAACGATAAAATTAATAAAAAAAAATTGAACAAATGACAAAAGAAAAAAAATATGAAAAGCTCAAATTCTAACCTATAACCCAAATATATTTAAGTTGGACTGCATTTTGCTTACCTGAAACTAATTTAAATTGAGATAATCCAACTCAAAATTGGTTTGGCTTGGCCCAAGGTGTCCCAATCTCTGGCCCAAATAAACCCATTTGACAGCTCTGATTCTATTTAATTCTTATAATCATAACTAGATACTTAAGAAATCTAATTAACTACCAATTGTGTTAGATGTCTTGCTTCATATGTTTAATTTTAAAATTTATTTAATATTTTTTTAACCACTTGTTACAGTGTACAGAAACGGAGAACTGAAAAATAAATAAACAAATAGATATGAGTTACCTGACAAGGGGCCTCTAAATGAAGCTTGGGTTCCGCGAACACTGGATGATCTCCTTGAGCTTTCTAGTGTGGAGGGTGTACTTGCAGCAAGGGAACAGTTGAAGGGACTGTAATGGTTTTTTTCTGGTCGAGAGGTAGTGTGTTTGAAAGGGATCCGGGTTGTTAAGCTCTTTTAGGCCCAGTTCAATATTAACCTTCATGTCAGTTGTTTATTAAGAATAAATAACCATGAAATAATAATCAATAATTATTTACAAAGTTCTCTTAATCATAGATCTAATATGAAATTTTATCTAAAACTAGAGATAATACTCGTGCTTTGCAAGGGTTAAATTATAATTTTTTTAATTATTTTTATTATAATATTTTTGTAGGAAAATTGGGATAATAATTAAAAATTAAATATAATATAATAATAGGGTCTTTTAAATTATTCTATGTAATGTCACTTATGGAGTTCATAAAAAACTTTATTATTGAGAACATTTTTAGCATAATTATATAAATTAAACAAAATCATACATTTAATCATCAATATATAGTAATATTATCCATTCTCAAGTGTAATTTAATAATCAATAGTCAAATAGTCAATGTATCATATTATGTAAATTTTATGTGGCACAATTAAACTCATAGAATTAATCACCATAAAAAACACACATAATTTTTTGTACCTTTGGTTAATAATTTTTAACTCAATTTTATAATTTGACAATTATTCTTTTGATATTTCACTAAACCCACTTAAAATTATACATACACATAACTCATATATAAGTCATTTAATCTCAATACATTCAAATTTTGATAATTATGACTAAATAATATATCTTAATATAAAATTTTATTTATTTTATTTACATAAGAAACACAATTTAACAATCAATTATAAATGATAAAATATTAAAATAATTTAATTTTTTGAATTTTGTATTATTTTATTTATATAAAAGAACCAGTATAATTTTTTATCTTTCATTACTAAGTTTTCTAAATAATATATCTTAATTTTTTCCTCTATTTAATTAATATATTTTTGGGTTAATTAATACGAAAAATGTTGAAGTAATGTATTCAATAATTACAATTTGACTTCTAGTAATTTTATAGTGGATTTAAACACATGTATGAGGTGAGATCACTTATTTATTGATAGGCAATGCATAAAATAATACATTAAAAGTTTCATACGATTTAAGCTCAATAAATGAAATAGGATAAATAATATTTTTTCAAACAATAATTTCCTTCCAATATTAGTGAAGTAATTTTCACTACGCACTATAGAATTTAACTTCATAACATTTGCTTTTGGATCATCTAAAATAATAATGGTATTGAGTACTTGACCATTATATATTAAGTAAAGTTAAAGTCTTTAAATTTGTAAAATAAATTTCATCCAATCTTATTAAAATCAATTTGAATAAGTTTCTTTATTCAAAAAAAGATCCTTTTGAGACACCATAACAATATCAAATTAAATTAAATAAATAGCAGATCATGATCTCCAAGATTGTGAAGAGAAAGATCTTGATAAAGTACCTAGTTAAAGAGTGTAAAACATGAAACTTTAGAAATTGTAAGTCCAAGTAAGGCCAAAAAACTTATGAATGAAAGAGTTATTGTTCTTTGATGCAATTCTCTTCCTAAGTATTAATTTAATTGAAAAGATAGAAACTAGAAAGAGAAAAGAGAGAACACTTAAAAATAATCTTGAACTCAAAACATGACAAATGAGTACGTAGGAAGCAATTTTCTCAGTTCTCAAAACATTCTTGGTCATGAATTTTTGCATAGATGCCCTTTAGATTCCAAGCATCAAAACAAACAAATGATCAATGGGTTAATTATTGCATTGATTCTATTTGTGTCTATTGTGTACCTTGTTTGAGCACCTAATAATTTTTGCCATTACAACAATCATTGAAAGCAAATAAAATTCTACTTTAAATTTAATCATTATGAAGGTAATTTATTACATTTTAGTTTTAAAATTAATAAATTATTGTAGGTCATAAATTATAGACCTCAAAATATGTTATGATAATTGAAGTTATGTGAATGTTTTTAATTTTCTAAAACGACTAAAAAGTCTCATTTAATTTCGACATAAAAAAATATTTTGAAGGAAAAGTTAGTTAAAAAATAGTTATTAGTGTATGCGATTGCTATTTGTGGTTAATTCCAAAATTGTAATGATTAATAATTTTTTGGGTTGAAGAAAAATAACATAAATTAATAAGTTAAGTTTTATTATGACACATTTAATTGTAAAATTATTTAATAATTTTATAAAATAAAAGGTTTAGTACAAACATTCGTTGGCTAGCTTTTGTGTGCTAATTGTATAATAGAGTCTTTTTATATACACACATATATTATTTAAATAAAATAAATGAAAGTATTATTAATTACACAAAAGAAGGTTAAATTAAATAACATAATTCATATAAGAATATAAATCATTTAAACATGATATCAATTAAGTGAAAGAATAAATTTTAAACGTTAAAATACTTATATTTATTATTTGCATTAAAAATATTATATATATTGTGTAAACTAAATAGATTTTATTTCTAAAAAATAATTATTGACCATTGAGTTGTCCCTATATACACAAAAGATAACATTACAAATTGTATAATATAAATATAATATTTTTTTTTACAAATACACTTTAAAAGATCTTCGGTTTAAAGTTTAAGGTTTATAAAATATGTATAACATATCTATAAGAAAAAAGTGTTATAACCTTGTAAAGTGTTTTTTAATAAATTTGAATATAGGTTGTGGTTAATTTTACATATATATATATATATATATATATATATATCAATTTATTTATTTTTTATTTTAAGTGGATTAAATCTAAAAAATAAAATTAAAAAAAACTATATTATCATGAGTTAATATATCAATAAAAATTATACTGTATAAAGTTTCATCTATTTAATTTTAAAAATAAAAATCTTTACATAGAACTAAAGTATCACAAATTAGAGTGTTTAAACTATACATTGTATTATTTGAGAATCACCCAATACTTGGAAATCAAAATATAGTTTAATTACAAAATATAGATAAGCATGTACTAATTGTAGTGTAAGCATTAAATGTGAAATGGAGTGAATTTTACTATATATATATATAGATTACTTGTAACTGTGGCACAATTAATCACTTATAAAATATAATAAATTGAGCATAACCTGGGTAGCTATTCTGCAGTGTCTTGGTTTAACGTTAATTTCCCTGCAAGGTCTCTAGTTTTTCGAGAAATGTTATATGTATAATAAGATTATATAGTAAATGTTTACCATATGCTTTATTCACCATTAGATGTAATAAGTGAGTGGAATGAGTGGGAATCACTTATCACATTTAATGATGATAAGATGTGTGATGTATATTTATTATACAATTTTATTATACACATAACATTATTCTATCACCATTGGATTTGATAAGTCATCAACATTTATCTACCCACTCATTATATCTAATGGTGATAAAGTGTGTGAGTGTGTATTTATTGTATAATTTTATTGTTTCCTTACATAGAACTACCTAATAATGATTTAATAAAGGCGACTTTAATTTGTTGAATATTTGAATTATTGGCAAGTGGCAACAGAGTTAAAATAATTAGAAGGGCAGTGTCACAATTACTTGATGCTTAATTTATTCCTGCTTAGCTTTGCCGCAGCCTTCATGAAATCAAAGCCCGCGATCAGCCTCAGGTCAATTTGGTCTCCGGAAAGAACGATTGTTTATTTGTTGAAATAAACATGAGGCATTTTTAGTTTCAGTGTTTTATCCCTTTCACTAGGAGAATCATAGCATGGTTCAAAATAAACTTACCAATATGATTAGTTGGAGTTGAATGGGGGTAAAGAAACAATCTATATAAAGGATGGCAGTGGCATCTCCAGGAAGCACATCCAAAACCCACTTGTAGAGTGAGGTTGAGGGAAATAAAAACATGGGGTCTCTAATGGTCTCTGCCACTCTAACTCTTGTATTGGCCATAGTCTCTCTTGGCTTGCCATCTCAAATCTCAGCAGACAACTACGTGTATTCATCACCTCCACCACCGGTGTCTCCTCCATACCACTACCCCTCACCGCCACCTCCACCTAAGAAGGCACCTTACTACTATCACTCTCCACCGCCACCTTCACCTCCTCCACCAAAGAAGCCATACTACTACCACTCTCCACCACCACCTCCTAAGAAGCCATACTACTATCACTCTCCACCACCACCATCACCCCCTCCACCAAAGAAGCCATACTACTACCGCTCTCCACCTCCACCAAAGAAACCATACAAGTACCCTTCACCCCCTCCACCGGTTCACGTCTACCCTCCCAAGACACCTTACTACTACCACTCCCCACCACCACCACCTAAGAAGCCCTGCAACTACCCATCTCCCCCACCTCCAGTGCACAAGCCATCTCCTTACCCTTACCGACCACGCCCACACTCTCCTCCACCTCCAGCGCACAGCCCATTTCATCAGCCTTACCGACCACGCCCACACCCTCACCCACACCCAGTTTACCACTCTCCACCACCACCTAAGAAGCCATACAATTACGCATCTCCACCACCTCCGGTCCACCCTTACCCTCATCCACACCCTCCTCCAACTCCAGTGCACAGCCCATTTCCTCACCCTCACCCTTACCCGCACCCAGTTTACCACTCTCCTCCACCACCACCTCAGAAGCCATACAAGTACCCTTCTCCACCACCTCCGGTCCACCCTTACCCTCATCCGCACCCTCCTCCACCTCCAGTGCACAGCCCATTTCATCACCCTTACCGACCACGCCCACGCCCACACCCTCACCCCCATCCTCATCCTCACCCTCACCCTCACCCACACCCAGTTTACCACTCTCCACCACCCCCTAAGAAGCCATACAAGTACGCATCTCCACCACCTCCTGTCCACCCTTTCCCTCACCCTCACCCTCACCCAGTTTACCACTCTCCTCCTCCACCACCTAAGAAGCCATACAAGTACCCTCTCCACCACCTCCAGTACACCCTCACCCTCACCCTCACCCAGTTTACCACTCACCTCCACCACCACCTTACAAGTACCAATCTCCACCGCCACCAGTTCATCCTCCCTACATTCCCCACCCAATTTACCACTCTCCACCTCCACCACCTTATAAGAAGCCTTACAGGTACCCATCTCCTCCACCACCAGTTCATCCTCATCCTCCCTACATTCCCCACCCAGTTTACCACTCTCCTCCACCACCTTCACCACACTATGTCTACGCATCACCTCCCCCTCCTCCTTACCACTATTAGGTAGTGGTAATTTAGCGTAGCACCTGTACGGTAAGTTTCTTCATACATTCTACATTCTAATATATTTCCCATACACTTTCATTTTCTGATGCAACACTTGTCACTTGCACATTTTACATATAAATGTTTCCAGAACTGAAGCTGATCATAAACCAAATACAAGAGCATTCTATAGTCTGCATGTAACATCAATGTGGATTTTTTCCCTCTTTTAGATTCGGTTGACGACATGGACTTGACATGCTAATAATTAAGTGTTGTTTTGTTTTCAGGATATGTGGAAATAGATAAAGCGATGGAAGAAAGAAGCGCTTCATAATACACAAGAGATGATAAATGGAAGCAAAGTTTCCGCGTTTTGTCTTCACAATAAGGTTTAATTAATTTTCTGTGATAGGATTGGTTAAAGTCCTTTTGTAAGCTTTTGTTTTGTTGGTGAATTATGGTGTACTTTAACAGTTGTAAAGCACTACTATGGTCCATTTACGCAATCTTGTTAATGAATAGTACATGCATGCATTTTACTTTTCAACCTGCTGCGTTTGCTGGGTTGTAAAGCCAATTATATGTTTTTACAAAGTCTAATCACTACATTGCCCATGGATTCACTTTTATTATAATTAAAGTTCACTTTTTATATTTTTTATAAAAAGATTCTTCAAAAAGAAAAAACAACTGAAACTACCAATTATTTAGGCATACTTTCCTTCGTACAGTTAATATTCACGTGGGATATTTATTAAAAAAAGAGAAAAAAAAAAGTATTGGTTCAGATGGGATCCACCCCAAGAATGATAGTCAAATTAAATAAGCATAGTATTTGAAAAGCTTGCGAGCAAGCTCCCCCAGTCCATAACACTGCCTTTTTATCCATGCTCTGCCGACATAATACGGTAAATTCAAATTCAATATGTGTGGACTGGTCCATGGATCTCTCAGCACGTGTATTTAGGTGGATGGGTCATGTGGACTAGGATCACAGGGCTAGCTAAAGATGTGGGCTATGATTTTTGGGTGGGGGCTAAATCATTTGGCCTGGGTCAAGGTCATTTTGACAATACAAATACCACACAACTAGCATTTAATTGCAAAGTGTGGGTAAATAATTGGTGTGTGCTACATCGTATTTCACTCGGTGTCTTAGACAAAACCAAAGTTAGCTCTTTACGTGTAAACAAAAGAAATAATTTTAAGGTCATGTTGTATAAAAAAAAAATTTAAGGTCATGTTACTTATAAAATCAGCATGCATGCACTTAAAAATACACTGTTAGACATATGAAAGGCACAACTCGTCAACTGTAATTGATCTCACACGAGTGATTCTTATCTATTCCATGGAGGAAAAAATATCTTCCTCCGGGGTTGTAGCCACAAGTTTCAAGAATAAAGACAGAAAAAGTGAATGAAGTTAAAGTACATTAGTAATATAGAACACGAGAGAAAATGTGAAAAAGTATACTAGTAGTATACAATACTCACGGAAAAAGACAAAGTTTTCCTCCATGAAAAATATAAGTATTTTTTCACACACATGTCATGTGTAGACAGCAGACAAGTTGTCTAAACGCACACCGCATGTATGCTTATTGTAAGGTTACTCTCAATTCTAAGTGTTTTATTCTGTACGGCTTGCAGGTTTCGATGACAATTGATTTGCATTGTGACCATTTGGAGCAACAAAATACCACATTCAGATTTCCGAGTTAGATCATTGTTTAATTAAGTTGTTTAGCTAGACCGCGTTGAAGGAATCTGTATAACCAAGATTGAACATTAGAACAAATAAGCTGGTTGTGAAATGGCG
This sequence comes from Dalbergia oliveri, assembly GCA_030441495.1. Classification (NCBI taxonomy): domain Eukaryota; kingdom Viridiplantae; phylum Streptophyta; class Magnoliopsida; order Fabales; family Fabaceae; genus Dalbergia; species Dalbergia oliveri. The sequence continues at coordinate 11,149,868 of JAMLFY010000001.1, forward strand.
ATCTAAAAAGGTATAAATAGAGTAGATTAAAATAAATATATGAAAATGTAAAATAAATGGCACAAAAAATTTGTGTAATTCAGCTTAAAGTTTATGTTCACTGAAAAAAAATGATAACTAAATATTTCACTATGAAAATATGATAGAAATATAAAAAGTTGACACATTCCACTCATCCAAATCTCAAATAATAAGAATACAAAAATAATAAAATTTCACTCAAAATTAAATCTCAAATATATCTAAAATATCTAATAGTATTTTTCCATTGGCAAATAAACTCGACGTTCAAAGATATTTCAAAGTGAAGATTTAACGAAATCAAGTATTAATTCTTTTTGTGCTCAAATGTGTACTCTTGGCTTGGCATACAAATGACTTGCACAAGCTCGCTTTTTACATATGAGATGCACCTCATATGCTTTAAGGAAAATGGTTCCAATTTGTCAATGAGAACATGCAAATACGGGTTGATAAAGAGCACATCACTAAACATTGCAATAAATGCATGCACGGCAACTTTTGCAGTCAGCTACATGTAGGTCGTGACTACATTTGACTTGTCCACAAGAAAACAAGCCACCATCACATCAACAAGACATTTGGGTTTTGGTGGTTACTCACATGCCTAGTGCGATCAATATGTAGGTTGGTGACAGTAATGTGGAATGCTTTTCAATTGACATGCATAGTAGAGTACACATTTAAAAGTGAAAGACACTTGTAGAGACAGACGGGACAATATATGGGGTGTAGGTGTTGATGGTAGTATTTGGTTCGATGGCTGCTATACTAAAAATCTCCATCTTATTTTTATTATTAATATTTTTATCCCAATATGATCTTAATCTTATTATTTTGATCTCATATTTTAGATTATCTTTATACAGTACAATATTTATACATACACTAAATTTTATACCAAATATAACTATTGGTGACATATGCTATAACTTTACAAGGTATTTACTAAACATTTTTAATTGATCATTTTGATCCAAACATAGTTTTTGACATTAACTTAGTTGTAATATTTTTTATTATGATATTAATTTAGTCATCTCAATATAATTGAGATTTAATAGAATGGTTGAATCAATATCAAAATTAAAAGTATTAAAAATAAATTGATACAAAATATTTTATTAAAATAAAATTGAAGTCAAATTAAAAATATTAGAAGCAAAAATGTTATTTACTCTGGAATAAGTGTTCTATATATAAAATCAAATCACATTTTATATAATTTTTATTCCAAGCATGAGATTTAGTTCATAAATCAAATCAATTAAGACTATAATTTTAATTATACCTAATTATTGAATAGGGATATGTTTTTAAATTGACACAAGAAATAAGATTTAAATATATTTTTATTCCTCTTAAATATGTGTTGTTTTGGTTTTGATCCCTCTAAAATGTCTGTTTGGTTTTAGTCCTTTTTCGTTAGGTGGGGGTAGGGGAGCTATAAGAAAATTCTTTGACAATAGAAACTTTTTATTTGAATTTGTATTTAAGTTTTGCATTTTAATATACCTTTGATTAGTTCTAACTAATAACAAGTCACAGTAAGAAATATATTTTTCTATTCGGATTGAATTTGGATTGTCCAAATTCTTGAAAAAAAAATAAAAATAAATATGGATCATTGAATTTGAAATGTTCGAATTTTGTAAAAAAAGAAAGAAAAAAGGCTGAATTCGGAATGTCAGAATTAAAAAGAAAAAGAAAAAATAAAAAATAAAAAGATCACCACTGAATTTGGAATGTTCAAATTTTTGAAAGGATAAAAAAGATCACTAGGTTGCACTGAATTTAGAATGTCAAAAAAAAAGGAAAATAAAAATAAAAAGGATCACCTTATGGTGCACTGAATTTGGAATGTTCGAATTTGAAAAACAAAAACTCATCAATGTCCAAACAAAAGGAAAAATAACAATAAAAAGGATCATTGTGGGGTGCACTGAATCAAAATGTTTGAATTTTTGGAAAAAAGGAAAAATAAAAAAAAGATCACTGTTCATTGAATTCGGAATGTTTGAATTTTGAAAAAAAAGAAAATAAAATAAAAATAAAAAGGATCACTGTAGGCTTCATTAAATTCGGAATGTCCGAATTTTGAAAAAAGGAAAAAAGAGAAAAAGGATCACTGAATTCGGAATGTCCAAATTTTAGGAAAAAAAAAAGGAGAAAAAGAAAATTCCTACTTCTACTTGTCTTGACACTTTTTCAAAACCAAAACAACACATATTTAAGAGGAAAAAATATATTTAAATCTTGTTTTTTGTGTCAATTTAGAAACATATCCCTATTCAATAATTAGGTATAATTAAAATTATGGTCTTAATTGATTTGATTTATGAACTAAATCTCATGCTTGGAATAATAATTATATAAAATGTGATTTGATTTTATGTATAAAACATTTATTCTAGAGTAAACAACATTTTTGCTCCTAATATTTTTAATTTGACTTCAATTTTATTTTAATAAAATATTTTATATCAATTTATTTTTAATATTTTTAATTTTGATATTGATTCAGCCATTCTATTAAATCTCAATTATAAATGACTAAATTAATATCGTAATAAAAAATATTACAAGTAAATTAGTGTTGAAATAAAAATTATTAAAACTAAGTTAATGTCAAAAACTATGTTAAATAAAGCTAATCAAATTAAAAATGTTTAGTAAATACCTTGTAAAGTTATAGTGTATGTCACTTATGGTTGTATTTGGTATAAAGTTTAGGGCCAATTTTGCACACTAGATAGGATAAGGCCTGTAAACTTTAATATACAGTGTTTGGTGTAACATTGTATAAAATATTATATTTTATATTTTATAATATTATCATTTATTTATAAATAATTTTAATATTTTAAGTAAATATGAAATAAAATAAAATATTTTATTAATGATTTAAATATAATTTTTAAATATCATATTTAGGTAAATATTTATTAATTAAAATTTAATTTATTTTAAATATTATTATTTATTTCAATATTTTATAATTATTTATTATTTCAATAAATTATATAAATATTAAATAACTCTTTTATATATTTTTAATTATAATTATTTAAATTTAAATTTTAAAATAAATATTAACTTAAAATATTTTTATTATTGATCCTTACTTTTATATATTACATAATATTTATTATATATTTTAAATATTTATTTCTATTTAATATTTATCATTTTATTTTATTTTATATTTATTAATTATAATTACTTTTTTATTTTTATTGTATATAGCTAGATTGATATCATATGTTATTTGTTGATAATACTTATTTATTATAAAATAATTTTATTCATAAATATTTATTTATTATTATTTATTTAAGAATTATTTTATTTTAATAAAATATTAAAAATAAAAGTCACCTTACACGTTAAAAACTAATAGGCCTAATACGCCCTCCTAATGCTGTATTAAGTTATGCAGCATTTTAACGTATAAGGGGGTTATGATGTATAAGATTATACAATACATTGTCTGCACCAACAACGTATAAAAGCATAACTTATAGTATAAGTTTATACTATCATGTCTAATACACTATACCAAACACACCCTTAGTGTATGTATGAATATTGTACCGTATAAAGATGAACTAAAATATGAGGCCAAAAAAATAAGACTAAGGCGTGCTGGTGAAAACATTAATAATCACTACTAGAAACTCAGGGAATACGACGAAATTTATCGACGATCGCGAATCTATTGGTATAAATCAACGGAAATTTTGACGGATTGGCGTGTCTTTGGAAATAATTATCATTGTTTCACTCAACCATCGGCAAATCCTACAACTCACGCCTAATGGCGTACATATTATCCTATGGGCGTATCGACGGGTTTACTAACGAGTATTTAATAGTGTTTGATAAATTATTTTTATCAAGTATTAATGATGGTTTTACGACGGGTGTTATATTATAAGTTATTTTTAGTAATATTACCAACAGGTTTCCTGACGGGTATTTTTTATAGTTTTTGATTAATATATAACCGACGAGTATTTAATAAAAATTTAAATTATTTTGTTATATTGTATCGATGTTAAAAGATATTTATTTCATAGATTATTTTTATTAAATATTCCTGACGGGTGTACCGATGGTATTTGAAATTATCGTAGTTGCCACGCAACCTTTGGCATTTCGTATGTCTACGTAAACCCATCGGTAATTAATGGCACATGAAATGCACCGTTTCATTAAACACGTACCCATTGGAATACCGGTCGGTAATTCGCAACCCCCTCTCTCTCTCTTCACTCTCCCCTCTCTTAAAACGCCACTCCCACCGCCTGCCCAGATACCGCCAGGAACTCCATTGGAGACCTGAGACCACCATTGCTATCTAGGGGCCTTGGTGAGCATTTTAATTGGTTTAGTTTTTTTTATTTGGTTTACTTTTCTGTTTATTTATGGATGCCCATAGTGTTGTGTTTTGTTGCATTAGAGAGTAATTATGGTTGTTATTTTGTTAATGTAAGAGTTTTGTTTGAGGGTGGTAGTGATTGTTGATTTTGATCGGTTTGGCATTCTTCTTCCTTATCTTATTTTATGTTTGAGGGTGGTAGCGATTGTTAATTTAAATTTTTCATATTTGATTTTTAGGATTAGATTTGGTTGGACGTAAAACTTTCGCACATTTTGTATTTTTTGACCTATAGAGGTTAGTAACTAAATCTTTGTTATTTATATCGTTTAATGGTTTAATATATATGTAGGATATATAGAGACTTATGTTTTCTAGGATAAAGTTATAGAAAATAGGGATTGCATGATTGGAGGAAAAGGCATAGAGGTCATTCCTAACTTATTTGCATTGTTTGCTGTGGATTTTTGTATTTCTGAAGATTGTAGGATGCATGTTATGGAGTTATAAGGAGATGCACAATAGAATGGTTTTTAGGATTATGTGAATTGTATATAATTATTAAAATGCTACTATTTCACTATATCTATTTTGTTGTTAATTTTTATAATAATATTTATAATTGTTGTATTGACTGAAATGTGTAACGATGGAAGCTCCTAATTTAAGGGAAGATATTGTCGAAATTTTGTTAAAATTTTTTGTAGGAATAATAGATTAAATAAAAGTAACTATATTTGAAAAAACTTAAAAGCCAGTTGAATGCGTTAAAAATAATAATTTAAATAAAACTTACGGACCAATTGATTGTGTTTTAAAAACCAAGTAAAATAAATATCTAATGACGATAGCTCCTAATTTAAGTGGAGATGCTATCACTACTAGAAAATGGTATTTAGCGGTGGTTTTCATAGGGATTTTCGGCGATTTTCACCAGCCACAAAAACATTTACCGGCGGTTGCCAAACCGCCGCGGATAATAGCGTCCTTAAACCATTTTGCGGCGATTGGAGCAACCGCTGGAACGACCACCGTTAAAGAAGGTTTCTCGGCGGTTGTGGTAGCGGTTTCATAAATTTTGCAGCGATTTAAAACCGCTGTAAAACCTTTCCAACAATTTGGGTGTTAGATAATTTTGACGGTTTCGAATCGCGCAATTCATAACTTATAAAAAAAGTAAGTTTTACTGACGTTTCAAACCGCCGCTAATCCTTTTTTCCCAAAAAAAAGTAAAAAAATTTCAAAGCATGATAATTGAAGACATATGGGTTTTTTTGTATCACCACAATCATCAATAATCATTATTATGAAACTTTTGAATCAAAAAACACATATCAATCAAATGTCACTATAATAACTTGATGTTCAACAAGCATTTAAATAATAATTGAGCAAGTAAACCAACATAGATTAGTATAGGTTTCTATGTACATTTCTCCTATCACTACAAAGCTCCTCAGAATCTTTAAAAGCACAGCCTCTAGCGGACAACGAATGAGGATGAACTTCATCATACTTTATAGCTTCTTGACCAAATAGGTGTTGCTCAATATACATCATATTTCAACGGTTGTAATCCATCAAGATATTTTCTCTAATCAGCTCGAGTAGCTATCATCAATATATAGTTTATGAATTAATCAAAATCCAAAGAGATACAATAACGTAATCCATCAAAAAATTTAATCCCCAAGGGAAGCCTAAACATGAAACCTCTCCTGCCCAAAACATAAGGGAAAAAAAAAAACTATTTTAGGAGAATGACAGAGGACAGTATTAAATACTAATGAACTTCTTATTCCTTCATTTGTCAATTCCTTACAATTAGAAAATAAAGCATGAAGAGCGCATAAGTACAAATAACTAGAGGTGGCACATTTGACTTATGAGTACATAAACGTGTAAATCCTGATCTAAAACACCATACTTCTAAGGGATATTTTTCAAGATATATGTATTGTGCTCTAGGAAATTTCTATCAGCGTATGAAAGAATAGCTAGCTTCCTAGAGGGAAACTTGAAAGTTGAAAAGAAGTTTATAAATAAAAAAAAATGAGCAAAGCTTTAGGATAAATAAATGATCAAAAGCTACTTTAATTAGGTGATTGACTTGTAGCTTTTGATTATTTATTGGTGTGTATATATATATATATATATATATATATATATATATATACAAAACCTCATCTAATTAGTCTTTTCGCCATCAGGAATATATTCCATTTGAGCAATACCTTTGTTTTCTTCATTTTAAGAGCAAGCTCAACATCGCTTCAATTCACTAACATGACTGGCATGATATATTGGAATTGGTAGCTCAATATATCCAAAGTGACCTGGAAAGTAATATTCAAAGTTTCAAACAATGTTAATTCATGGAAATACTTCCACTGTTCCTCCCTCCCACTCTCATCCTCCTCCAATCTTAGCTCACCCAAGCTTCAATGTAAGAGTTTATCTATGTTTTATACTTCCTTTATTTCCTTCCTTCCATGTTATAGATTTTGGGTGTTATAGTTTCTCATTGTTGTCAAGTGGGGATGCTCCCCAATGTTATTAGAGTTGGTTTGGAGTTATTCTAAAGTTGTTAGAGAGTATTCACGTGCCTTTGTTGCTTCATGGCAGTTGTTAGTACTATTCCAAGGTCAAGTTAGTGGGGCCCATATTCCTGACTCCAAACAGTGAGTAGGTTCAAACTCATGGCCTCATTTTTAGCCATTATGATTATGTTTGATGCATGATGATTGTCAAGTATGAATTTAGAAATGAAAGTATGAATAAATATTATATTACAAGTTATGATATGCTAGCAAAGATTCTGATTTTCACTATAGCATGAAAATGTGATTTAGAAAACCATGAGACTATGATTGGATTGTTGCATGCCATGAAAAAATGTTTTCATGCTTTCAAGAGAATACATGATTTAGCTTTTGAATACACATGTTATTAAGGTTTCAGAGTTTTCATGATTTTTAAACCTCATTGTTTTGAAGCATGATACAAGAGTTGGCTAGTTTATGAAAAGATGTTAGCTTAAGGAATGAGATTTTAAAATTCAGTTCCATGATATTCAAAGGCATGGAATTCAATATGATTCGTAGCAAGCCAGATACATATTTTGTAGGCTTGAAATGGAATACCTCTAAGCGGGTATCCTTAGACATGGTTTCACAGTCACGGTTATGCGAAAATCAGATTGCTAGAGTTATATAAGTCAGAGATTTCATTGTTTCAAGAGTTCTTAGATTTTAATGATTTTGTTCAAACTACTTTAGTCGATAGGTTAGAGGAACATATAGTGAGTTAACGGCTAAAGCAATCGTTAACCTTAGTACCAAGTTACCTTTAGAGGCAATCTCATAGAGCAGAGATGGAACTTAGTTAGGTATCCAAATTTCGGGACCTTGTAACGTACCCATAGAGAACAGAAAAACTTTGTGACCTTGTTAGGTACCCATTGTTGTCACATTGGGGATAAAGATACGTAACACCCAGGCATGACAAAGCGGCTTCAGAGAGTGGGGATGACAATACATAATGCAGATGATCCGTAGGAACTCTCACATGTGAATGGTGGTGAAGCATGGCCCTCTACCCAAGGGCTCACACTAAGGACGGCAATACGTAACACCCAAATTTGAGTGATCTGATACGTACCGTTGTTGCCACATTGATTTCTTTTTGCCTGATTATGAATATAGATATGCCTTTTTATGAAACTATGAATCTAGAGATGTTTTCCTTTATAGCTATGTATGTAAATGTCAAATGGTTTTATGTAGCTACATGTGTGTATATATATATATATATATATATATATATATATATATATATATATATATATATATATATGTTGGTTGTCCCATATGGGTGATGGGTGAAAATCCATTCACTAAGTTCGTTGACCCACCCTCTTCCTTCATCTTTACAGTTGCAAGTACGACATCGTTCAATCACTGGTCCAGTAGTTACGGCTATCCTTTGGCGAGCTTTACATTGTTGTAAGGCTCATATTAGGCTTATGTTAGAATTAGAGTGCTTAGTAGATATGCAGGTAGGATCCGAGCTACGCATGCATTTTAAGATATTATAGTTATTTTCAAAGTTTATATATTTTGCTTCATGTTTTCAAAGTTTATGTATTTGGAATGTAGACTATGGTTAATAGGATTATGTAATGTGCTAGAGATGTATTTATGACTCAATTTTCTTCAACTAATTTTTAGAGCATGACTAAAATATTTTCAAAGTTATATATGTGAATGCTTCTATTTTTTTATTTCAAATATTGTGTACTGATTAGAGAAAATGATAATAATTTTAAGAATAAAATTATACTATTTTATGTATTTAGAAAGACACATCACCTAGTGGCTTATGTGGGGATGAAATTCCTCACATGCCGTCACGTTTTCAAATTAGGTCGTGACAATAATAATTCATTTAGGTATTGGATTTTATAAATTTCAACCTGATAACTCGATAACACAACCTGATCATGTTATATATAATAATAATTTTTATTTAAATATATAATATATTTAGTTAATAAATCATACTTTAGCTATGTCTATTGATGTTATTAAATTATATATACATATGAAACTCATAAAATTTTAGGAGATTTAAGTTTGTAATTAAAAAAAAAGTTTGTGAGTTTTTTTTTTCATTTTAATTAAATTAAACATAAAATAATTATAATCGAGTAACTTGATCACTTCAACCGAACCTATCCAATTTTACTCAGTTTGGGTGGTTCAATTCAGGTTTGGCCACAAAAATTCAATAAGTTGTAACCAAACCAAACCGATCAAGATTGATCAATTTAGAGTCATTTTTTGCCTTAAACCCAAGCCAATTCGACTTGATTACACCCATAGGTAGCTAATGGGACTCACATGCAAATCTATACAATTTTGTTGCTAAATCCTAACTATTAAATTTTGTACAAGGGACCAAATTATCAACCATTGGATTTTAATGAAATTCGTCATAAGACATGTACAATCAAAAACTCCTAAACAAGGTGTGAACCATCCAACAATTACTCTTAGTGTGCATTTGGATAAAGTATTTTCAAAATACAACGGAATTTAAAATGTTAGGAAATTAAAATGCTTCAATTAAATTCCCTTCAATTTTTAAATTTCTAGTTTGGATAGATAATTACATTTTGTTCATTTGTAAAATACTTTGTTTGGGTTAGGTAATTACATTACCTTGATTTTGACATATTTTATTTGAAAAACATAATATATTTTTTTCAAAATAAGTTTTTTTTATTAATAATCAAAATTCAACTGATCTAAAATCAATTATAATGAGTTCATATTTAATAAATTATCTTAAATTTCATTCACAAAATATTTTAAATTTAAATTATAAAATTTAATTGTTATATAAATAAAATGGAATGATACATAAATATAATATCATGTAATATAAACTTAATATTAAAAAATTAAAAATGCAATAAAATGAATTAAAAATAGCATTAAACAAAAATCTCATAAATATAAAGAAATTGTAATGAAATATAATAAAAGTAAGACTTACCAAAATTAGAAAAACGTATACTTGTACATGCAAGGATTTCCAAAATTCTCTCTCTATAGATGAAAATTAGAATCCTCTATTTTAGATAGATAAAATCCTCTTCTAAAATCCCTTGAATTCTCTAATTTCTTCTAAGTGAATATCCAAATAAGATATTTTTTTATGATGAATTTTAAATCCTTTCAAAAATTATATTCCCTCCTATAATTCCTCCATCCAAACGCACACTTATTCAATTGTAAATAGATGATTTTCTAGCAAGAGTAGTGTTATTTCAACATCTAAAAGTGGATGTTCCAATTAAATACTCATTCTATCACATTGAATGTGATGAATGAGATGCGAGATTCAATGTGGGTTTTTTCTCATAAATTAGATTAGAACATACCTTAAAATGGAGGCGAAGATTTGTTTGGGCTTTTGATTACTAGCTAGAAAAAGCACTTGTATGCAGGTTACTAGAAAAGCACCAAGCTCAAATACATGTGAATGTTAAAGGAACCTTTCTCTTCGCCTCTTTGTGTTATAGAGTTATATTAAGCTATTAGGATTGGTCAAGTGGTGAAGGATTCAAGTAGTATGCATGAGGTCCTAATTTCAAATCTTATTGTAATAAATTTAATTTCCAAAACATAAAAAAAATTATAGTGTTAAATTTTGAAGGCTGGCTTAGTGATTTTTTTTAATGGATTTTTAAAAAAACATATGGACAGTTGTTATCATTACTAAATGGAATATATGCTTAACTATCAATCCCCGCTATTCAAAAAGTCTTGAGAGATTTAGTTAGATGTTGTTAGTGAATTAAAATTAAATTCATATTAAATAAATTTGTATGAATTTTAGTATACCATTTATATGAATAATTTTTTTTGTTACAATTTATATGAATAATTTGTTATTCATTTTTATATAAAAAATTTATTATTGTCATAAAGTAAATCTTATTATTCTTTTTCTTTCTTAGTACCGTCAAAGGCAATAAATTTGGAACAAATAACTATTTTCTTGTCACACACACACACACACACATACATATATATATATATTATTTGTCTTAATCTAATTTTAACTTTATTAAATACATTATGTTATAAATAATTCACTAAAAAAATAACCATGAATAAGATCAAAGAACAAATTGTTACTTTGGAGAAAGTTTTGAAGTGAAATATCACTTTTGAAGAATATTATAGTGTGAAATATCAATTTCAGAAAAAAAAATTTAAATTTTTGTAAATTTTTTAGAAACCTCTTTTCTTAGCCAACATAAAGGGTTTGAACTCCTCTCTGAATGAAGAGCATTAAAACCCATGATCAATATCTACTCGCTTAAATGGACCTATAGTATTAAAGAAATTAGTCATCTCTCTCGGTGAATATCCTTAAAAAAAGGGTAATTGGGTATTCTCTATTCTTGACAGTGTCTCAATTCCAAGGGATTATGCCAAAAATTCTAGCTACTTTTGGGTTTCCTCCTTGATCAATCACAATCGAGGCATTATCATTATACTGCGTTGAGTTATTTACTAGTATGTACAATTATACAACTCTGATCACCTCTGATCTTAAGGCTAATTGCTGGCTCAGAAAGTCTGTACATTTTTTCTTTTGGTCAGAAGAATGTATATATTTTGTAGCATTGTTTTGCATTGTTATCCTCACGTCCCATGCTCGTTAGGTTTCTACTTGGAATGGCTGAAATAGGCCGAATTCAATGAATCAATACGTATAGTTATGGATTAGGTTGTAAAGTTAAAAGTTGATCCACTTAGTCCAATACAAATTGGCTTGGGACTGGCCAACCCCATAATATGAACACTCTTTTAAAAATAATTAATTACAAATATGAATTATTACTACTTGAATTTGAAACATTAAACCCATTTTTGCACTTAAAAAGTTTAAATTAAAAGCAAATATTGATAAAAATAAAACAAAATATGCCACTTCATTTTTGCATCAAGTTGTTAAGTTTAAGTACTGAAAAAAAAAACTTTGGTTTCTCATTTTTAACATAAAACAAGAATAAAATCACCAGTCACTTATAGTTTATCTCTTTGTCTATTGACTTTTCACACTAACGATAAAATTAATAAAAAAAAAATGAACAAATGACAAAAGAAAAAAATGAAAAGCTCAAATTCTAACCTATAACCCAAATAGATTTAAGTTGGACTGCATTTTGCTTACCTGAAACTAATTTAAATTGAGATAATCCAACTCAAAAATGGTTTAGGCTTCAGCCCAAGGTGTCCAATCTATCTGGCCCAAATAAACCCATTTTGACGCTCTGATTCTATTTAATTCTTATAGTCATAACTAGATCCTTAAAAATCTAATTAACTACCAATTGTGTTAGATGTCTTGCTTCATATGTTTAATTTTAAAATTTATTTAATATTTTTTTAACCACTTGTTACAGTGTACAGAAACGGAGAACTGAAAAAATAAATAAACAAATAGATATGAGTTACCTGACAAGGGGCCTCTAAATGAAGCTTGGGTTCTGCAAACACTGGATGATCTCCTTGAGCTTTCTAGTGTGGAGGGTGTACTCAGCAAGGGAACAGTTGAAGGGACTGTAATGGTTTTTTTCTAGAGAGGTAGTGTGTTTGAAAGGGATCCAGGGTTGTTAAGCTCTTTTAAGTTGATATAACCTTCATGTCACTGTTTATTAAGAATAAATAACCATGTAATAATAATCAATAATTATTTACAAAGTTCTCTTAATCATAGATCTAATATGAAATTTTATCTAAAATTACTTGTCACTGTGGCACAATTAATCACTTATAAAATATAATAAATTGAGCATAACCTGGGTAGCTATTATGCAGTATCTTGGTTTAACGTTAGTTTCTTGAGTAATGCTATGTGTATAATAAGATTATACAGTAAATATTTATCACACACCTTATTACCATTAAATATAATGAGTGGGGCAGCTTATCAATTAATGATGATAAGGTGTGTGGTGTATATTTATTGTATAATTTTATTATAAGATGACATTATTCTATCACCATTGGATTAGATAAGTTATCCAAATTTATTTACTCATTTATTACATTCAATAGTAATAAAATATGTGACTGTATATTTATTTTATAATTTGATTGTTCTCTTAACATTATTGATTAGAAATACCTAATGATATAATACAGGCGACTTTAATTTGTTGAATATTTGAATCATTGGCAAGTGGCAACAGAGTTAAAATAATTAGAAGGGCAGTGTCACAATTACTTGATGCTTAATTTATTCCTGCTTAGCTTTGCCGCAGCCTTCATGAAATCAAAGCCCGCGATCAGCCTCAGGTCAATTTGGTCTCCGGAAAGAACGATTGTTTATTTGTTGAAATAAACATGAGGCATTTTTAGTTTCAGTGTTTTATCCCTTTCACAAGGAGAATCATAGCATGGTTCAAAATAAACTTACCAATATGATTAGTTGGAGTTGAATGGGGGTAAAGAAACAATCTATATAAAGGATGGCAGTGGCATCTCTAGGAAGCACATCCAAAAGCCACTTGTAGAGTGAGGTTGAGGGAAATAAAAACATGGGGTCTCTAATGGTCTCTGCCACTCTAACTCTTGTATTGGCCGTAGTCTCTCTTGGCTTGCCATCTCAAATCTCAGCAGACAACTACGTGTATTCATCACCTCCACCACCAGTGTCTCCTCCATACCACTACCCCTCACCACCACCTCCACCTAAGAAGGCACCTTACTACTACCACTCTCCACCACCACCATCACGCCCTCCACCAAAGAAGCCATACTACTATCACTCTCCACCTCCACCAAAGAAACCATACAAGTACCCTTCACCCCCTCCACCGGTTCACGTCTACCCTCCCAAGATACCTTACTACTACCACTCCCCACCACCACCACCACCTAAGAAGCCCTACAAGTACCCATCTCCTCCACCTCCAGTGCACAACCCATCTCCTCACCCTTACCGACCATGGCCACACCCTCCCCCATCTCCAGTGCACAGCCCATCTCATCGCCCTTACCGACCACGCCCACACCCTCCCCCACCTCCACCTCCAGTGCACAGCCCATCTCATCAACCTTACCGACCACACCCACACCCTTACCCCCATCCTCATCCTTACCCTCACCCACACCCAGTTCACCACTCTCCTCCTCCACCACCTAAGAAGCCATACAAGTACCCTTCTCCAACACCTCCAGTGCATCCTTACCCTCATCCTCACCCTCACTCAAACCCTCACCCACACCCTCACCCAGTTTACCACTCTCCTCCACCATCACATTACAAGTACCCATCTCCACCACCACCAGTTCATCCTCCCTACATTCGCCACCCAATTTACCACTCTCCACCTCCACCACCTTATAAGAAGCCTTACAAGTATCCATCTCCTCCACCACCAGTTCATCCTCATCCTCCCTATATTCCCCACCCAGTTTACCACTCTCCTCCACCACCTTCACCACACTATGTCTACGCATCACGTCCCCCTCCTCCTTACCACTATTAGGTAGTGGTGATTTAGCATAGCACCTGTATGGTGAGTTTCTTCATATATTCTACATTCTAATACATTTCCCATACACTTTCATTTTCTGATGCAACACTTGTCACTTGCACATTTTACATATAAATGTTTGCATATTTTACATTCTATATTCTGCGTGTAAAATTCAATGTGGATTTTTTCCCCTCTTTTAGATTCGGTTGACAACATGGACTTGACATGCTAATAATTAAGTGTTTTTTTGTTAAGCATATGTGGAAATAAAGAAAGCGATGGAAGAAAGAAGGGCTTCATAATACACGAGATGATGAATGGAAGCAAAGTTTCCGCGTTTTGTCTTCACAATAATGTTTAATTAATTTTCTGTGATAGGATTGGTTTAAGTCTTTTTGTACGTTTTTGTTTTATTGGTGAATTATGGTGTACTTTAACAGTTGTAAAATACTACTATGGTCCATTTAGAGTAACTCCGATGGGTTGGTTGTTGCATCTATAACTGTAAAGGGCCGTCCCCTCACTTGCCATTAGCACCAGAGCAAAAACAATTTTTGGGACCAGTTAAGGACCATGCCAAAATGAGCCAATACTAGAGATAATACCCGTGCTTTGCACGGGTTAAATTATAAATTTTTTAATTATTTTTATTATAATATTTTTGTAAGAAAATTGGGATAATAATTAAAAATTAAATATAATATAATAATAGGATCTTTTAAATTATTCTATATAATGTCACTTATGGAGTTCATGAAAAACTTTATTATTGACAACATTTTTAGCATAATTATGTATTTCTAGCATAATTATATAAATTAAACAAAAATTATATATTTAATCATCAATATAGAGTAATATTATCCATTCCCAAGTGTAATTTAATAATCAATAGTCAAATAGTAATGTATAATGTTGTATAAATTTTATGTGACACAACTAAACACATATAATTAATCACCATAAAAAACACATAATTTTTTTTGT
The DNA here is from genome assembly GCA_030441495.1 of Dalbergia oliveri. Classification (NCBI taxonomy): domain Eukaryota; kingdom Viridiplantae; phylum Streptophyta; class Magnoliopsida; order Fabales; family Fabaceae; genus Dalbergia; species Dalbergia oliveri. The sequence goes on from JAMLFY010000001.1 coordinate 11,165,323, forward strand.
ACCTTTGGTTAATAATTTTTAACTCAATTTTATAATTTGACAATTATTCTTTTAATATTTTCACTAAACCCACTTAAAATTATACATACACATAACTCATATATAAGTCATTTAATCTCAATACATTCAAATTTTGATAATTATAACTAAATAACGTATCTTAATATAAAATTTTATTCATTTTATTTACATATGAAACACAATTTACCAATCAATTATTAATGATAAAATCTTAAAGTAATTTAATTTTTTGAATTTTGCATTATTTTATTTATATAAAAGAACCAATATAATTTTTTATCTTTCATTACTAAGTTTTCTAAATAATATATCTTAATTTTTTTCTCTATTTAATTAATATATTTTTGGGTCAATTAATACATGAAAAATGTTGAAGTAATGTATTCAATAATTACAATTTGACTTATAGTAATTTTATAGTGGATTTAAACACATGTATGAGGTGAGATCACTTATTTATTGACAGGCAATGCATAAAATAATACATTAGGAATTTCATATGACTTAAGCTCAATAAATTAAATAGGATAAATAATATTTTTTCAAACAATAATTTCGTTCCAATATTAGTGAAGTGATTTTCACTATGTACCATAGAATTTAACTTCATAACATTCTCTTTTGGATCATCTAAAATAATAATGATATTGAGTATGGACCATTATATATTAGGTAAAGTCAAAGTCCTTAAATTTGTAAAATAAATTTCACTCAACCTTATTGAAATCATTTGAGAAAGTTTCTTCATTAAAAAAAAAATCCTTTTGAGACACCATAACAATATCAAAATTAAAGAAATAGCAGATCATGATCTCTAAGATTATGAAGAGAAAGATCTTGAGAAAATGCCTCGTTAAAGAGTGTGAAACATGGAGCTTTAGAAATTGTAAGTCCAAGTAAGACCAAAAAAATTTTAAATGAAAGAGTTATTGTTCTTTGATGCAATCCTCTTCTTGTAAATATTAGTTTAATTGAAAAGATAGAAACTTAGAAAGAGAAAAAAAGAAACCTTAAAAATAATCTTGAACTCAAATCCTAAAAAATGGGTAGGAAGTAATTTTCTTAGTTCTCAAAACAGGCCATGAATTTTGCAGAGATGCCCTTTAGATTCCAAGCATCAAAACAAACGAATGATCAATGGGTTAATTATTGCATTGATTCTACTCTTGTGTCTATTGTGTGCCTAGTTTGAGCACCTAATAATTTTTGCCATTACAACAATCATTGAAAGCAAATAAAATTCTACTTTAAATTTAATCATTATGAAGGTAATTTATTGCATTTCAGTTTTAAAATTAATAAATTATTGTAGGCAATAAATTATAAACCTCAAAATATATTATAATAATTAAAGTTATGTGAATGCTTTTAATTTTCTAAAATAACTAAAAAGTCTTATTTAATTTCAACGTAAAAAAATATTCTAAAGGAAAAGTTAGTAAAAAAATAATTATTAGTGTACGTGATTGCTATTTGTGGTTAATTCGAAAATTGTAATGACTAATAATTTTTTGGGTTGAAGAAAAATAATATAAATTAATGAGTTAAGTTTTATTATGACACATTTAATTGTAAAATTATTTAATAATTTCATAAAATAAAAGGATTAGTACAAATATTCGCTTACTAGCTTTTGTGCACTAATTGTATACACATATATATTATTTAAATAAAATAAATGAAAGTATTATTAATTACACAAAAGAAGGTTAAATTAAATAACATAGTTCATATAAGAATATAAATCATTTAAATATGGTATTAATTAAGTGAAAGAATAAATTTTACACATTAAAATACTTATATTTATTATCTGCATTAAAAATATTATATATATTGTGTAGATTTTATTTCTAAAAAATAATTATGGACCATTGAGTTGTCCCTATATATGCAAAAGATAACATTATAAATTATATAATATAATGCATTTTTTTTATAAATACACTTTAAAAGATCTTCGGTTTAAAGTTTAAGGTTTATAAAAATATGTATAACATATCTATAAAAAAAAAAGTGTTATAACGTTGTAAAGTTTTTTTAATAAATTTAAATATAGGTTGTGGTTAATTTTACATATATATATATATCAATTCATTTTTTTATTTTAAGCGGATTAAATCTAAAAATTAAGATTAAAAAAATATTATCATGAGTTAATATATCAATAAAAATTATACTATATAAAGTTTCATCTATTTAAGTTAGAGTATCACAAATTAGAGTGTTTAAACTATACATTGTATTATTTGAGAATCACCTAATAATATATATATTATTTGAGTATCTATTTAAGTTTTAATTACAAAATATAGATAAGCATGCATTAATTGTAGTGTCAGCATTAAATGTGAAATGGAGTGAATTTTACTATATATATAGATAATAAAAAATTAATATTTTATTATAAAGTCATTTAAAAAAATAATATTTTAGATATATAAAAAATGTGTGAGATTAAAAGTTGGATCAAAGTTAAGACTTTTTATTGGAGCAAAAAATTACAAGTTCAATCATTTTTTTACTTTTATGATGCATAGTAAATATGACAAGTGATAGAGCCAAAATTGAGATCCAAGTCCAACATTGAAGGTGCTCTTCCGCACTCTTGTTAATGAATTGTACATGCATGCATTGTAGTTTTCAACCTGCTGCGTTTGCTGGGTTGTAAAGCCAATTATATGTTTGTGCAAAGTCTAATCACTAGATTGGCCGTGGGTTCACTTCTATCATAATTAAAGTTCATAAATATTGACATACACTATTTTATATCTTTTATAAAAAGATTCGTCAAAAAGAAAAAGCAACTGAAACTACAAATTATTTAGGCATGCTTTCCTTCGTGCAGTTAGTATTCACATGGGATCTTTATTAAAAATAAAAGAGAAAAAAAAAAGTTTGGATCAGATGGGATCCACCCAAGAATGACGTCGAATTATATAAACGTAGGTTTGAAAAGCATGCAAGCAACTGCTCTCCCGGTCCACAACGCTGCCTTTTTATCCATGCCATGCCGACATAATGCGGTAAATCCAATATGTGTGGACTGGCGCATGGACTATCCACTCCCTGTGCACGCATTTAGGTGGATCATGTGGACTAAGGTCATGGAATCAGCTAAAGATATGGGTTGTGGTTGGATAGGACCAAATGAAGCGGGCTAGATAGGGGTCGGTCCTTGGACTGTAGGTCATTTTGACAGTATTGTCACCACACACCTGACATTTAATTACAAAGTGTAGCTAAATGATTGATATGTGCTACACCATATTTCACTCGGTGTGTCTTAGACAAAACCGGAGTTAGCTCTTTATGTGTAAACAAAAGAATTAATTTTAAGGTCATGTTACTTATAAAACCAGCATGCATGCACTTAAACATACACTGTTAGACAAATATGAAAGGCACAACTCGTCAACTGTAATTGATCTCACTCAGGGGTGATTCTTATCTATTCCATGGAGGAAAAATTTCTTCCTCCGGGGAGCTTTGTAGCCACAAGTTTCAAGAATAAAGACAGAAAAAATGAATGAAGTTAAAGTATATTAGTAATATACAACACGAGAGAAAAATGTGAAAAAGTATATTAGTAGTATACAATACTACGGAAAAAGACAGTTTTCTCCATAAAAAATGTAAGGGGCTGAGTATCTAATTTTTAGTTTTTATTTTTAATTTTTTAGTTTTTTTAATTTTATGAAAAAAATATTAAAAATTGAAATGAAAACTGAAAATTGAAATTTACAATTTTCAAAATTTTCAGTATTTCTTTTATAAAATCTAAAAAATTAAAATTAAAAACTAAAAACTCAAAACTCAAATTAAATAGGCTGTTAAGTTTTTTTTTCTCACACGTCATGTGTAGACTTTAGACAAGTTGTCTAAACACACACCGCATGTACGCTTATTATTGTAAGGTTACTCTCAATTCTAAGTGTTTTATTCTGTACGGCTTGCGGGTTACGATGACAATTGATTTGCACTGTGACCATTTGGAACAACAAAATACCACATTCAGATTTCCGAGTTATATCATTGTTTAATTAAGTTGTTTAGTTAGACCACGTTGAAGGAATCTGTATAACCAAGATTGAATATTAGAACAAATAAGACATTTGGGTTTTTCCCATCCGGAGAGTTTCTTCGATTGATTCCATAGTTGTCTCTATAGGGAGAATATTTTTGGGTACATCAAGCGATAATATTATATGCAGAGATCTGGTCATTATTGTACATATAATCTTCTCAATTACATGCTTTCGCAACTTTGGGACACTGTTCACTCTTGATATTTTTACAAATGCATGGGTTGCAATTGCGAAGACATTTAAGGTACTAAAATCGGGATCCTTTAAGTATAACCTTTCATATTCTCAAAACTTGAGATGGAGTCCTATTGACAAGATAAGTAGCTGTTGCTACACAATCTTCCAGAATTGTATAGGAACTTGGGATTGAAAGTATAAAGCTCTAGCCACATTTAAGAGGTGTCTATGCTTTTTTTCAACCACAAAATTCTGTTGAGGAGTAGGTATACAGGAAAACTGATGGGAAACACCTTTTTCAAGTAAGAAATCAGTTAATGCAAGTTCCTTTGCATTATCTGATCTAAGACATTTAATATCAATATTAAACTGAGTTTTTACCATGGCAAAAAACTGTTTGAGTTTGTTTGTAACTTCAGATTTGGTTTGTAATAAGCAAATCCAAGTGTAGCGACTATGATCGTCTACAATGGTTAAGAAAAAAAATCTTTGTCCAGTATAAGTTTCCTTGTAAAAAGGTCCTCATACATCACAATGGACGAGATCAAAGGGTCTTTTTTTTTCAGCAAAATGATTGTTGGATTGAAAAGATAATCTTGATTGTTTGGCTAAAGGACAAATTGAGCATTTATCTACATCACAAGAGAATTTCTTATCGATAGAATCAACACGAGTTACAGGAATTTTATTATGCAATAGCCAAGATAGTGGCCTAGATGATATATGTCCCAACCTAGAATGCCACGTATATGGAGAAACTTTATTAGAAACAACAGAATTACAAATGAAATTGGAAACAACAGGTAAAAAAGAATTATTAGTTGAGCATGACTGAGAATGATGAAAGACATAGAGTCTATGATCCACCTCACCCTTGCCAATCATCTTCAAAGATAGCTTCTCCTGAACTAGAAAAAATTATCAGACATGAGTAAAAAATATGGGATTAGTTAGCATTAAGAAACGAAAAGATTTTACCACATATTTTACTAACTAAATTTATTAGTATTTTAAATATTCAATGATTAAATCACAATTCTAAATTTAAAAGGGTATTGGTACTTGGGGTACCAACAAAAATCTATATATATATATATATATATATATATATGTATTAATTCAATTTTAACTGGGAGTTTCTTCGATATCCTCAATTTTTTCAAAAAAAACAAAACCCTTAAAAATAAAATATATCCTAAAATATTCGCAAAAGAAAAACTTTAAAATTTACCAAATTTTCAGAAACCTCAATAGGGGTAGGCTAACTAAATTTCTGTGTCTTGAGATCTGTCCGTACAAGGCTAATTCCTAGCTCCGGACAGTCTGCTCTTGCAGCGTTGTCTCGCATTATTAGGTTCACCCTTCTCCCCATGTCTGCATGCTCGTTAGGTAAACGTTTACATTCAGAGGTTCACCTCTCACTTTCTTGTGATGCAGCTTCTCTGACTCATTTAATTAATAATAAATTATTAATTTAAATACATTAATTGTATAAAAAAATATTTCACACTTTCATCCAATTAAATATTTTTAAATAGATCAAATAAATAGTGACTAGAGAGTTATCCTATTATGAGAGCTCCTGTTCCAAAAAGATTGATCACTACTATTAACAGTAGATATCTTGAGCAATTAATAAAAAATAGTTCAAGAAAAGATTAAATATATCTATAATACTAATATTTAAAACTCATTTGAAGGAAACTTTTCCATATATCACTTCAGAGTAATTAAGGTCCACAATTTTTAAAGTTTTAATAATTAATAATTAATATTTTTTTTAAAAATCATAATCATAGTTATTATATATCATTATAATATCATTGAAGATTATTAACATTTAATAGTAAATTATGTTGCAATGATTAATTTAGGACCCATAATTCAAAACTTTAATAATTCATAATTTTTTTAAAAAATAATTGTAATTATTATATGTCATCAAAATATCATTGAAGATTGTAGTGCAATTTTACTATTATCAACATATAATAGTAGAACTACACTACAATTATTAAAGAATGAATTTTAAATTTTGAATTCAAAAATTTGTTTTAAACATATGTAAAGGATGAGCTAAAAAAAGTGTAGAGGATGATAAGAATGAAACATATGTGAATTTCATTTTGCTATTATAATGATATAAATATTTTTAGTATATCATTAAAATATGTGTAAATGACTAGCTAGAATATATTTGATATAAATATTAAAATGACAAAGATTAATATATGAACAGTAAGGATAAATGAAAAAAGGATAAAGGGATTAACGAATCCACTCAAAATTAAAAATAAAATAAAATAAAAAGGATCCAAGATAAAGGATCTACTCAATATGATATTATAATTAATTGACAAAGTGCCACAATCAAAATGAATTTACATTAAATATATATTTAAAAATAAAAAATAAAATAAATTTTCTTAACTTTTTTGAGATATCAATTATATTCATCAAACTTAATTAACAAATTCCAATCATAATAGTGTCATAAATAAGAATATTTTCAATTTTTTGTGTGCATAAATTAGTTTCAATTAATTTTGGTATGTAATTTAAACTTTTACGTGCAAAAATCAATTTTATATATGTGGGCAAAAAACATAATTAATTATTAGATATAAATTATATCATCATCAATGATAAATAAGTAAATTTTTAAATTTTTTGTGCATAAAAAATTGATTAAATCATATTTAAGAAGAAATGACAATAAATACTCTGTCACATGTCATTTTCTTAAATTTATATTTTCAAAAGATTATTTTAAAACCTTATTACAAAATATTTAGAAAAACATTACAAAAGTGTAAATTTTCAATTCCAAATCAAATTTTAAATTTAAATTAAGTGAAATCAATTTTATTTTCATATTTTGAATTTTAATTTAACAGTCACAATTTAATATCTTCATATGCTATAATCATATCATATAATAATTATAATAAAATTTAAAATCTATTCTAGGGAAAACTTTGCAACATAGCAAATTTTCTTTCAACAATAATTTAATACGTGAAAAAATTTTCTGAAAAAAAATCTAAACATTCGTATCCTATATATATATTTTTTGTACATATATCATTTATGCATATTTAAGTCAATTTATTATAATATTTAATCAAATCATTTTATTACGACATAATATTATTATAATTAATAAATATAATCAATTTACACATAAAAAGATCAAGCAATCACAATCTAATAAATTAATCATTGTCAAATTAAATTTAAATTATATATATATATATATATAAATCTATATCTATAATACTAATATTCAAGACTCATTCTAGAAAAATTTTACAAGTATAGCTCATAGAGTGACTTATGGCATAACCTTGATTATTAATTTTTTTTCATAAAAATTACCTTAATATCTCTTTCATTAATACAACATAAATATTTCACATTAAATATTGGATTTCAAACCATTACAATTTTTAATTTAAATGATATAGCTGATCAAAATCTATAATATTAATGGACAAGACTCATTTGAAGGAATGTTTTATAGGTGTCACTTCAGAGTAATTCAAACCCCCTAAATTGCATAATTTGAATAATTAAAAACCATAACTTTAATTATTATATATAATTAGAATATCATTGAAGATTATTATTAATTAATAAGGGTCTATGATTTTGGAATGTGAATTCAATTTTGAATTTATATGGTATATATGGAACGTGATTTCTATTAAAAATTGGAAGGTGTATTATAAGTTAATATAATTAATTTCAAATTCAAATTTAATGTATATTCTTTTGACATATGTAGTATTTAATATCAATTATCATTTATATTCATTTTTTATGTGATTTCAAAAATATTATTTCACTCAATTTATTCTCATATTTCTTATGATAAAAATTCACTTTATATTTGAATTTCATTTTCAAGAATCCTTTACATCTTTTCATTGAACAATTTCTTATCTTCTCTTATCCATGTCTTTTCTAATTTTTATTTTGATTGTTCTCATACATGGTTTTTTCTGGATGAACAATGAGAGAAGTTTTCTTCTTGGTAGTGTCGACAGCAACAATCAAGGAGTCATTAGCGAGAGAGCTACATAAATTACCTATTGAAAGCAAAATATTGTGATTAGAATAGAAAGACAAAGGTTTAGGCCATAGAAATTAGTGAGGCATAATCATTTTTCATTTGTCTTTATATCCACCATTCTAAACCACAATTTATCTCATTCTTCTTCTTAAGTTTGAATTTTTATATCTCCTTCTTCTTTTCCATTCTTTTTTAGTTATTTGAATCTTTTCAATTATGTTATTGATCTTGATTTTTTTTCATACATGAGAATTTAGCATTCAATTGAATCTTAATTTGTTTTTTTTTTAAATTGACAAGGGACAACTCATTGGAAAAACAACAATGATTTATTTGGACAATATAGTGAAGACTTTTATGCTAAAAATTGCTGCCAAGCTTGAGATAATGGAGCTTTCTTATAGTGCTAGGGACAAGTGAAAACAAGATGAATCATTACTTGTGATTTGTATTCTTAGTAAATTAAAGGATGTATCTGTGGTTGCTTTGACTTTGTTATTGACCTTTTTCATGTTACAATTTGTTTATTTTCTAGACTTTGTTATTGACCTTTTTCATGTTACAATTTGTTTATTTTCTATCACCTATGTGTATGTGATGAATGATTTTCACTTAAAATTTGATATCGAGATTATATGTTGACTAAATTAAACCATTTGTTTGTGTTTTTCTTTTCCTGACCAGCACATATTTTAAATTTTAAAAGACATAATCTTATTGAAACACAATCTTATTGAAACACTTTTTTCTAATGAGCATATTACATATAAATGTCAATTACTAATTGAATTCAAAATCATATTAAGATAACATTGTGAGTATAGAAACAAAGATCAAACATGTTATCTATATAAAGCCGACAATAATTTATAAATTAATGCACTTTTATTTCTGTATGAATAATAATAATAATATGTTATATAGCTATCAATATTTGAATTTTTATTTTAAAAATTGAATATTAATTAATAGTGAATAAATATCAATTTGTATATATTTGATCTAGACTATCATTTCCAATCAAATAAATGATGTTTAAAACCAATCAAATCACTATATCGTGAAATAAATTATGGTATAATATTAATTAATAATATTAATATTTAATAATCATTTCATAAAAAGTTTTTCATGTGTTATTCATAGTCATTTAGGTCCCACTATTTCCTAATCTTTTTATTTAAAGTAAGCTTTTGAATTTAAATTACATTTTAATCATTAATTATTTTTCCTAATTATACTTTAATATCTTTCTTCTACTAACATAATATAAATACTCTATGTTGAATATTATATTACTAATCAGTTTCACAATTTTTAGCATTTCAAATATTACAAATCTTAATTTAGGGAGGTACTCCAATCTATTGTTCAGATTTTGTTATGAATTGGATGCTTGATATTTTATTGAAAGTAATTTTAAAATCAATACACTCCTTAGTGGATTATGCAGATAATATGGTTATACACTACTTCAATGGCCCAAACACTATAATTATAATAATTGGTTTTTTATGTAGCAATTATTCAAAACCGATACACTACTTCAATATTTTAAATCTTCTTCTTAATTAACATATATTGTACTATAATATCTTTATGTACTTTACTTGAAATTGAAAAATTATTATTCTATTTATATTTAATGATATTAATAATCTAATTTTACATGGGCATAATTAGGGGAAAATGAAATTCAAATTGATAATAATAAGAGGATGTTTTTATATAAGAATTAATCATAACGTTCAAAATTTGTTGATACATTTATAAACATTAATAGATATTAATTGATTGTTTTTTCAATATATATATATATATATATATATATATATATATATGTGATCTTATAATAAATCATTTTTATACTTTGATTAGAACTTATAAACAATATTATTTAATATGCTCTTTACATAGGTAATAGTAAAGGTGTACATCATGAACCAAAAAAAAAAAAAAATTCATTACATCATGTTATACACAATTTACATGATATGAGAAGAAAAAGAAATTTGTTATAAGTTTTAAATTAGAATCCTATTTTAACCTACAAAAGATATCTATGGTATTGCATTAATTATTTAAAGATTTTTGCCATCACATAAATCCTATTAGAGTTTCCATATATAGTTAAATTTAAATAAAAAATATGAGAAATGCTATATAGTAAGCAAATATTGCCAGGATATTTCATAAAATTCATGTTGGATGCTTAATGGATTTCTAGATTATACCACTTTAATTTTATTATAATTATGGTCATGCCATATTATTTTTTAACAATTAAATTCTAGATTTTTTTTTTTGGCTTTCTAGAACTCTTTTTTTTTCGTTTTTAAAATCCCTCACCAAGATTAGGGACGGGGACAAAGAAAATTATGTCACAAGGACATGGAATAGGGTTGATTATGCAATTTAATTCACATAGAGCTAAGATAAGAAGCAAGAATAATTATATATTTGTTTGGAACACAAAAATATTATACATTTTGTATGAAGTGGGGAAAATAAGTAGGAAGATTAAATAGTTTTTCTTGAGCATGAATAGAAAGTAAGAAGACTCCAGAGTTTGTAAAAATAAGAAGCTAGAAATAAAAATACTATATAAATTTAATCAATTGTTATTGATTTTATATTAATTTTATTAATTTAGCTAATAATATTTATTTATATATTGTTTAATTTAATAATCTATAATTTATCTATAATCTATCTATCTATAATACTAATATTTAAGACTCTATGAAAGAAAGTTTGCAGTGTCACGAAAAATGATTTAGGCCTACAGTTTTAAGAAGTTAATCATTAATTATTTTTTAAAAAATAAAACTATAATTATGACATATTATTAGAATATCATTGACAATCATCAGTATTTAATAACAGGATTGCACTACAAAAATTAAATATATTTAAAACTTATCGATATTTAATTAAATCTATAATACTAATATTCAACACTCCTTTGGGTTTTCTAAATGTAGCTTCTAAAGTAATTTAGAGCCCACAAATTTTATAACTTTAATAATTAATAATTTTTTAAAAAATTATAATTTTAATTATCATATATCATTAGTTTACTACCGTTGATTTATATAATTTCAATAGTCATAATAATCATTTTTAATATTGGGTAATTGCTGAAATCTACATGGCGAAAAATGTTGTACTTTATTTTGATAACCTTATATATTGAAATTATTTAAAATATTTAGTTATAAATAAATAATCAAAAGTAATTTCAAATTATATATTTTATTTTTTAAAATATAAATTTTTGAAAAAAGTTTAAATCAATAAGTTATGTTACTTTACTTATACACTCTTAATTATAAATTAATTAATTAATATATAATATTGATTAATTACTATATAATTTTTTACTTATAAAATGATAACATATATAACACACATACACACACACACACACCTTAATATGATCCATTATATTTATTAATTTATAATATTTTTATAAACTAAAAATTCAGCCTTAATATACTAAATGAGGTAAATGACTCATTATACAATAAAAGTATTCACTATGATTGTTTATCAGTTTTATTTTATAACTCTTTTAGTATCTTTATTGGTTATTTTTGTTTTAACCTTTTTTTAGTATTATATTTATGGTCTTCAGTTAATTATCACTTTTACATAATGATATTTATGAAAATCAAAAAGAGAATTTTAAAAATATTTATAAAGATAAAAACTAAATTTTAATATTTATAAAAGTCAAATATATATTTTAATATATTTATATAGGGCTTAAATTCAAATTGATAGAGACCAAGCAGTCTATGAAATTATAATTTCCTTATTTAATGTAAAATTGAGCCTTATTTATCAAGCTAACACAATTTTAAGTTTTTTCAAATTATCCTTAAAAAACTGATAAATTCATTTGCTAAGTTTATTGAAAACTATTTGTTTTTCATTTTGGAAGCTTAATATACGAATAAAATTTATCAAAAATTTCTCATACATTTCCTAAACAATGAATTTATTGAAGGTATAAAGGAAATTGTTGAGTTAGCGCATGGAAATCAGTTAAGGAATCTCTTTGTTACATTATTAATGACAAACACAATGAGCATGCCACAATTTGTATGGGAGCATGTTTGGGAACTTTAAGAAGATGAAATCTTATATGACCAGATAAGTATATTAAGGAATTAATGTAGGTTTTAAATTGTAATTTAAATTTTTTATCAATGATTTTAATATTATATTTCTAAATTTTAAAGACAAATATCACATTTTTTAGAATAAGTTGAGAGTTTCATATTTATAAAAAATCTTTTATTTTTTGTAAATCTTTTTATCTCAAATTCATAGCTAAAGAATTTATTTTTAATTGAAATTGAAAAATTATTTAATTCAAATGAAGGTATTTGAAAGAGTTTAAGTCCATATCATACCAAAATAATTCTCTATTCAATTAATTTCAAAGTCATCTCTTAGCTGAAGAGTTAGAATATGACAGAGAGCAATTGTCTGACGATATTAAAAGGTACTTATCTTCAACGAATGAAACTCAAACGATAATTTATGATAATATAATGAGACTCAATAACCACTGAGAAATGAAGTTTTTATTTTGTATATAGTTATGGAGGAACTTGAAAAATATTCATTTAGAGAATATTTACTAAAATGATGCAGAAGGAAATGAGGTGTAATTGAAATCATGTAAATTAAATTTATTCATTATTTTTTATTAATTAGAAAGTATATTTTTATGTTTTTATAAATTAAATATTTTAATTTACTAAAAATATGTAAATGGTTGGATGATTAAAAAAATTGTAAAGACCCACGGATTAGCTGAAAAAAATGATGAGAAAACACATTTAGTCTTCACTAAACGGACGAAATCACTGTTTGTGAAATGAAATAAGGAGAATGAATGAGATCTTACCCCATGGAGATTTGACAATTTCCCGTTTATATAAATATTTATTTTTATATATATATGTATAAAAGAAAATCTTAGCACACATTTATTTTTTCAATTATTTTTATTGAATTTATATTATGTATATATTTTCATTTTAAATTTGGATTATATTGCATTAGTACTATTTGTTACTTCATTCCTTCAAAATATCTATCAATTTGGACAAACAAAGACATTAAGAAAGATAATAAATGACATTTGTAATTGAGTAAAATATAGTGAATGTACTAATATATCCCTACATATTAATTAATATAGCACACTAATATTAAATGGAATGTTTTGAAGATGTGAAATTAATTAGGGGTAGTTTTCGAAGAAAAAAATTAATGCTTTATTGAAACACAAAATTGACAGATATTTTGAAATATGAAGTTATCTGAAATTGGATAGATATTCTATAAGGGAATGAATATTATGCATATTTATGTTTTGAATATCAAAATATTTTTTAATTTTTTTGAAATTATTTTAATAAATCTGCAAATATTGCGTAGAGATTCAAATATTCGTGAAAAATAGGGAATAAGGACTTGCGACGGGATAAGAAAGGAACGAAGGACAAAATTCTAAACGAGAACGGGTACGGCGACATGTCCATATCTCATAGATCCTTCGTCATCCATATTAATGGTATATGATATTGTAAATATATCCACTTATATTTTATTTTATTATTCATCAATTTCAACTATTGAAATGTGCAAAATTTTCATAAAATAGGTTTTTTATTGTTAGTTAAAGGTCATCTATTGAAATTTTCTCAACCTTACAAATATGATATTCAAAATAAGATATAAAATAGAATGATACATTTCATATCCATATTCATTTATATTTTGTTGATTTATTTAATTATTTAACGGCTAACTAACTTTTAAAATAAATTTATATACTCAATTTTCTATAAGATGTATTTAAATAAACTCCTATTCATTTTCAATAATGGTCGATAAATTATTTTTCATCATTATTCTTATATTGTTGGATTAAAGACTAGTTTACTAATATGATAATGTAAGATGGCAGTGTAAACATTTTTTCTTGTGGGTCAAAATTAAATCCCGAGAAAAAACTATCACCCGTTGTCAGTCAAACGCTTTTGTACCCGTATAAATTCACCCTGTGCGGATTACCTCAAGTAGTATACAGTGACTTTGAGACCACCCCTGATTGGGATGAAATAGTTGGCGAATTGGAATCACCATCTATGTTACAACAAGCAAGCAGTGCAAGTGAGGAATAAGAACAGATACACAACAACTACAGGCAAAACTTTGACCGCATATCTGTCTTTCTACCCTTGCGGACAATAGACATGGACCAACTGCAAGATTCCACCTACATATCCCCTTCAAAGTATACCAAGTAAGATGAACTCTCTTCTCATGGCACTGACTCTGCAACCTTATTCCAGTTTAACAACGCGCGCCATGGAATTATGTTAAACTCAATTTGAACATGTTATCCTGTTTTCATGATCCACCTAGATACCAGCAACTCTATCACTTGCAGTAGTCAAACTAGCTGCAAGTAAAAAGGTCAAAGATGGGGGCAGGCCATTGATGAGATTAGAATCATAGAAAATTAAAAATCACCTTCAGATTCAAGCCCTAATCCAAGAACTCAACAGCCAAGGCTTTTCATTATGTTAGTCAGCTCTTTAATAACATTTCCGGGATCAGCATGTGACCCATCAAGGTTAATTGCATGATACTCCAACCCTTTCCACCGCGCTATATACGCAAAATGTGGGCGTCTGAAATGGCTGCTGATGATCTCAAGAATCACAGTTTTAGGCAATGCAGATACTATGTGAGTTAGACCAGCACCGTGGGCACCAATGATGACCGATGCATCTTGAATGGCTTGTACCTGATCCTTCATAGACATGTGGGCAAATAATCCATTGACAAGGTTAATTTTACAGCCTTTATAATTCGATGCCCAGCTCTTCAAGGAGTCAAATACTTCTGCCTCATTACTTAGCCTTGACTCAACTTTACCACCGTGGCGTGGATGAGCCAAATAATCTTCGCGACGAACGAAAAGAACATTATGTCCAGAGACCGGTTTTCCAGAATGGTGTATGTTTAATGGTAGCCCAAATGCTGCTCTGACCATTTCTCCAAACTCAGAAAGGCGTGCTGTTTTGTGGTTATCAGGGTTTTGCCACAGTTCTTGTGCAGAAGCTCCATCACAACTTATATCTTCCGTCAGTCCTTTGAACAGTGCAGTCTCATATCCCAAAGGTGAGAGAATAGCATGACGAAAACAAACTGAGCCACTGAAGTTTTTAGCATATCTGAGGCTTGAGAATAAGGCTTTCCATGTCTCTTCAAGAGGAGCCTGACAATTTTCACATTAGATGAAACAAGTAAATTAAAAAAGACTTCTGCCAATATCCTTAGTTTCGACAAGGCAAACAAAAGTAACCAATAAGTAAAAGATAGCAATAGCACATGTATTTTAAATAATTTATGTAGAAGGTAGAAATACATTAATATTGAAGCAACATGATTATTTAAATTGCAAATTTAACAAGAAAAAACAGGAACATATCTTGAATACTCCACGCAGTGAGACACACAAAAAAAAGAGACAAATATTACGAAGTTCAATATGTATGATGGCAAGGAATTATTACCCTTATTTTTTAAACTCACTATATGTAGAAGGAAAAAACCCCTAGCCTAACAAACTTTCATTTAGCAGGGAAGTAGAAACAAGCCACACAGTGCCTAACACCGATATTCAACAGATACATTTCAAGTTGGGGTGAACACAAATTTGTTGAAAATGATTTTCTGTGGTCAACAATACTTGTTGATTATTCCACTATACAATAGGTATATGGGAAAACCATTACGGAAGAGAGTTAAAATACTAGTGTCCACTGGGGGTTCAGCTCTAGCACAATACTGTGAGCTAACTTTAATATGCTGAGGTTATCACAACACACCAACACACCACTGACCTAGCCACCTAGGAGAGGATAATGAAGCCATATGGTGTCTGCAAGGCTTTTAATTCAGTCCTTGTGCTAGATATAGCAACCATAGATTGTTCTTACACAAAATGACCCTAAGATAAACTTTCCGTCAACAATGTCAATTGCCCAGCCTACGTCACAAAACTCTCTCAAACTAAAGTTGCTGGACTGGGCCAGATGCAATCCATAGTGTAGAATAAGGGTGTGTTTGGTTAATGAATAAAAATGAGTGTAAAAATTTCCTAAATTAGCGTCATGTGTAATTTTACACAAAATTTATCTAGGGAAATTTTACCCCCACTTTTACTCCATAACCAAGCATATCCTAAGTATCTTAAAACCATATCCTAGTGTAGAGTTTCTAATAAGTATCTTAAAGCCCTTTTTAATGCCTTCCAGTACTCTCTCAGGGGGCTTTGCATAAATTTGCAGGCTTTTTTGAAGCTCAAAGACATCTCTAGCCTCTTTACTATGGCATATTGTGATGTCCCCTCATCTGATTTGTAAAATTGTGCATCGTGCATAAGATCATTCCCATATTTTCTTAGATTGAGTTTGGACTCTATACGAGTGATGATGCCAATAGCATTATTCATTTTAATTTCTAAAGCAAATCATTGATGTCTTTCACCTGAGAGAGATGTAAGTAGCCATCATGTTTCTAAACTTCAATACCATGAAAAAGCATAGTTCAGCTTCATGGTTACAACTACAAGCTTTCCTCAATCAAGAGACTTGGTCACCAATTAGCTTGCCACCATGAAGGCTGAATATGACGCTCTTCAAATGAACCACACCTGGACTGTAGTGTGGCTTCCTCCTGGTAGATACTAAGCCATAAATGGGTATTTCAAATAAAACAAAACCGAGCCGACTTTATTCAGATATGTAAGGCCAGGTTAATGGCCAGAGGATTTCATCTGCAAGCAGGCTTGGACTATGTAGAGATCTAATTGTCAAACCTTCCACCATTCACATGATTCTTGAGCTGTTTAGCACTGTCCAACCAGTGGATCATGTGGCAATTTGAACTGAACAGTGTCTTCTTGAATTCGAAGCTAAATGAGAAAATATATCTTCCAACCCCACAGGATTGAATATGCTGATAGGGCATTGGTCTGCAAACTAAATAGGGCCCTCTATGGGTTGAAACAAGGTCCAGTGCCTGGTTTGAAAAGCTGGCTAGTACACACTTCAAATTTGGGTTTCAGTCCAGCATAGGAACCTTGGTTTCCTCACCGTCTCTTGCCTTCACTTCCCATGTGATAAATAAACAAATGAATTACAAGAATCAAGAATGAAACAACAGAATATGAATGATTATTATTGAGGATGGAGCTTCCCCAAAGGTGTTGTAGACAGTTACAAAGGTTTGTGGTTGTGACACTGAATCCAATTTGAAGGAGACAGACCCTAAATTTAAACTAGTACGCTCTTCAAAATTTTTAACCTCAAAAGCTGGCTAGTACACCATTCTCCATTCAACATCTCATCAGTAGCCCAAATTCCGAGTTCTCATGAAAGAACCTAGGAGAACGGCACTATGTCTTGGGCATTGAAGTTCAGAAACTTTATGATGATTCCTTACAACTCTCAGAAAAAGTAAGTTGGAGATTTGCTTCAAAACACCAAAATGCACATTAACAAAGGTATCGACATTCCTATGATGTTCAGTCTTAAGATAAGCAAATATGTGTACGGGTCAGCAAGGTGCAGTTCAGTTTGGTCTTGTGTTAAACAAATCTGAACCTAAAATATTGTTTGGCTCTATTAACTGAACTAATTTTATGTTACATTTAAGTTAACCAAACTGTAAGAACTAGTTTTGATAAATCAATTAATTGATTTCTTCTGAACTGCACTTTTTGTTTGTTTTCATTCATATTATCATCTGTTGTTTTGCCCCACAACTATGATGAACTGGAGGCATGGGCTATCATAAAATATCACTATTCAGTGGGACCCAGTCCAAGAGCTGACTTGTTTTGAAAAAATCGGTGTATTGAATTAATTCTCTAAATGGTTTGGATTAATGACTGCACCGAAAGAAAGTTCAACAGGCTAAATTGTTCTAGAAAAAAACGGTTTTATACTCTGGTTAAGTTTGATTACAATTCAGTTCAATTCAAAATAGTTTTTTGCACACCTCTGAATATGGGAATGATTTTACAGTATGCCACAATTACCAGGCTAAAAATCTCACTGTCAGTAAGGCTTTATGTAGCAGGAACATAGGATGAAAAGAAAGGTTTAAGATACTAAATGAACTCACTTGCATCTGACAAAATCTAGCAACTTTGTTTTATGAGGGTTTAGTAATGTCAAATAGCCAAGTAACACCAGTGACTGAAGATCAAATTCAGGCTCGTGTGTGTTCTTCTATTCTAACTTAAATCTCATGGTAGTCCAAGAACTGCAGGTCCCCTCTCCCAGGCCAGTGGCGTACTGTGATAACCTCAGCACATACATGTTAGCTCACAATCCATACATGCAGTGTAACATTCTAAAACAAAAGAAAAACATGGAACTAAACCGCCTTTTTAAACAGAGAAAATCCTACAAAACCAAAGTTGACAATAGTGGATGGAGGCTCATGGCAGTAAACCAAAAATCTGCCATAAGACTGCCATGGCGCCGCCATGGCTGCCATAATGTACAAATCTTCTCATGGCGGGAGGACCAAAATCCGCCAAGCCATTTGACAACACTGTACAAAACAAATTACAGGTCTCCGTCAGGACCCAAATGTTTGGTCAGGCGTATGCTAGGAGAAATAAGGGGAAAAGGGCCGTGTGCTAGGTGTGGGCCCAAGTGTAACTAATAACTAGTTAGACTATAAAAGAAAGAGGTTTAGGTAGTTAATCCTTGTCTTGACATTTGTTGTAACCGAATGGGCTGCGACTGTTGTAATTGCTCAGAGAGAGCTACCTTGTACCATTCTTTGGGTTCCAAACACACTGTCTGGAACTCATTCTCAATAATACACAGTGATTTCATTAAATTCCTTCTTTGATTCCAGTGTTTAACAGTCTCCCATATTCCCTCAGTCGATCAGCCAGCTGACCTATTTACGAAGGATTTGTAAATCTAAATATCCACTAATTTCTCAACTGATACTCTCTCAACTGCTAAAACCATCTTTTATACATTTTTGTTGCTAACTACTAATCATAATTCTTAGTTACTAAGGTCCGTTAATTATTGGCCCAGCTGACCAGCTCCTATCACAGTATCCGACATTTGCAACTTGAAAGCCAACCAAAAAAACGAGTTGATCAAAATTATATTGCTCAGCCATAAGTTATAAATATTTGTTAGCATCCCAATCTGCCAGACAGAGTGCCAACTTTTATGATCTACCTCACAATACCATTCACTAATGGCTATATCTCTAATTATGTTTATATATCAAGTATAAAACACATCCACACAAGCTTCTATCTGCACGTTTGCATATGCACAAAGTTGCACACCCTTCTTAACCAAAGACAGTATCTATTTTTATGGGTAAAAAAAAAAATTGACAAATCAGCCACTTCACCCTACAACAACAACTAAGTTTTGCTCCACTAGTTGGGTCAGCTATGTCGATTAGACGGCGTCAAAGTGTCTGTCTTAAATAAGGACCAAGGACATAAGCAAAATCTCTTAACTGCACCAAAAGGCCAGGCATCTAAAATTGCAGGTCACATTTGTAATAGCCAAACACATATCTAATTAGGGAAAAGTCCAAATAAACAAGCCATCATGTGTTATTCTTACATTTTACCGCACCACTGCAGTTATATTTTTTGCCATCCATGCATCATTAGTTTCAATCTACAAAGTAGACATTACAATCTAGTGGAATCTAAGAAAACAAGGCCTGATCCAATGGGTTCCTTTTAATGTAGCAAGCACAAACCCCCAGAAGCACACCAAGTTACCAACCTCAACAACTAATTGTTAATTTCATAGTGAGTTTTAAAAAATTACTCACATAATTAAAAGCCCCTCCTTCGGGGTTTTCACATCTCAATGTTCCTTTCAAATTCTGTATATCAAAAGCTTACTTTTCACCCCTAATTTTTTTTATTGCTTGTTCAACAGCTGATGACAAATATTTTGTGTAGAGAAGTATATACAAACCAAAAGCACCAAAGATGCCACATGCTTTACACTTTCCACATTTGCAGAGGACCAAAATATGCAAATCAATTATATTAGAGTGTTAAAAGCAACAAATTAGCAAAAATGATCACAACAAATTAATAAAAATGATCATGCATACCATACAGTGACCATCTACAAAGACCAAATGAGGTCGGTTAGGCAGGCCAGTGACTCTAGAAGAAACATATGCACTGTACCAGTCTGTAACAGTGTGAAAGAGATTAGCATACTCAAAGCGGGTCACCAGAAGTGTTGGTTCCTCAATCCACTGCAAGTAGAAACCCTCATGTCAGAAGCCCATAACAGCATAAGTTACACAACCGATGAAAGATAACAGTAAGACTGTATTAGTTATATCAAAAGGGAAGGAAGCAACTATAAGAATTAGAAGTTTAAGCAAAGAAAGAAAGCATAAAGGAAAAACAAGGTTTATAAATTGTGGGGCAATTTCGTCGCTATTAAAGAAATCACAAACAGTTGCAGGAAAATGCAGTTTATGTCGCCATAGCTGTAGGTTTATTACAGTTGTGAAGACATCTAAAACCACAATACTGTGGCCCCAATCGCAGATGTATACTGCAATTTAAACCCGTGAATTTAAAATCAGGATCAGTTGAATCTTCTGGACACATGGATACTAAAAGAGAATTCTTGCATGCTTGCACATGTAAGTGTGTCTCTTTGACACTAAACTTGTTGTTATACAATAAAAACTATGTTTATGGCTTCTCTTTGGTGTTCCATTCATAGCTACTTCAAAAGAGTTGCTGTCTCTAGTAAGCAGAGAGTGTGACAGACTGCACGCTGTTCTGCATCTTAGCTTGCTTGCTTGCTTGATCTTTGTTGTAAATAGGGTTTCCTAGTTGGATCATTTCTCATCCTACCCTATATCTACTTTCCCTCCAAAGTCTCATCTCTCTAAATAAAGTATTGTTTTTCCTACCAGTTATAGAATCTGATTTCACATAATCATCTCATGAAACCCCACTACAGATCAGGACCAAACTTTGCCCCCTGTGTCCCCTCCCTCTAAAAAGCAATCTAACTTACTGAATTTCTATTAGGAATCAGACAAGCTAATATGATTATCGCATTGCCATAATCGAGCCTGACCCAGAATCATCAAAACAAAGAACACCAACATCCAATCCTACTACCAACCAAAAACACCCAGATGACCAAATCTAGAAAGCATAAAAAAACCCCAAACTTTTCCACCCCTCAACCCATCACAACAATTCCATACAAATCCAAATAAAAGATCAGGATAAACAACACATGATCAAATTAATAAACGCAAACCAAGAAACTAAAATAAAAGAATTTGATTGTTGATGCTTCCACTTATGTATTGCAGATCAATAAAAGTGGTTGACTTTCACGCTCTACTACTTGAAAAGTCACGCAAATGAAAATCTGATCAAACAACAACGGAAAAATACATCAAAATTAAACTCATCATTAAACCAAAAAAAAAAAAAGTCAAACCTTTTGACACTCACATGATGCAAATCCAAATCCAAGCACTAAGATAAACACCCACACGATCAAATTCATAATCACAACCCAAGAAACTAAAATAATAAGAATAATAATAAAAAGGAAAACAAAAAAGATTCAGAATTTATGACACACTGACCTCATCACATGCAAAATCCTTCCCTGGAACGATCCTCATCGTACCAATCAAATCACGCATGGTGTGCCTCATAATCTCACCCCGAGGCACATACCGATCCAAGAACTCACGATCCACCACCATCTTCTGCCCCTCCTCTCTCACCAGCCCTTCACCTTCACCACCATCGATCTCAAACGCGCCGTTTTCGAACACCGGGAACTCCTCGTCCTCCGTCCTCCCAATGACATCCATCAACGCCTCTCCGCCCTTCGCCATCCGGATCCTCCCGGGCACCATGCGGACCCTCCCGCCCTCGCATATCGCGCTCCGGAGCGTGTCGCTGTGCCAGCACCGGAACCACCCCGCTCCGCCGCCGCCGCCTCCGGCGGAGGGGAAGACGTGGAGGCGGCGCGTGAAGCCATTACCGAAATAGGCCTCGCAGGAGTGGAGAGGAGGAGTGGGGGAGGATTGTTGTTGGGACCATGGGAGGTATGAGGGAGGATTGGCCATGGCTTTGAGGAGAGGGTTTGTTGGTGTTGGTGATGGTTATGGGTTTCGGCGAAGGGTGTTCGGAAGGGGCGCGTGGTGGAGCGTGAAGATGATGACGAAGAGGAAGAAGAGTGTTTGGTGAAGTAGAAGAAGAGAGAGATGGAGTTGAGGGCGAAGAGGAAGACGAGGATCTTCAGGAGCAACGTGTTTTTCCTGCTCATCGAGTTTTCACTTTTTTCTCTCTCTCTTCCTCTTCTCTTCTCTTCTTCTTCCTCTCTCTCTCCCCTCCCCTGTTTGGTGAATGGTTAATGACGACAGGGTCGTAGGTTGGGAAGCAAGACAGAAGTCTCGGATACTCAATCACTTTCTAATTTCTATAATGTGTTTGCATCCATTTTGGAATAACTATTTTTTTTTCATATTTTAACCATCAATTTATAATATTTAGGTATAATTATTTTTTTTTTCCATTTTCTACCTTCAATTATCATATATTCATTGTAACTATGAGCCTGGTTACTATTAGACAACGTGTATGACCATTAGATAAGTGTAGTATTAATAAATAAAAAAATTACAAAGCCCGTAAATTTGGTCATTTTTAGATAGTAAGAATTGGTCTCTCTAAAAAAAATTGAACAAATTGAATCATTTACCAAAAAAAAAAAACTAAATAAGTCCTTACCAATTAAAAAATCAGACTGACTAGTCCCTTTGTACAATTTGACATTTTTATGAGTATTGAAAAACTAATTTGTTCTATTTTTTTTAGAAAGACCAATTTGTCCAACATTATAAATTATCTAGGACATATTTAGGTTTTTTTTTTAGAGGACCAATTTGTTCGATACAAAATTTAAAATTGATCAATTTAAGGGTTTTGTCAAATGTTTTTATTTAAGGATAATTTTGTCAACTCATAATTTTCTATATTTACCAATATATATTTTTTCTTTTCTTAATAAATAATGTTATGCGTACAATAAAATTACCACTCATCATATCTAATAGTGATAAAGTGTGTGACGTGCATTTATTGTGCAATTTTATTGTATATATAACATTACTCTTTCTTAATATGTGTATTGTTTGATTTTTTACAATTATTCTAAACGATTAGGTATTAGTTTTGCCAATGTAATGTTGAATTGTAATTACATATCAAAAATATCTTTTATATCAAATTTCATAAAAATTGAATATCAATAAAAATATAATCATATAACTATTATTCTTGTTCATTTTGAACATATATATTATGTTGATTTTGAGATATCTAAAAACCATACAAAATAATTTTGGATTAATTTGAAATTTTATGGGTTTGATCTATACCATATGGTAGTCTAATCTAATGATGGCTATACAAAAAAGATTAAATTAATAAAAATTATTTAACGGTATAACATTTGTTTAAAGTTACACTATATATATAACTTGATCTTAATTAGAGGTGTCAAAAGGGCACGCCCATTTAGGCCTGTCCCACCAAAGTAACCCAAAATAAAATAGGCTTAGATAGTGAGCCCAGCCCGTTTTGGGTGGGCTAGCAAGTTGGTCTGTTAAAAAATTAAAAAATTAAAAAAAATCTTTATTTTAATGGATAAGTGAATTTTTTGAAGGAAATTTAAAAAAAATTAACAATGAGACCAGTATAATAGTAAAAAAAAATTTGGCATGAATAATTATAACAATAAAACAACAACTCAACCTTAGAAGTCAATACTAGTATATTGTATTCAATAACAATAAATTGACACTTAATCTTAAAGTAACACTAGTATTCCATTTTTTTTCCAAAAAAAAAAAAAGCACGAGCCCGTAGACCAAACACATCCCAACCTACCAAAACCCGTGGGTTTGACGAAGAGGGAGGCCAAAATTTTTGGTGGGCTTTTAAAGTATAGCCCAACCCATTGAAAGTGACAAGTTAAGCAGACCATGTTAAGCCCGTTTTGATATCTTTAATCTTAACTCACCAACTAATTAAAGAGGTTAATTTTTATACACTTGTTTCTCTTCTTCTTCTCTTCTTGAATTTCTATTAGCTAACGGTGTAAAATAAATTTGCAAGGTAAGTGCATTAAAATTAAACTCTTAACTAAAATAAGAGTTTAATTTTGATACACTGAGAATTTAAAAAAGTTTTTACACGTCATCTAATTAAATCTCTTAATTTGCATGACTTTTCAAGCTATGATGATGAAAGTTAAACATATTTACTGATGTATTAGTACATAATTGGATGACTGTATAAATTATTTTATACTGCGATGATTAAAATTAAATATTAAAATATTAAGAGTTAAATTTGAATATATTGCCAGTGTAAAATGGTTTTAAACAAACGTATAATATCAAGGGAAAGTATTTGACTCAGTCACCTATTAACAAGATTGTCTTACAAATGGATATTCGTGATTGGTTGTTAGTGCATCAAATTAAACTCTAAAATCATTATATTATGTATAGTATTAGTGAAAAAATAATTAATGTTTACTTGATATAATAAATGGAAAGATATTTTGAAACCAAAAACCTCAAAAATTTGATAGACAGAGTGAAATAAATAAACCAATTTTTAGTTCATATTTATAATTTTGAATTTAATTTTCATGCATGATAAATATTAAAAATTCACACTAAATACCCTATTTTCTTATTTTTCTCAAAATTGTTTGTCAGGAACTCCAAATCTTTTTCCTATATCTTTTTTTTTTGGCTAGATTTAAATTATTTTTTTGCTATAAATGAGATTATCTTTTTATTTGAATTTAAGTTGAATTTTTGGATCTAATTGGTAGATATTTTCACAATTTTTATTGTTGTTGCAGAATAAAAAGATGCCAATATCAATCAACGATTTGAACTAGGGGTGTACAAGGGACATGTTAGGTCGGGTTAATGAACCCTTAACCCAGCCCAATTTTTACGAATCAATTTTAAAACCCAAATTAATCCGATAATGGCTTTACCATATACCAGGTTGTATCGGGTTAACTGAACTTTCGAACAATATATGAGAATTTGGACATTATATATATAATATTATAAAATTTTATAAATAAGAAACAAAATTTAAGATATATTTTATAATATAGGTTTCAAATAAACTATATCAATATAATTTATTTTTAAATATTATAATTTTTCACAAATTATTATAAAAAAAATATCTGTTAAGGAATTATTTGACTTCAGACTTGATTAGGCCAACCCAATGTATGATCCAAATTGAGCCTAAAAGTGTACGGGTCAAATTTTAAGATATAAATCCGTCCAGGAAGCTTCAGGTTGGGCTGGATTAGCGAGCCACGTTGGGTTATGAACACCTATAATTTGAAGAGAATGTTTTATAAAAATTTGAATAGATGGGAAGATTTTGAAGAAGATTTGAAGATTAGATCATATCTGCAACAATCTTAGCAGAATATTTTTCATTTGATTTGATTTGAAATGGAAAACAATTAAGGAATTTGACCAAAAATTTGGTTTTCATTCTCTTTATTATTTAAAGAGTTGTAGTAGTCTTGTGAGAAAGGGAATAGGTGAGAAAGATAGAGGCTAAGGTCTAAAACTGTTTAGAAAGACTGTTGATTAAGGGGGATTGAGTGACTTGAGATATCAAGATTCCATCTCTTAGATATCACATAAATCTACTAGTTGACATGATTCATCAGTTTATTGTGTTCCTTTAACTTTTAAATGGGTTGCGAATTTTCTTTAAGTGTTAGAGACAATGTAGTTTGAGGCCACGAGGGAATTGATTTTGTGATCCTTTTATTGATTTAATTTTCTATCTCAATCAATTACTCAGTTTTAAGTATTCTTAATGCTTTTAAGAATTAGCTACTCCGTTGAAAATTTTATGGTTTAATATTGAATAAAGGACGTGTCACAGTATAAAATAAGTCAATTTAAAAGTTATCATAAATTAAAGTAGCTAGACATGGAAGTAACATATTTATGTGGTCATATGAATTCTTGTTTTTCATCCTTAGGTAAATTCAAACATTAAGACATTAATTTATTTAATTTATTTTAAAAGGATTCCAATATCAAAACATTGAGTTGCAATTATAAGTTATGCAAAATCCAACTAATAACTTAATTGGGAAAGAAATTAAATTAATATTAGGTAAAGCAAAATCTAGAAACTCAGTTGAAATTATTTCCTAACACCGCTTTCCATTGACTGTTCTTGTTTAATTCCTTTTACTCTTTCTTTATTATTTTGCTATATGTAGATTTTATTCAAATCCATCTAAATTTCGATTACTTGAATAGTAGCACACTCAAATGAACTAGCACTTGTTCACGATCTTTGTGGGAACAACATTCATGTATTCACCTTCTTATTATTTATGGTTTGATATACTTGTTGGAGCTAATTTTCTAAATCAGTTAACAAGTTTTTGGCATCGTTGTCGAGGATTATAGTTCAATATCATTAGTAATTTAAGTGTTACTAATTTACTTTTTTTAATTTTCATTTTTATTTTTTTGTTATTTTATTGATTATTTTTTTAGGTTATTTTTTGTTGACAAATGCCCCAAAATAATCCCTTTTAAATTTTAGTCAGTCAAATTGGTACCTATAAAAAAAAAAAACTAAAGAAGTCGTTGTTGATTTAAAACATCAGCAGATTGGTCCCTCTAAAAAATAGGACAAATTAGTCCCTCAATAATCACGAAAAACATCAAATTGATTCTTATACGAAGTGACTAATTTGACGTATTTTTTTAATTGACATGGACTTCTTTGGGTTTTTTTTTTCAAAGAATCAATATGTCTATTTTTTTAGAGGGATCAATTTATCTTATGAAAAATTTAAGAGGGATTAATTTGAGGGTTTTGCCTTTTTGTCTATATAAAAAATAATTAGAAGGTAATTTTTTTTCAGTATTTTAGTATGTTGTTCTTCAGCATTTGTGGATATTTTCTTTGTTTCTCTCTTGTTTATGTGAGGTGCTATTTCGTCGGAGTCATTCCAATATGATCCTAAGCTAGAGAAGACTATCAAAAAGAATAGGAAAATCACGAAAGTAAGAAAGAAAGAAGAGATAGCTTATGCAAATCCTTCTCACCCACGCACTCTAGAAGATTATGCCATCCTAACTACAGAAGATTGTGGATCTAGCATAGTGAGACCACCAATGCAAACCAACAACTTTGAGATCAAGCTGCTTTAGTGCTATTGGTGAAACAAAATCAATTTAGAGGCAATCTTATGGAAGATCCTCATGCTCACATCATTACCTTCCGAAAATTTGTGACACAATTAAAACCAATAGAGATATTTATGATGCTATGAGACTAGACTATTTGAATTCTTATCAGAGACAAAGCTACTCATTGGCTATCCTCAAAGCCACAAGATATTATCACTATTTGGGGTGGCATATGTTCTAAATTCTTAGGTAGATATTTTCCCCTTCAAAAATTGCTAAATTGAGATATGAAATATGTTATTTTTAGCAATAGAAAGATTAATAATTTTCTGAAGCTTGGAAGCAATTTAAGGAACTATTAAGAAAGTGCCCAAATCACGCCCTTACATACAGAGATAGCGGGTGCATTTTCCTTTTGTCGTGGGATGAATCCCACCACAAAGGCTATGGCAGACATATTTGCCAGTGGCTTATTAAATTCAATAACTCTAGAGCAAGCAAGAGAATTGATCGAGAATATGGCAACTAATGAGTACCAAACTACATTTAAAAGACAAAGAGAAGTACACCAAGTTAACATACCAAAGGAATTTTTGTCTTAGACTAAGCTCTTGACTTAAGCCATCACAAACATGACCCAGAAGATGACAGACATGGATGATTAGATAAGTAAGATACAACCAGATAGAACTGTGCATACTCCACCACTCACATTGCTGAAGACTGCACCCCATATTTTCAAGGCCCATTGGCACAGGTGAATTATCTAGGACAACCATATAGGTCCCCAAATAATCCATATTCCAATACATATAACCTAGGATAGAGAAATCATAATAGCTTCTTCTAGGGTAATCATAGGAATATAGGATCATACCGTGGAAAGGAAGACTAACTGGGAGCTAGCAATAGAGAAGCTTGCTCAAGAGACGAGCAACCACTAAAAATCATGAGGCAAGCATGGGGAAATTGGAGTTGCAAACAGGAGAGCTGTCAAAGAAAATGTCTAACTCAGACGTCACATGGCACCTTGCCTAATGACACCATACCTAACCGCCTAGGAGCAATGTAAGGCCATTACTTTAAGGAGTAAAGAGGTGGTGAAACAAGGAGAAAAGGTGAGTGAAGAAGAAGATAAAGAAAAGTAGAATAAAGAAGAAAAGAGTAATGGAGAATAAAAAATGAGGGAAAAGAAAAGAAGATTGTATAAGTAAAAAAAAAAGGAGGAATAAAAAAGCTGTTGGGAGAAGTTGAGAGAAACCTATATGTGAGAATTCCTTATCCTCGTAGATTGATTAAGCAATAGATCGATCAAGTTCTCACATGGCATTGTAGAAGATGTTCTTGTGAAAGTGGATCGATTTACCGATCTTCCTTATAGACTTCCTAATCCTTTATATTTAAGAAGATGCTAAGATGCAAGAGTACAAGGATAACTCAAACTAGAGTACAAGATGAGAAGGGAACTTTAAGGACCTTGTCTAATGTCACAGGTCAAGAAGGAGTGATAAACACATATTTTGTAGATAACTTTGCATACAACTTGTGCATAATTCTTATTGTTTTGCTTGGAAGTTGTAATTAAGTCTCCTTATGCACATTGCTTGAATATTGCTCTAATTTCATTAATTTCATGGTTTTTCAAGTATTAATGTTGTCACCTATGAATTCTCTTAATTTTGTTAAGAGATTTGTGAATTGTAGGGAACTGTTGGTAAAGGTACAAGTTTTGAGTTGGAGCTTTGAGCATGTTTAGAAAAAAGAGTAAAGGGAAGTATTGGAGTCAGAGAAGAAGATAAGAAATGAACAATATCACTAGCAGCCTGGTAACCAAGACAACCTCAAACGCCAAAGCATCGCTACAACAAACTTGCACAGGAAAGCCACTGCCTGATTGAGCTCATTGCAGTGAGCTCTATGGCCGTGTCAAAAATTAGAATATTGTAATTTTTACCCATTTGGGCCATTTTTTAGCAAATTTGAGGATGATGTAACAGGGGAGGCTTTGAATTCAGGGTATTCATTACCATTTAAGGGAAGTAGACTAGGTCTAGTCACTTTTAACTCTCTCCCTCTTCCTCTTTAAAGAACATCAATTCTCTATCATCCTAATTGATTCATTTTGCTTTCTTTTTTAGTTTTTTTAGCTTTTACTATTTATTTGCCTTGTAACCTCCATCATAGAGGAATGGTTTTCTTGGTAGCTCAAGGCATTCAAGAGGGTCTATGTTTTGAAACATTGGGTTTTTAATGAAATGCTTGGAGTGGTTTTCTAATTCCTCTTATTTTCTCATTCTCTTAACATGCTTACTAAATTCATATGTATGTTGTGTGAAGTGTTTTGGTTGTATATGTGATTCATGATTTGAAAAGCATGCATGATTAAACAAGTTGGTTGAATGCAATCTAATTGGTTGATTAGAAAGTGTTTAATGAACTAAAATGGTTTTATAGTTTATCCTTAATTTAGGATTAAGCTATGGTAATTGATGCTTAAGTTAGCTCATGTAATTAGGTATTGTGATTGCAATTAATTAAGAGTGTGTGTTAGTCCATTCCTTTGTAATTAATTAATTACTAGGTGAATTACTTTGTTGATTGTGTAATTACATAATTGGCAACATAGCTATCCACCATTTGTTTGTCTGTTGCTTGTGTTAATGATAAACATTCCCTAGTTTGAGAATCCCCAGGCTACCCTTTTCATTATTGTCTTCTCTACTTAATTATTATTTTAATTCTTGTATGCAACAAAACAACCCCCCCAAACTTCAATTAATTAGCATCACTTTCTTGAGAGATGACCCATGTTGCACACCACTATGTTGGTGTTCTAGTGTAGCTCAGTTTGAGATTTTGTTTGTCCCTTTTAAATTAGTTTTGATAACGCTCTCTACCATAAGCCATCCACCCATACCCTTCATGCTTGGAGGGACCACGTGCGCTCGTCAACAAGGATGGTTACAAGCATGAGGCTAAGCCAAACTTTCACCCTACTTGTGACTACCTCCACAGCTGCCTCCCATGATGGGAGGAGTATTAGGAATAATGTTGGTAGGGGCTCCACGTAAGGTCGAATGAGTCCAAAGAAAGTGCATGAACACATGGACATAGTCAAGATGATCGGATGCTGCTGTAAGTGCCACATAAGCATAGCTAGTGCAACCCTCTGATGGTGGATGTAGATGCTCTCGAAAATCATCATAGTCAAAAGGTAAGGAAGTAGAAAACCAAACATTATCAACAGGAACAAAGAAACGATGCTGCAGGTACATGAACACACAAGCCGCACAAAAACCCACCACATGATAAGCTCTCAACTTCATATTGTAATGCAACTTCTGGGTAGGAAAACTCAATGTAAACCACGAAGGACGCCATCACCCTCGCCTCAGACAACATAGAAAAAATAAAGAGGTGAGAAACTTATAAATTCCTTAATAGAGTCCTTCAACGCAAACACAAATGTCTTCGTTGTCATCCCTACCACTTTGGTTTTATTTTTTAAAAATAATGAGCACGCTGCGAATTCAGTTTTAAGCTTTCCAAAACTAACTATCTGAAGTGGTTTATTTTTAAGTATAATCTTAATGTCAATGATGCAGCATATAATTATGAATGCATGGTAATATAGTGTGTCCTAAGACACATAAACTCGCATGCAAAATAAACCATAGCTTGGGATCTATCTCCTTGCTCTTATGGTGACTAAATCTTAGCCTTAATCTTTGAAAACTTTTGTATAATATAGGGGCTTAATTGAAAATTTTTAAACTATAAAAACATGATTGAAAATTTTGTACAATATAGGGACTTGATTATAAATTTTTGAATTATAGAGATTTAATCAAAAATTGAATGAAAATATACGGACCTCTAAAGCAATTATACCTATTTCTTAACTTCTCAATGCATGTGAAGCAAAAATAATTGCACAACTTATTTTTAAAGAAAAATTTTGATTGTAGAAAAAAATCATCCAAATCCAAAAAAAATTAAACTCAAATTATGATGATGCCTCAACAAAAGTCAACTAAATGAACTAACCTTCATTGACCATTGACACCATTTGAATACAAAAGAAATGAAAAGAGATTATTAAAAGCATAATATATTGATGAGTTTTATAAAATAATTATTAAAATTTTACAAATAATAATAAATGATATTCAATATATATTATAATTACATAAATAAAAATTGATATATTTATTTAATAATTAAAATTAAAAATTAATATTGAAATATTAATATTCATCTTTAAGCTTATAGATGAAAATATTAAAATGTATAAGATAATGTTACATATTCTTAAATTTTTTATATCATATCAAATAATTAAATAATTAAAAATTTTAAATCATGTCAATATTTTTTATATGATACTGAAAAAAAATATTTATTAAAAATGTAGATTTTTTTTATAAAATATTTTAGCTAGTATTTTGAAAAATTAAAAAATAAATAATAAATATTATTAAATTTAACATAATTTCTTCATGGAATGAAAAAGGAAGATCCATAATATTTTAAAAAATAATTGAAAAACAAAAAAAAATTTGCTGAAGGTTTCCATCAATTACAGAAAATTATTCTGATTTTTTTCTTTTATTTCAATTTATGTTATTTAAATTTTTTATAACTATTTATACAAAATTTAAATGTGGATATCTTAAGTTTTTTTATATATTTTTTTAAAATATAATTTTTTTATTGCAATTTTTGGTTATATTTCACTAATAGTTTCTGTTATTTTGATAATGTTTTAAATTTCAATTTATTTATTTTTTATAATTATTTGTTAAAAATTTCAATGAAAATATATTTACATTTTTTAATAATTAAATTTGAAAATAATTAACATTTAATATTAGTAAATAGTTATAAAACTTATTACATGTTTAATGTGAATAAATAGCTATAGAATAATCATGAGCTCTAGCACAATTGGTAGTTAGTTGGACTCTTTAAATATGTAGTCATAGGTTCGATTATAACATCTTTTTTTCATAAAACATCTTATAAAGAGTAATTTACTATATTTCTGTTAATTATTTGAGTTAATTTTTATAAAATAACCTAATAAAAATTTATCAAAGAACTAAATCTTGATTAACAAATTTATAAGAAAATGAATAGTTTTATTATACATGCACATATCCGTGAATGTCATATTTAACTATTAAATTTTGAGTATGCATATATGTGATTATATATATATATAGAAACGTAAAGTAGAAGAACATGAACAAAAAAAGGGTAAAGTCATGAAAGACTTGGGTAAGTCTTTGGAAAAAGACAAGGAAACCTAAGTCAATCAAAATGAAGAACAAAAATGAAATAATAAACTAATAGTTAAAGAATAGATACTAATTCTCTAACGATAAAGTCACAATAAAAAAGATATTAAAAATATAAAATATAATAAGTAGAATTAATATTTAACATAATATTGAGATTTATTCACAGAATAATAAATTTTACAGAAAAGATAATTATATAATTATTATTAATGATAAGAATAGTAATTAGAAACTACGTAACTATAATATAATATAATGTAATATAATATTAACGTATGTGTGTGTGTGAAAAGGTGGACAGAAGCCTAACACAATTTTCATCATTCGGTGTGCAAGCACTATTGACTTAAAGTCTTAGCTTGAGCTTACTCTTGAAGCTAAGTTATGCTTGCATTATAAATAGGGTGTTGCTGCTCTTAATCTCCATCCCAAAAATACACAAGAAAAGTTCGAGTCATAGTGATGGGAGGTTGTCGAGCAATGGGAGCAAGGAAAGATGAAAAAAAAGTGACGTCAGTGAAAGAATAAGAGAGAATAAGTAAAATGTTTACAAATTATTTTTATCTCTACGATAATTTTAAAGGTAGGAATTGAATTTATTTGTGAACTACAAACTATGTCTACAACTAGTTATTATTAACTATTTTCTATATTACTTATTTATCTGAAAGTTATTCCATTTTATCATATGTTCTTTATATTCATGATACCCATTATTTACTTTAAGTCACTTTATTATTGCTTTACATTAAAGTTATTCAGTTATATATTACAATCACTTTATTTATCGTTCTTTTATATTCATGTTTTTTGTTATTAATTATTTCAAGTTATTTTTATAATACTGATATATATTATTTTTAATTGAATATTTATAGTAATTTCTATAAGCGACCTATATTAAAGGTAAAACATAAAATTAAACATTAAAAATAAATAAAGATAATTATACATGTATTTAGATTATGTAGTTAATTAATTACAATATGAAATGTTACACCTTGACTCATGGAGAATATTATGGTTTTATGATGGTAAAGAGCAATTCATGGATCATATATGATAAGAAGTTTAAAATGAAATAAATTAGAAATAAACTTAATTTTGGTCTCTTTAGAAATTAATATTTAGATTGACAACTCTATGCTTTAAGAAATTGTTAGATATTACTCCATCTCTTTGTCAAGCTTATAATATTTAAATTCTTATGCAATTCATTTTTAAGTTATGCTCTAATTTATATTTCATTCATTTTATTCAATTTAATCATTAATTACTTAAGTTTATATTCTATTTAATATGATTCAAGCTTAATATTGATTTCATATGCCTTTATCTAAAGTTCTAATTATTTATTGATTTTATGCACTTTATATTTATTTATGCATTTCTATGTGAAATGAAACATCGCATAACAATAAGAGAATAATGAATAAGAATATATATAAAATATTTGTCCCTAAAGCCAAGAAGATAGATGGTCAGAGATACAAGGTTCTTTTTATGATACATGTCTTGGTTAGTGTGGCTTAAAACCTGGCTTTGTCATTACGATGTTAAAGAGTAACACCAAAATGAGAATTCCCAAGAGAAGACTTTCGACTATCTGAGACAGCAGGGTCAAGGAAAGTGAAAGATTAAAGTAAAGCAACTAGAATCATAACAAGACTTGCATAGCATCCTCTACTAATGATATTATGAATTTATTATGTCTAATTTTGTTCCTATAAAATATATGTACATAGCTATATATATTTTCTATGTAAATGTGGCTGGAACCACCATGACTAAAAATTTTAGAATTGTGCATTCCATACTAAGGATTATTATATATAATTTTCATCCCTATTTTTTGGTGGTTTCAGGATTACCCAACTAAAGCTAGGGAAGACGAAATCTTCTAGCTGCTATGGACTTATGGACTCATGATTGGGTTTTCTATCATAAGTTTTAGAATATTTGGTCTGTTGTAATAGTACTTTTAAGTACTCACACTAAAATACTTCGATTGTACTATTGGGAATGCTATAATTCTCTATGTATATTTATGTCATCTGTTGTAATATGAACGAGATGTTACATTGATTCTTAACAATGTGTATGGAGATGGTTTTGTGGGCTAAGACAAAATCCACATATGTGAGTTCTATATCTGTGAAGTCCCATGACTGGGAGGAGAACGAAGCATGTCTTATAAGGGTGTGGATACCTCCTCTTTGCGTGACGCGTTTTCCCCTCGCCAAGGAAAGAAGAACAAAACCTTGAAGGGGGGAGTCGGTAGGCCCTGAACCCCAAAGAGGACAATATCACGTAATGCCAAGGGTGCTTTTACAAGTGGTATCGAGCCGGTCTGGGGTCAGTGTGCCAGTGAGGACGTTGGGCCCAAGGGGGGTGGATTGTGAAGTCCCATATCGGCTGGAGAGGTGAACGAAGCATGCCTTATAAGGGTGTGGATACCTCCTCCTTACGTGACGCGTTTTCCCTCGCTAGGGGGAAGAACAAAACCTTGAAGGGGGAGTCGAGTAGCCCTAAACCCCAAAGAGGACAATATCAGACTTTACAGCTTAGTTATTATATATGTATTTATTTAGCTCAACGGATACTGTTTCCCCAGCTCTCCTTGGACCCTCAGTTAAATGATTTTATGCTTGATTATGAGTTTATAAATGCTTGTTTATGAAACTATAGAATGAAAAGTGTTTTCTTAGTTAGCTATGTATGTAAATATCAAAGGATTTATGTGATTGCATGTATATTGCATTATATATATATATATATATATATATATTATCCCATGTGGGTGATGGGTGAGAGCTCACTCACTGAGTCCGTTGACTTACCCCTCTCCCTTCCTCTCATAGCTAGGTCCAGAAGTCATTCGGTCATCGGTCCGGTTGCAGTTCCTTTTTGGTGAGCTTTACATTGTTGTAAGGCTTAGTTAGGTTTCTGTTAGTTGTAGATGTGCTCCAAGTAGTTTTGGGTAGGATTCGATCCATGCATGTATTTTGAGATATATAGTTATTTTCAAAGTTTATGTATTTTCTCTATGTGTTGCCAGAGTTTAAGAATTGATTCAATTATTGGTTTTAATTAAATTATGTAATCGATCAGTCATGTAGTTATGATTCAGTTTTCAATGGTTAGCAGACTATTAGATTTAAGATTTATATCATGTGAACGGATTAGTTTATGATTTTGAAAAATTTGCAGAACAAATTAGATAAGAGTTTTCAAAGCTTGAATATTAATTATTATGTTTTGAGCAGAGAAAATAATATTGATTTAGAAGAAAATCATCTTTTAAGTATAATATTATATATATATTATATGCATTTAAGAGACACGTCACCAGAAGGCTTACGTGGGATAGGACTCCTCACGTGGTCACGTTCCGAAGTCGGGTCGTGACAATGGTGGTATCAGAGCATTAGGTTTCCCTACATGGTACTAGAGCAAGTGTCCACAAGTAACATGGCGTTTATGTAAATGGAACTCAGCCATTCATGTCAATGCAATGTTATTTGAGACCTATAGGAAAGTCAGTTATGTCTAGGTTCGGTAAGAGTCTCTGTCATTCCTTGGAACTCTTGATCCGATCCTATGTTTTCCCTCCTTCTCAGGTGAGCTATGCCACCTGTGAAGCACCGTCGCCATCGTCATCGCAGTAGCCCTATGTCGGCTAACTCCCGTTACATCCAGTGCCTCGAGCGAGCCGTTCTGAGCCTAGCGGAGGTAGTTAGTGAGCACCTCAAAGCTGGAGTGCATCGCAGGGGACACAATTAGGCATGACAAGCTTAGCTAGGGGTCGTGCAGGCACCATTGGTCGGGGCCACCTCCTTAGTGCCCTCTCCGATGCACCCTCCTCGCTCGACCCACAAGTCAAGGAAATGACAAACAGGAGGGCGAGTTAAGCACGGGCCAATTGGCCACCCCAGGTCGTGTCCAACGTGCAGAAACGCCACCAAGGCCAGTGCTTGAAGGGCTCATCCGCATGTTATGGATGCGGTCAAGAGGGGCACTGAAAGAGATTTCCCGCTACTTCAAGGAGTAGCTAGCCAGAGGTCAGAAGCCACCTGACGCCCAGGACAGCCTCTCACCTCGGTGGGGAGGCGTAGCCATTCCAGCCGAAGGAAATCCCTATGCGAGTGATTCAAGCCAGGTAGAATCACAATTGAGACGCAAATCACGCATGTAGACATCTAGTAGGAATGACAATTGGTTATGATATGTTGGAATGTTTTAAGTGAGTTGATGCCATGGATATTATGCATGATTTATTTTAAAGGGTGCATTTTCATGAGTTATGTTTAGAGTCATGTTTTTAGCTTGATATGGATGTAGTATGCATGAAAATATGTTAGTAGGCATAACGTGAAAGACTAGACTAGTTTGAATGTCTTTTGCAATGCTGCATGATATAAGTATGGTATGCATGCCTAATATGTGAATAACATGGTATGAAATACTAGTTTAAGTTTTGGATGTTTATGAATCATTACACTCATTAGTTGTATCGATTGCCTTGATTGTTGCAAGTTGCTTCTTTTTCTAATCATATACTTGAAGTGGAGTGTTGTAATTTGTGAATGCTTTCTTGCTCATGATTAAACTCCTCATGAATAGATCATTAGGAGCTTTATCATGCCTGAATGATTGATCTGTCATGATAATTTAGAACTTAAAGGAAGAAGTAATGGGAGTGTATGACGTATATGCATGTGTAAGTAGAATAAAGGAAAAGCTGATGTTTAGAAAGTGTTTCCGCAAAGTAATAGCCTTTTTCATGGTTGGTGTTTGCTGTGGTAAGTTCTTTTAATTTGAAGTAAGCATGTGGAATGGTTAGCTTTGCACTCCATAGATTGAAAATTGAACTAGAAGAATACTTGTGCATTATATGGCATTTAGAACCTTGGTGCATAAATTTCATATGTTTTAAAAGAATCTACAATGTAGTTGGCATGATAGGTTGAATGAGCAAATGACATGTCCATGATTGTATGCCTATGGCTTCATGTATGAGAATGTATGGTTGCTAGGTATGTTATGAAAATATGACTAGTCTATGCCTTTATGATAGTCTAAGAAACTTAGGAATTTAAAATGAAGGAAGAAGAGAAATGGAAACACAATTTACTTACATGGACTTAGGATAAGTAGATACAAGCATCTTATAGTTCTGTTATACTCATAGAAAATGATTTGGTTTAAGATTTGATGTTTCAACAAGTTGTGTTTGGTTAGGGAATGTTTCCTTTTCATATTATGTGTGCAAAAGCGATATTGCACTAAGGTTATATGACATGAATTAGAGCACCATATGCATGTATGATAGTTTTACTTGAGGATGACATGGTATGTGCATGATTAGAGTGGCCTGATTCGTGATAAAATGTTTTCAAAAGTTGTGTAGTATGAAATAGAATCCCATGTATTTGTATGATAGTTCTACTTGAGTTGGTTTTGCTCAAGCATGATTACAGTAACTAAAAGGAGACTTAAATGAAATTTATCATGTTAAATAGCAGCATAGTAACACAATGATAAGAGATTAATGGGCTTGGTAGAGTAATAAGAAGCATGTTGTTTGCCTCAGTTGCATGAGCATAATTGAATGTCTGGAATGAATGCATTGTGTTTGAAGACTTGGGTTAGGCATCTGGAGGAGAAGGCCAAGGAATGCTAGTTTATGATGTATGTGATGTGTTGCATCTGTGCATGCTAAGAGTGTAGGCATATGGTTGAGGAACCAAACTTGGAGTGTTGAAACGCGCAAATTGAGAATGACGTGTTTTCCCCTCGCAGGGGGAAGAACAAAACCTTGAAGGAGGGAGTCGGAGTAGGCCCTAACCCCAAAAAGGACAATATCACGTAATGGGGTTCCTTTTTACAATATCTCAAGGGGATTAGTCGCAATTTTCGGTGAATAACCTAGGTTCGTAATACTCTAGGTTCAACTAAAAATAAATAGCTACAAAACGTAAACAAACTGAAAGTAAACAATAACTAATTTTTTAAAAAAATTTAAAATATTAAGAAAATATGTTTCCCTTTATAATTAACAACAAAAAATTTAATATGTTATAAGTCTTTTTAAAATATATATAAATTATATTATTATTTAATTTTTAATTCACTTATGTTTTTTTTAAATATTTATGAAGAATTTTAATGTTAAAATGTTTATGCTTTATAGTTAATTATTAAAAACGTACTAATTTTTTATAGGACTTTTTAATCTTTGGCTCACTCCCTTTTCTGTCTTTTTATTATTATTATTTTATAAATTTTAGGTTATATAATTAAATTCTCTTTGTTTTTTAATTATTAGATGGCTTAAATAAGTTTTTTGTCCCTAAAAAATAAGTAAAATTTGATTTTAATCCCTATAAAATATTTTGTTTGGTTTCACACTAAACATTTATGAAACTATTTGGTTTTAGGCTATGTCATTAATAAATGGTAAGGTTATTTAATTTTACATCACAATCATATTTAACTAGACTAAAACCAAACAATTTTAAAAATATTTGAATAAAAATCAAACAATTTTTTTTTCAAATGCCAACACCAAAAACTTATTTAAACCTTATTAGATTTATTGATTCTCCGGCTTCATCAAAATCATAATTCATTGTTCTCTTTCTTCATTAAACTACTAGTTTTGAACCCAAAAAAAAAGAAAAAAATACAATTCTTAATGAATTAATGAATTTTTTTTCTTTCTCTCCCTTCATTGAAGTTGTAATTAAGCAAATATAGATTTTCTTTTTCTTCATTAAATTGAATCATTGCAAATAATTAGATTAAAATGAAAATGATTGTTAGATAATGGTTAAAAGTAAAACTCTTGCACTTATATCAATGAAATTGTCCTCATAAAATTTATTTTTATTGTAGTTTCATCCATGGATCATGGACCAACCATGGAACCCTGTTCAAAAAACAGAATGCATTAGCTATCTGCTCTCAAGTTGGACAGAAAGGATTGGAGAAGAGCAATCTAATTAAATTTAATTTAATATTTTTTTCTTACAATTATAATTGTTTATAACAGTAAAATGATAGATTATCCTATATACATTTATTTAGTATTGATCAAATATCATATTATTAAGTCTTATATTGTCTGTCCTGTCATATTAAGAGTGTTGAATAGAACCTAAATGCTAAAAAAATGAATTACATGACATGTACCATTGTTATATCATTCATCTTCTAGTGTGCCAAATCATGTAGGCTTTGTTGTCTTGACATGCCATAATCTGTTTTATCATAAGTTTCTAACATCTTTGAACGAAAAATTATAACTTAAACAAAATGAGAAGGGAAAAAAAAAAAAACAGAGTCATCCCACTTTTTGACCATTATTAATCTTTCTAGCCCAACTTCCTAACTTATTTTAATAAAAAAATGCTAACAAAAAGTAATAAAAAAGACGAAAAAAAGAGAATTCTAGCCAAACCAAAAATTAAAACAAAAAGCAAAAAAAGGAAACATAGAAAGAAAAATAGTCAATATAAAAGAAGAAAAATAATAAAAACAAGAAAGAGACGAAGAAAAAGAGAGAAAAGTCAATCTAATCCTTTTGGTTCAAGCCACTAACCTATTTTAACCAACAAAACAAAATAACAAAAATAAAACGTGCACTAACTCAAATACGAACCAAAATAAAATTAAAAAAAAATAATAATCGGTGATAATTAGTGTTACTTAGATCCTAGTAAGAGTTTGTGTCAAAAACAAAATTCTAATTAGAGTTAATCAAATCTAAATCACATCAATTAAATTACTAATCAAATTTCAATTAATTCAAATCCATCTTTTCAATCGGTGTTAATCAAATCATTATACAATCGCACAAATTTAATGTCAAATATTCTACCAAATAGGCATGCATAGTCATGATATCATTAATTCGATTTTGTCCAAATAATTATTCCCTTAAACTACTCAGTACTTAATCTATCCTTGTAAAAGTGATATTTTACTTGCTACTTCATTATCCGTACGATCCAATATACTTAATGGACTCACATCAATGGCGCAATATGTGCCTGTGTAGCACAGTGTGTGTCCGCCCCTATTTCTTATTTTCCTAATGAGATTTAATAAAAGTAAAGAAAATAAATAGCCAACATAAATAAACAAAAGATAGCTAATAAATTGTCAAATGAAATATGCGATGAGAAGATAAGATGGGATAAATGATAGGGCTATTGAATTTACCTAACTGTTAAAACAATTATTATGGATATCAATTAATTTATTTTAATTCCAACTGATTAATAATCAGACTACTTAAATTAATTCCTAGCCTTTCTCGAGGGCAAGCAGTTCTCTTTAGCCCGAATTCTCTAATCTCTTAGCACAAACTAATTTAGGAAAAGGATTAAGTTGTGTGCAGATTCATAACAACAATGACTACATGCAATCGCGCGTTGTATGTTTCTAGTTTTCTCCTACGATGGTTACTTCAAAAGACAATGTTTACAAATTACTCTATCTCTAGTTATTGCAAACTTTCAATTTTATTAATTGGTGATCAGCAATTAAAGACATTAACATTAAACATAAACATTTAGCCCTTGGTATAAAAATAAATAATAAAAGGAAGTTAGTTCATGCTAAAATAAAAATAAATAATAAAAGGAATAAGATGGTGAAGAAAGAAAAGAAGACGCCATTATTGATAACCCTAAGCTTGAATTAAGAAAACATCAAAGAAGACCCCATTTGCGAGCTAAAGCTCACATGCAAACCCCAATTCTTGTCTTGGGCGCTGAAGCCCTCAAATAGTACGCTAAAGCGCTCTTGATAATTTCTTCGCCTTTGCCAAGCGCCAAGCGCGGATGTGTGGGGTAAAACCCATTACTTAGGCGTTAAAGCATTCACCCGGTAATGTTTGGCAGGAGGACAGGGTTAGAAATACGGGACAATATAGATAGTGAAAATGGAGGCAAAAATAATAAATATATATAAGGGTATTATTGGAGGAAAAAAATATTAAATTTCTATCTCTATATCCCTTACCTTTTAAAGGTATAGAAATTTTGTATTTTTCTAAAGAATAGAAAATTTTCTATTCTCTGTTCCTATCTCTGTTCCAAATGTTTTTCTCTCCACTATCACTGGATTTTATGTCCTATCTCACAAACCAAATGCTATCAAATTTATAGTATATTTCCGTTGAACTTATTTTTTATTTTGTCAGTCACCATATATATTTTAGTATAGGCTGTATTTTGCATTGATTAGTTCGTGAAGAATGATCTAACATGTATAATTGGGATCACATAGCTCAATTGGTAGAGTGTGTGGAATATTATAAATATGACTATTAGCTATTGTAATCAATACATGAGAATTATGAAATGAATCCCCTCTCTTAAATTATCTATGTATTGTCCCTCTAATACTCTGGTTTCCCTATCTCTAATTTCTGTCTTGATACAAATGACTACTAATATTACTTGGCTTCTATTCTTACACCTGGTAGACTAGCTTAAATGTATAAAAATAATGTCATCATTATGACATTAATATTGACTAATCAAAACGAGACGAGAATTCTTCCGTTGAATTTATAAGTATCGATAGAGTCTTGCTAGTTGCTTCAATTCGATTCTTGCTAGCATTCATTAGTATAACTTGGAATGAGATGACTTTCTTTCTCTTAAACACTTTTTTTCCCCTTTTGGTATGGAAAAAAGAAAACATGACTAATGCAACTTTTATTTTTCTCCTTAATTTCCAAATCAGCCGATGACTAATGGCATGATGAGAGATTAATAAAATCAATAATCAAGACTAACTGCGCTTTGAGACCTCCAATGTCTTGCTTTCTCAAATCCATTAGCAAAGTTCTCAAAATCATCAATGGTTTGGTCAATCTCTTCTTGAGTGTTCATGACAAAGGGTCCAAATTGCACTAGAGGTTCCCCAAGTGGTTCACCTCCAACCAAAATGAACCTTAGTAGCTTGGAAGATTTGTTCCATGCCTCTATGCCATCTCCATGACCAAGAAGAAGAATATGGTGAGAGTTTGCAGGGTGAGATTTCAAGTTCCCAAAGACACCCTCTCCTTCCAAGATGTAGACAAAAGCATTCCAAGGTTTTGGTATTGATTGTTGCAAGTGAGCTCCAGGTTTGAGAGTGAAGTCCAAGTACATGGTTGGGGTTCTTGTGTATATTGGAGACTTTATCCCTAAGGCTTCTCCAGCTATAACTCTAACTTTGATACCACCTTCCACAGCTTCTGCTATGTCCTTGCTCAACACTTCCTGATACCTTGGTTGAATCCTATACAAGAGCAATAAAAAGACAGATGACACTAGAGTGTAGCTTACAATTTAAGGAACTGTCCTTAACTTTGGCATAGGAGTCAAGATAAGCATTGATCGATGATGTCTCATTACATAACAAGTAATTCCAAGAAACTAGTATGAGAAATTTAGATATAGTGCTACCTATCATTCATAGTTCAAATGTTCCATTATCCATACTTTGGTCGTTATTGTATAAAAAATATAGTGAATGTAGAAGAAGGTGATGACTGATGACCCATAAAAATTGAAGTGTTAAATTATGGATAGTATAGAATAACACATTTTTTTCCCTCATAAAGCACATAATAATTGAGCATTATAACGTCATTTGATCTATATAATTGATCACACCTCATCATTTAGTAGGACATAGTTTATTAGTTATTGTTGTAATGAAAAGACCAGTCCACAAAACCGATTAAAGTTTCATCATCACCCCGAAATATGGGTGAGAGGCACATATGCTGGCCATTTTATA
This sequence comes from Dalbergia oliveri, assembly GCA_030441495.1. Classification (NCBI taxonomy): domain Eukaryota; kingdom Viridiplantae; phylum Streptophyta; class Magnoliopsida; order Fabales; family Fabaceae; genus Dalbergia; species Dalbergia oliveri. Next base: position 11,209,176 of record JAMLFY010000001.1, read on the forward strand.
CCGTCATGGTCACTTGTGTAGTGCTCTATTTAATTAAATGCACTTCTAGGAAATGGTCCATGATGGGAAGGGGAATTATGAGATAAAGTGGCAATATGTGAAAGCAAGCAAGGCATATATTAATTCCAAAAGTTTTAAAAAAAGATTTGACTTTTTTATTTTTCCTTTGCAAAGAGATGAATTCCTTTTTGTCCCATTGATGGTAAGCATTATCCAAACGACCATCCAAAGAGACATTGATGATGGCCAATGACGTAAAAAATATGTCATCTAATCTTTGGACGAAGGTTAAGGTTGTCATTTGAGTCTTTGAGAAAAGCCTACACCACTATAATACTCTAATTGATGGATTTTTTTATAAAAAAAACCTTAGATAATAAAAAATTTTGTCCGAATTATCGTAACGACTTTGCTGAATTATCATAACGATTTGATGAATAAGTGGATTATGTCTTTCCATTTCATCTAATCACTACTTTAATGATTTCTGTAAAAGAGTTTAATAATTAATATTTTCAGATCATGTAGTATTGCCTTTTTATTTCAAAATTTCAAATCATATTAAAGATATACTTGAAACATGATAATGCCATAATATAACAAGAAAAAGAAGAAGAAGAAGAAGAAGGTATGTCCACTAACATTTTATATTTGGAAGGCAGGTTGATCCACAGCTGCAGACCCTTTTGTGTTCCTTGAGCCGCAGGCATTTCAGAGTGAACTATCCCTCTCCCTGCAGTCAGCCACTGCAAGTCACCAGCTTCTATCGTTCCCTTATTTCCTTCAAAATCTTCATGTGTTATAGCCCCCTGAATGAATATGCACTCAGTTGTACTCCAATGAAAAAATATATAAGTATAGAGTAGTATTATTTATATTATAGGGTATGAATATCATGTTAAATATCTCATTTACCATTGAATAGAACGTGAATCCTTTAGATAAAATCTACATCACATTTAATGATAAATACAGTGTAAGTCAATACTATATCCCATAATTTATGAGTCCAAATATAATTTCATATAAGGATAGGCACATCTGAGTTATTGCAGAGCACCTACAGAGCTTCAGGTACGACTAGTTAGATAAGGATAGCCTACTTGGTAGTTGCCAGTTGAGATTCTAGAAAAAAAAAAAAAACGAAACTAGACATCAACATGTGGGGTCATTCTAGTACTTTTGCTAATGTTAACCAGCTTGGCAACTCATTCATTGTAGCCTTTTAGGTGTCAATATGAAAAAATTGGCTGATTTGGCAACCAAACATTAGCACTTTTTTTTTTATACTTATATGAACTATGAAGCCATATGGCACCACGGCATAGTTTGCCACCATGCTGTGAGCTCATATTTGGCAAAGTTCAAATTAGGAGGGCTTTTGTTTATACTGTTCATAGTTCATTTTTTTTTGTAAAACTATTTTTATTTATTTCTTATTTTTAATATTAATTATAAAACTGTTGAATTATCAATTTCATTATATTTTCTGTTTTCAACATTTTATATAGGAAAATAGTGACAATTTTTAATTAATTTTCAAAACAAAAATAAAAATGTAAAACTTTTTTTTCCAGAAATCAAACAGCCTTTCATATCCTATTCTTTTAATATTTCATTTTCCAACACTATATGGATTTGACCTTTGTAATGGCTATTATTAGTCCATCACAACATGTTTCAGACTTCAAAAGGATTGGAACAAAAGTGAATTAACTTCTTTTTTAATTTTTTTATCTGCAAAAGTTTTGAAATAACTTAAAAACAGATTCCTCAAATGATGGCTTATAGGCAGCATAAGTTATTTGCCATTGGGAGAAAATTTAGGATGGGAAGAAGCATATGAACTGAAGCATTATCAATCTGCTCTACCTGCAACATGTATGTGACCGTCTCAAAGCCTGTTTATAGAAAACACAAGAAGGAAGTGACAAGGAATCAGAAAGAAGATCAAAAGAGCATATTTATGATGAACAAACAAAAGTAACGCAAGAAAAGGTGCCAATTTGCAAAACCTCTATGTGGATGATCAGGAAAGCCAGCAGGCGCAGTAACTGCATTGTTTTTCAAATTTCACATTCTTAGGGTACACACCAAGATATATATAAACTTTATTTTTTTCACCTGGCTTGAACAAAACAGAGCAAAATAAAAGAGATGCGTGCTCACCCGAGAATTCATCCAAAGCAAGGAACGGATCAAAGTACTTGAGATCAAACCTGAACAAAACCAGATAACATATCAATTGAAATAAATTATTACCATTAAACCGGGTTGCTGGATCACATAATAATGCTATACAAACAGAAAAAAAAATTATCAGAGTTTATTTTATAGAAATCATAGTAGTCGTTGAATGAAAGTATGAAATTTCACTTGCTTATTCATTTAAAAGATAAAAAATATGTCATTTTGTTTTGACAAGTAGAATCAATTCAAGAAATTAAAATATTAGGTCTATTTAGCTTTCTTTTTTAGTTTCTTAGAGTATCCATTGCTAAGAAGAGGGACTAATTTCCATTTAAGACGTAAACGCCGGACATAAATTTTAAAATTTTTCAAAGTGAAAAAAAGAAAAAAATGAAAGATTAAAAAGAAAAGAAGCCTTTATTTCTTTACCTTCCTATGCTTCTTCTAACAACTGCCCCGACACCTTCATGTTGAGGTCTGGCCAATAATTTTCTGGCTACAAGACGAGGCTCTTTCACTTGACCGTATGCTTGTCTGTCTGGCATTTTGTGGATGAAAAGCAGTGCAAAAAACAAGAAAAAAGAATCGCAGATATGGCTGAAAATTAAATGTGATGAATCACTGAGAAAGAAAGATCGTTGAATGTATATATAGGGGAAGGTTGTGGTGCGCTTGCGTGGAGAGAGAGAGAGAGAAGTTGCCCTTTGAGAAGGTCAAACTCGTAGAATGGACGCGTTGGGTTGCTTGAGCACAAGGAACTTTTTGGTTTGTTCTGTTTGTATTTGTGTACAGGGTTTGCAAAGGACGAGTTGAATAAAAATTAAGTTTGCACTGAATTTTAAATTGAATTAGTTTTAAAATCTGAATCCAATTCAATAATAATTTAATTATTTATCAATCAACTTGATATTCAATATATAAAAATTTTGATATTATACATAGTAAAATTATAAAATTTTATGTGTAATAAATAAAATTTAAGAGATATTTTATAATATTGATTTCAAAACAAATCATATTAATATAAAAATAATATCAAGTTATATAAAATATATTAATTGAACTTTAAAACCTTATAATTTTTTATAAATTATTATAAAAATTATATTTATTAAAAAATTATTTAACTTTAAATTGGATTGAGTCAACCCAATATATAATCTGAATCCTACTCTAAAAATATATTATGTCAAATTTTAAGACACAGATCTATTCTAATGAACTTTGAATCGGATTGAATTGACGGATCGAATGAGTTATAGCCACCCTTATTTGTGTGCGTTTTTTGTGAACGTCAGGATAACGCACTGATGATGTGTGTGTGAGGTGGTCAGGGAAGATCACCATCTCAGCTACCACATGACTGGCACGTGGGTTTGAATGGAAAAACCACAGTGGAAAAAGGACAAAAAGAAATATCTTTGATCCTAGGTGGAGTTTGTGGCTGTGCATGGCTACTTGTTTGCTCATGTTTTACACACAATTAATTATTAATTTATAATTGGTATTTATATTGCACAATCAATGATAATTGATGATCATACAACTTTTATCTCTAAAACAATATCTCATGATAGCTAGATTGATGAGGTGGTATATAGTATTTTTAATGTCCCTTCAAAAATTTCATCACTGTTGATGTTAAATCATTAAATCCCACCACCTAGCTATTCTGGCCAATCCAATTTTTTCATTTATTTTATTTTATTATTTTCTATATATAATTCATACTATAAGATGCTTTTAAAAATTGTTCAAGATATTTATATTTATATGATAAAAGAAAAATATCATAAAACAAAAATTTAAAAAATGTTGATTTCCAATGAGTGATAACTAGCTAACATGTACATTGCACAAGACAATATATTCATACATGATCATCAATGTATTTTAAACTTAAATAAATAAATTTAAATTTTATAACAACTAATTTATACAAATAATTTAAAATATTATTAATATGAATTATTATCGATTCATTTATGTAAATATTACAACACTCTAATTATTATAAATATATTTTGTATTTAAATTGTATAATTAATAACATGTGCATTGCACGTATAACTATACTACTATATAAATTAATGACCTTATTAATTATAAGATATAAAATTATTGGACTGAAATGTTTTCTTTTTGTTTTTAAGGTATATAGACCTTTGAATGGGAAGTTATTAGAAATTCATATAGTAATTAACTATTATAATATTTGAGAGTCATTTCATAAAAATTATTATACGTGTCTTTCATACAAGTTTTAAGGTACGTGTCATTCGTATAGTTATTTAGGGTTCACTTTCAACATTTATGTCTATCGATTTTTTAAACTTAATTTATAATTTAATTATTAATTATTAATAAAATCAAATATTACAATCATTAAAGATTACATGAATCAATAAAATCAGAATCATTAAAATTACGATCTATAATTAAAATTAAGAATAATTAAGAATGTAAAAAATATAAAATTAAGAATCATTAAAAAAATGGATTAAATATAAATGTATTGGGATGATAAAAATATGAATAGTGCCTATTACAATAAAAAATCATGTGATATAAAAAAAATAAAAAGGGAAATGCTTTCATCGTGATATGCCTTTCACTTTTCCTGAGAGTAATTGTTTAACGTCTTCTATTTGTTTGGATACACTAAAACTCAATTATTGAGAATAATTAACAATGGAAGAAATCTTCTATACTAATATTTCAGACTCTTTCATGAAAATTATTACACGTGTTATTCATATAGTGATTTAGGCTTCACGTGTTATTTATATAGTGATTTAGGCCTTATCTTTCTCAATTTTTATGTGTAAATATTTTTTTGAATTTAATTTATAATTTACTTATTAATTATTTTTCATATAAAATAAAATCAAATATTACAATCATTGGAGAATCAAATATTACAATCATATATTATAATTTGCATTAGGAGAGGATCTATGTCAATAAAATTATAATTTTTAATTAAAATTAAGAATCATTAATAGCCTCACATTATGAGGGTAATATCAAAAATTAAAAAGAAAATATTTTCAAAATAAATAACTTTTAAGATCAGCATATTTTTAAGCTATAAAGAAAACGGAAGGTCAAATTGTTAACGAATTGCTAATTGGTTGATTTTGATATCTACTATTATAATATTTAATAGTCATTTCATGGAAACTATTACATGTGTCTTTCATACAAAACTTTAGGTACACATGTTATTCATATAGTTTTTTAGGGTCTACTTTCTTAATATTTATGTCTACAGATTTTTTTAACTTAATTTATAATTTAATTATTAATTATTAATAAAATTAAATATTACAATCATTAAAGATTACATGAATCAATAAAATTAAAATCATTAAAATTACAATCTACAATTAAAATTAAGAATAATTAAGAATGGGAAAAAAATATAAAATTAAGAATCATTAAAAAATGGATTAGATATAAATATATTATGGTGATAAAAATATGAATGGTGTCCATTATAATAAAAAACTATGTGATATGAAAAAAAAAGAAATGTCTTCATCGTGATATGCCTTTCACTTTTTCTGAGAGTAATTGTTTGATACCTTCTATTTGTTTGGATGCACTAAAAAAATATATCTATCTATCTGCTCACTGGACCCTATTTAATTTGTTGCAACTTGAACATTTCAACGTATTTTTCCATAATTTTTTCATACTAATTTTAAAAAAAAAAACTTTCAATTTTTCAACATTAAAATATTTTAAAAAATCAGTTCCACAATTTACACTTCTTTGATAATGATACTAAATATTTATTAATTTTTCAAAAATTAAATATTTACATTACTTTTTATTGAAAATAATATTATAATTGATATACTACTCTAAGAATTGAGATGGTGTAAATTAGGATTATATATGATTTTTTACTAATTATTACATGTTAATTATAACATATATTTTAAAATTGATATTTTAATATATTGAAAGAATATATAAGGAAATGATGTGTAATTGAAATCACAAAAATTAAATTTATTCATTATTTTTATTAATTAGAAAATATATTTTTATGTTTTTATAAATTAAATATTTTAATTTACTAAAAAAATATAAATGGCTAGGATGACAAAAAAAGTTGAAAGTGGGTACACGCAAGAATTATCTACAATGGGAATGGGATTGGGACATATTTTGTCTCCATAGGAACGATGATAGGATAAAGTTTCCGTTTGTTAAACAGGGTAAGGATAACACACCTTCATTTTTTTCAATTATCTTTATTGAATTTGTATTATGTATGTATTTTTAATTTTAATTTGGATTATATTGTATTAATAGTATTTGTTATTATGGATATTTATATTTCAAATTGTAAAATATTTTTAATGTTTTTCTCTTTTTAAAATTTGTTAATAAACTTCTAATACCGTAAGATTCAAAATCCCTATGGGAAATGGGAAATTGGATTCCGTAAGGGGAATAGATAAGAGACAAAATTCTTAACGATAGGAGGTGTTAAACATATCATTTTTCTCATGAATACACATTTTCATCCCTATAAATGGCTCATAACATAGTAAAATTATCCAGTTATTTCTTCTTTATTCAACAATTTTAACTTTTGAAATGTGTAAAATTTTCATAAAATAGGCTCTTTATTGTTAGTTATAGGTTATCTACCGAGATATTTTTAACTTTATAAAAAAAATATTCAAAATAAGATATAAAATAAAATGTCACATTTATATTTTATCTATTTATTTAATTATTTAACTATTAACTTATTTTTAAAATAAATTTATATACTAAATTTTCTGTAAGATATATTTAAATAAATTATTATTTATTTTTAATAATGATTAAGAAACTATTTTTTTATTATCTTTTCATATATTGGAGGGTCAAACAATTAGTAGTTAAATAGGATTCAATTAAATAATAAAGTGACATTTTAGGAGTGTGCCAAGGAGAGTTGGGTCATTTGAAATCAAACTTAAATCATTCTGATATATAAGCCAAGCTAACTAAGTAAGTCAACCTCTAGGATTTTTCTTTTACTTAGGAAATTATCAATATATATATGTATTCTTCACTGTAGAAGCATTTATTGCTATACTATATTTAAATATGTAATTACAATTACAATAAAGTATAAAATATATTATTATATTTATAGTACATGATTTGAATGTCATCTATCTATTGTATATGGTAACTCAATCGATAGCCAGTTTTTGCAATTTAAAATGGAGAAATTATTATTTTGACATTGTACAATAGCTTGCAAGTGAATGTTTACATTAAACTTTTCATTTTATGAAATTATTATATTGTACGGTTAAAATGTTTGAGGTTGTGCCAAACTTTTCGTTTTATGAAATTATTACTGTATAATTAAAAAGAGTTGTACACATATCATAATGTAGTTGAAGGCTATAATTTATAGTTTAGACCAATGTATTAATTTTGAAAATGAAATGCAATAAATAAATCTCATAATAACCAACTTAAAGTATACTGTAACAACCAAAAAAATTAAATGGATTTATGTTATGGAAAAATATCTTTATCTTTGTATGGTAGTTGTATATGGAGTTGAGGGATCAGTGCATTCATTATATATATATATATATATATATATATATATATATATATCTTATTTGTTTTGTCATCTATGGCTATCAAAGTTGTATCAGACAAAGATCAGATATTATGAAGGGGATCCTTCTATGCTTGCTAGTGAATCTTGGAGTAAACGTGGGGTTTGATTTATAGCCCCATATCATCAGCAATGATACATTGAAGGTGTGAGCCCTATGTACTTTTATGTTGAAAATTAGAGCTTTAAGACATTTTTAATGTTTCATCTTAAAAAAAAATTACATTTTCTCATGACTACTAGGATCTTCCTTGCTATACAATTCATTTTTTCATGGAATAAAATTTTGATAACAGGAAGTTTGATCATTCTTACCTCTTCATCGCACAAGGTACGTAGTTTCATCTCTTTTACCATTTGCTTTCATAATTTATTGATTTTTCTTTCATAATATTATATATTTTTACTTGTTCATGGAATAAAATTTTAATATCTGGAAGTTGGATCATTCTTATCCCTCTCATCACACAAGGTAGTTTCATCTTTTACCACTTTTACACTTTATTGATTTTTCTTTCGTAATATTAAATGATTTTTATATTATACTTTATTACATATTGTATTACTTTTTTATTGATTAATATTTTTACTGTTTACTTTTCAATATAATCATAAATGTATGAAAGTTATTTCCAACATTTTAATTTTCCACTTAAATTAAATTTACTTAATTTTGTTATTATTGTCATATTTTTTAGGAAATGTAAATATTTAACTTAATAATGATAATGCTAATACTTTTATACAAACTTAACTTCCTTAATTATAACAAAATTATTAAAAACAAAATTTAAGTTTATATTCTTATTTGCAACTGTCTTAAAATTATATAATAAATTAACAATATATTTCCTTATAAGCATTGAAAAATCATAAAAAAATAATACCTATAAGAATTACTTTTAATATAGTAGAATTACTTTAAATATAACTTTTACTATATCATATTTGTATTCAATATAACTTATAGCAATTTTTAGAATCATTGTAAATTTAAACATATATGACATGTTATATAATTTAAAACTTCTTTTTATTGAGAATATAATAATCATTATAAAAACTTAATATATTTTAATTTCTATTTTTAGTTTCTGAAACAAGTTTCGTAAATTATATTAATAATTTTATCTTTTAGATGATCCAAATGAGAATTCTTATTAAATTGTAAAAATCACTCTGATTTGTAATAATTACATAACAATACTATTTAATATTGTTGCATAGGACAATATTAACCTTTTATATTTCGATTTAATTGCATAAAAAATTAAATAAATATGTTAATATATTAAGTCATGATAACTTATGTTTTGTACCTTTAAATTTGTGAATTAATTTGCAAAAAATATAAATATTAAAATTTCAAATTAAATTTATTTTTAAAGCAAGGAATTTGTTTAAAAAACTTTTGAATGATATGATAATCAATCTTATTGGAATAGGGGATCCTAATATTCTCTAGAAGAAAAATTGGTTTAATATAAGAATTTATTTAACATAAAAATATTATCCTTTGTCTTTGAATTTTAAAATATAAATAGTCAAATTAATATCTTAGATTACTGTAACATAAATTTTATAATTAAATTTTTATAATTAGTTTACTTAAAATTTTTATCTTTAAATTGTAAAAAAATTACTTATAAATTATTTAATAGATTGAGATTATGATGTATTTTACCAAACAATAGTGTCTAACATTACACTGGCTATAATTAACAATGTATTAAATATTTAAAGAAATGTGACAAAAAAAAAAGGAAGGCTATGGATCTTGACTAACATATATGTTTTATTTACTTCTCACATCTTTTACATTTGTTATTTTTTTCTTTCTATTTAAACAAAACCTGTAATAAACTTTACTATTTTCTTTTTTGAAAATTTATCTGATGATCAGAATTATTGAATCTACTCTCCTCTTTTGAGTGACATAAACTCATATCAGCTTAGAAAAATTATCTGAACATAGATATTCGAGAAATTCTTCACATACCTACGAATCATTCATATATTTTTTTTTTAAAGTTATGTTTTTCTTATGTTAGTCACATTTTCAATTTAAAAAAAAATGTACTTCAAATTGCAGATAAATTGTATATTTGTTCACTAAGATCAACCAACATTTATATAATCACTCAAATATGCACTTCTTTTTGTTACATATTATAATATTATTTTAAAATTCAGAATTCAATTAATTATTTTAAAATATTATATGTATACTAAAGTGTGATTATGACTCTTTTGATTACGCACATATAATTAACAATATTGGTATTATAAAACCAGTGATTTTTTCTGATTTGATAATATTAAGTTTATATTTAAATTTTTTTACCATGATAACATTAAAGAATATAGTATACTAATTCTAAACACTAACTTAACTGACAGATTTCTTGAAATTTCTTATTGCTGTCATTTTTAATTTAATATTAAGTAATTAAATTTGGTTCCAATAGATGAAAACAAAAGGCATGTGCAACCTAACCAAAGAAACATTCTAACATGATTAGAATACGAAAACAATATTTATTCGAGTCTATTGACGTCCAGTCTAACAAGAAGCAAGTGTATCTAATTATATCTTTGAATACTTTGAATTTTTAGATTGTGAAACCATTGCTTACAGCTAATAAATTAAATGATAATCATGACTAAAAGATACACACATATACCATGCTAAATAAATTGTATAAAAAAATTAAAAAAATAAATAATTACCATATTTAATTTTTAATTATTATCACATATTTCTTTCAAAAATAATTTTATTAAAGAAAAACATTTATGTCCAAATTAAATGAACTAATTTTCCCCTGAACTAATTTTCCGTCGTAACTTAGTGGGTGGTGAATTTGGAATTTTAGTAAAAAAGGAAGTATCTTCTACATTTATTCAATTTAAAAATAGTGTGCCTGTTGATGTTGTAATTGCTAAAATATAGAGACACATCGATTTAAAAAGAATGAAAGGGTGTTGGAATCTTTTATCTTATAACGACAATTAAAATATAATTTCTTGAGATTTATTTTTTAGAATGACTGCACTAAAAATTTTAAAAATCATATTCAGTTTTAAAGTTAAATCTACAAAGTAAGTTACGTACTTGAAAATGATTGTACTAAAAAATAAAAAAATTATATTCATTTTTTAAGCTAAATCTAAGATTATATTCTCTCCTTTTATGTATGCATTGAAATTGTGTTGATGATTTGCACTGTTATTGTCATGGATAATGACATGGTATTGCCAACCTATTAATTCTTCTACTTGATTGTGATAGATTCCAAATTGTCTTCTAAAATTTTTAATTTTCCTTTTATGTATATATTAAATTTGTGTTAATTATTTGTATTATTATTGCCACAGCTAATGGCATGATATTGGTAGTTTATTAATTCTTACGCTTAATTGTAATCTATATTGTATTTTAAAATTTCATAACTGCAATTATGTACAATCAATATCAATAACCGAATAATTATATAATTTATCATTTAGTGAAAAATAAGAACGCAATGGCCAATTAGATATCCATTGAAAAATTGTATCCATAAACACCTATTACACTTGAATTGAGAACCATTCCAAAAATGCTGGTGATACCACTTAGGATTATTGAAACACAAAATAGTTGGAAGCATCCATTGGCAAAAAGAGCAGGTAATGATCTCAACATCAAGAACAGGTGCTGGATTCTCTCTCCATTTTCAATAAAAAAATTCTCAGCATTTTAAAAGGGTAACTTTTTAAAATAATGAAAAATTATAATTAGATATCGACAACCATGATTTACTCCTTAGTAATGTTAATGCATGTTGTCACTTGGCACTTTTTTAGAAGATGGGGAATTATGTTTGTGATCAGGTATTTTTTTTCTCTAAGATATTGGCTCTCCTTTTCTACGTTTATAGTTTAGTCTTGAGGTTTGGTTTGTAGCCTTATAATTAGTTTGCCTCATGTTTAAAATTTTGTTCATGTGTTTTTTTTTTGGTAAATTTATGTAGATTTTGGCTCCTTTCTTTGTAGAGGGTTGTTTGAGCTCATGTTTTAAACAATAAGAAAAGAGGCTATTTTTAAAAAAATTAATATAAAAATATATTTATGCTCTAAATTTAATAACACTCATGATTTATCACAGCTCCAATAAAATTTAATCATGGCCACTTTGAAGAGCTACTTGAACAAATCAGTATAGCATTATTTTATTTTTTAAATTGAACTTACACTTTTCTTAATTGTTTAGAAGGAAGATATCAACCTTATTGGTGAAAAGGTCTAAATTTTTATATTGTGTATATTTTCTTACTATTTATTAATGCATATTCTTTTATTTTATTAATTTTATTATTTTTCTTTCAGAACAATTGCATGAATGTGTATCGAAAAAAATATAATGCATTATGGTTAATTTTTTTAACAATTTACTCTAATTTATAATTATAGAATCTTAATGAGATTTGTGAATTCACTCTAATTTGATAGAACTTATCAATCTAATTTTGATGTCTTATCATGTAAAACTTTTGCATACATGCAACAATAATGTATTGTCATATAATTCAAAATACTCAACTCTTAAAGTAAACACGTAAAAAATCTGACATGCTATATAATTGATTGATGGTGTAAAAGACTTTACACAAATGGGATATCAAAATTAATTTTTTTGAACTAATTTTACAACAATATTAATATAATATTTTGTACATAACAATACTAATATTTTATTTTTAAATTAAAAATAATTATATTAATCAATCAGCTCATAATAATATTACCTATGTAATTTTGATTTAGAAAATTAATCTATTTAATTTCAAAAAATACAAAAATTAAATTTATTTTCAAAGTAGAAAGTTAAACAATTTTCTTCTAAATTATTTGACAATCAATTTTTAAGGAATAAATAACGTTAATATAATCAAGAAAAATTAGTTTCATGTAATGTTTTGTTTAAATTCACAAAATTATATTAATATTTTATCTTTAAATATTATAAGGTTAATATTTAAATAAATACTTTAATCCATTAGCTCATGACATTATATATTTTGTGATTTAAATTTTGATAATTAATCTATTTAAACTTGTAAAAAATATAAAATTAAATTTTTGTTTTAATTATACAAAAAAGTTGTTACAAAATGAGATTAATTGGTATTCATTGACGTATAAACCCATTTTATACTGTCAACCAATTAAAACATGGCACTTCAGTGACTTGGTGTGAAAAATTAGGAGAAAATGGTGTAGTTATTGAAATTATGGTGACATGTCAAAGTTTAATTGATCGAAAATATAAAATGGGTTTGCACCATTAATGCATGCCAATTAATCTTTTATAAGGTTATTAAATAATTAAGTTAACAATTATAACACTGATAATGTTGCGTATAACAATTAAAAATTTCATATATTATTATCATATTTAATTTTTAATTAATATTGCATATTTCTTTCAAAAACATTCTTATTAAAAGTAATTTTTTTAAAAAAAATTACGAAACCCGTGCAACGTACGGGGCTTATCTCTGGTGATTATGAAAATCGTATGAAATTTTTTTGAAATGTGACAAGTATGGCATGCTTTTTTTTTGACGTTTTCGACCATCAAAAAGTTAATTGGTACTCTACGAACGTAGCAAACTAATTAAGGCGGGTTTTTTCAAGACGTGATATGTACTTTGCACTTCCGCCCTCCATTAATTGTTGTGACGACCATGCGATAACATGTAATGTCCTAATCGGAGTCACATCATTCATCATCAACTGTTCAAGACCTTATTTGGAGGAAATAAACAAGTTGAAGATTGGTAACAACGAATTTGGATCAAGACCACAATTCGAGGTGACTGGAAAAGGGCCGTCTCCTTCAATGGCGTCCCTCCCAAGTGAGAAAGCAGGAACGTGGAAAGTGCTTTCATCGTTGCACTTGCTTAGTACCCTAATTTGTTTAGATCCATTGAACTGTCCTCAGTTAATTGATCATGAATCTTCCTATTTTTAGGTGAATCTAGGAAATTCATCGTTAGAAGTAATGACTAATCTCATTGATAATTTTTTCCTTGATTAGATGATTAAAGAATCTTACGCTATAATTCCTATAAGCAGTTAATTGATTTCTTTCATGACTTGAAATGAAATATAAAATAAATTTTAAGTCAACTTAACTCGCTAATTTTAACTCACTGACAATTTAAAATGTAAACTGACTTAATTTGCTTTTATTATGAATTGAATTTTATAACTTATCATCTTAATAAGTTTAAAAGTTTCAGAAAAATTTTATCAAGTAATGACAAGAACAACAATATTATACGAGATTCAATTTTAATTTAGACACTTAAAAAATCAAAAAAGAACAAATGAGTTTAAAGTTGCAAAAATCGAATATGAGTGATGGATGAAATACTAGACAAGAAATTCGTGGGAGTTGGATAAAAATGTTGGGCTTTATGCGGAGAATGTGAAATATATTTACAAGTTTAATACATTTTATTCAAATAGTTGAAAAACTAAAACGGCTAATGACCGTTTTATTGTAACATCACAACATTACAAACTTTTGGATTTGCCGTGGCCGGGTGTTGTGGTTCACGCGTATAGTGTCTTTAATGGCAAAACACGTTTTCATCAAATAATCAATTGCAATGTTCATGCAATGTAACGATGGGACACACCCATTGAATAATAACATATCTCTTAGTCGCTATTTAGATATGATTGTGAACCTCCATGTCCAGTCGAGAATCAATTATAAATAATCCTTATTATTGAACAAGTTTCACACTTTCATTTTATATAATATGTGAGCTTGAGTGTTTTTAAATTTCAAGTTCAAGTAGGAAATTTCTTCTTATTGCTAGATGAAAAATTTAAAAGTTACATTATATCTTGAGGAATATCATCATCAACTCATAGCAATCACATGTGGGAACGAATATCTCCCTAAAAAAAGCAAAGCGATTTGTGCCTTAAAACCACAACAATATTCAACTTTTTTATCATCTTCTGCACAATTTTCCCTAACAATTTCAGAGATATTTTTAAGATGGTTTAAGATCAGAATAACACTTTTAAGGTCATAAATCAAGAGTTCGTCAAATTGGATAGGTTTGATGGAACTAATTTTTGCCGTTGGAAAAACAAAATGATG
The DNA here is from genome assembly GCA_030441495.1 of Dalbergia oliveri. Taxonomy (NCBI): domain Eukaryota; kingdom Viridiplantae; phylum Streptophyta; class Magnoliopsida; order Fabales; family Fabaceae; genus Dalbergia; species Dalbergia oliveri. The sequence goes on from JAMLFY010000001.1 coordinate 11,224,181, forward strand.
TTTTTCCTTGTGGTACTTAATATAATTAATGTGCTTGATCCAAACACTGCACCAATTCTCAATGCTGTTGAAGATACTACCAATGAAGAAAAGGAAATGATAGCCCAGTTGAACAAAAAAATGATGAGGACACCTTTATGTTAAGGATCAAACACATACTCAACACTCTATGTGATAGACTTTATGATCTCTACATGTCAATTCAATCACCGTTGGAAATTTGGAAGTTTTTAGAAGAGAAATACAATTTGAGAGATAAATTTATTATGTTGAAATATTTTGAATTTAATATAGCTGATGAAAAACATCAATACTAGATCTAGAAGTTTCTACATTTATGAAGTACTTACCATTGGATTTTGGAAGCTTTGATATTAGAGGAAAGCACTAGAAGTTTATAGCACTAGAAACTTCAAGAATATGAAGCTACTAAATTACTAGAGCAAGAAGCATCTAGATTAGAAGACTAGATATTACACTAGAATACTTGAAACTTGTAGATAAAGCTTGAGTCTTTGAATAGGAAGGCTCTAAAATATGTAGTTTATAATAGAATAGGAGAAGAACCTAGAAACTACTTCATGCTTCATCATGACCAACATACAAAGCCTATAAATAGGCTTGAGGAGCATTTGTGTATGTGCTTCAAGAAATGAGTGCTTGAATGGAGAGCTCAAAGTGAGAGTGAAAGCAAGTGCTCTAGACAGTGTGATAAGTGTAAAGTTATTCACTAAATAATAAAGAGAGTTTTACTTCTAGTGCCTCATTGCTCTACAATTTGGCATCAAAGCTGACGGTTGGGGATTCAAGTGGGAGGATCATCAACCTGGGAGCTTTGCAAATCAGCCTGGGATTGTGACGTTGTTGGTTTGAGACCAAAGCAGGATTGAAAATTTTTTCATCAAGTCACTATGGCAGATATCCAAGTGGTTGATGGAATTAGGAAGTTCAACACCCAGAATTATAATACATGGCAGACATGTATAGAGTCGTATCTCCAAGGCCAAGATTTGTGGGAGGTTGTTGGTGGTAATGAGACCACGCCACCTTCTACAAATGAAGTCGAGGCACTGCGGAAGTGGAAAATTAAAGCGGGGAAGGCAATGTTTGCACTAAAGACCACAATGCAAGATGATATGTTGGAGCACATAAGGAAGGCGTCAACGCCAAAGGAAGTGTGGGACATATTAGCAATGTTGTTTTCCAAGAACAATGACACGATGCTACAATTCCTGGAGAATGAGCTCTTGTCAACAACACAAGGTGACATGATGATCAACCAATACTTCACCAAGGTAAAATCTCTCCAAGAAATCTCTAAATTAAATTCAATAGTAAAATATCTAATCAATGCATGAAAATAATTATTATTCATGAGTTAAGACCAAGAATATAGAGGCTTTATTGCTGCAATTCAAGGTTGGCCTACCCAACCTTCCCTTTTATAATTAGAAAATCTGTTGGCTGACCAAGAGGCATTAGCCAAACAAATGGCTGAGTATCAGTGAAGAGTGAAGAAAAGCACTCTTTGGGAGAAAGGGGAAGGGAAGCCACATTTTAGTAAGAATTTAAATAACAAGAATGAGAAGTCGAGGAATAAGCAAGAAGGAGATTCCCGACTTGGAAAAGTAAAGAAAGGTGATAATGCTTACTTCAATTGTGGGAAGCGAGGACACTTTACATGAGATTGTTGGTTTAAAAAGAAGATGGCAGAGAGCACTACAACCTCAAGTTGTTGGAGAAGGAAGAAAATGATGTCAAAGAAGAATGGGACGCTTCCGCTTCACTGGCAGTTGAAGAAGACATTTGCCAGAGGGAGCAAATTGATTTTGGCAAGACTGATAAGAAGCTCGTGGAGTCACCAAAGGAGAATTGGCACTTTAGGTAAAGCCCATTAGTTGTTGATTATAATAGAGATTGGATTATCGACTCAGGATGCTCCAATCACATGACAGGAGACAAGGAGAAGTTGGAGAGCACTACAGAGTACAAAGGTAATCGAGTTATGGTGACGGCAAACAATTCTAGGTTTCCAATTACTCATGTTGGGAAAACAATGATCTCACCTTGCTAGTAATGATCAGGAACGCTGCAGAATGTCTATTACATACCTGGAATGAAGAAAAATTTACTTTCAGGATCACAAATAACAAAGTTAGGGAAGTATGTGGTATTTGGCCCAGAGGATGTTATGATATATGACATGATGAAAATTATTGGGACACCTGATTGAAAGGACAACATTTAGAGTCAATCTACATAATGTCTGGAGAATCTTACGTAGATAAGACTCAAAAGAACGAGACAGTGGATTTGTAGCATGCACGCCTTGAGCACGTGAGTTATCACAAATTGAAGCTGATGATGAAGAAGACAATGCTCAGGGTCTCCCTCAATTGGAAGTGTGAGAAGACGTCATATGTGCTGGATGTCAGGGGTAGGGCTCACCAACTTCCATATGAAAGTTCAAAGTTTCAAGCTAAAGAGTCGCTAGAGATGGTTCACTCAAATGTGCTTGGACCAGTTAAACAACTTTCAATCAGCGGATATCGTTATATGGTAACCTTCATAGATGACTACTCAAGGTACATATAGGTATATTTTATGAAGGAAAAATCTAAGACGTTGGCAAAATTCAAAGAGTTTAAAGGGAAGGTTGAAAGTGAAGTTGGAAAGAAGATTTGGTGCCTTCACAGACAATTAGGGAGAGTACACATCAAAAAAATTTAATGAGTTCTTGAAGAAGTGTAAGATACGAAGACAAATAACGTGTCCAAACACTTCTCAACAAAAAGGCATAGAGAAGAAGAATAGCCATTTGGCTGAAATTTGTCGAGCATGTTACATGCCAAAAATGTCCCAAGAAAATTCTGGGCCGAGTGTATGAAAACTACAGCACATGTGATCAATTGACTTCCACAAGCCAAGCTAAGGTTCGTGTCACCGTTCAAAAAGCTATGGAAGCTTAAGCCTACGGTGAGTCACTTTCAAGTATTTGGCTGCATATGCTATGTCTTCGTTCTAGATCACTTGAGGAGCAAGATGGATAAAAAGGCAATTTGCTACATCTTTGTGGGATAAGATAGTTAGAGAAAAGGATGGAGATGCGTGATCCCATAACGAGAAAATTTTACATATCAAGAAATGTAGTGTTCAATGAAACCTCCTTTTGGTGGTCGCCTCAACGGGTAATTCTACAACTCTAAAAATATTGAAGGCATGGTAAAAGAGAAAATAGGGGAGCAAAAAGAGGGTGACGAACTACAAACTCCAAGTCCAAGCAAGGTGGAGAGGTACACACAAGCCCTTGGAAAACTAGAGTTCATCGACGGAATGAGAAGAGCTCGAACAACAAGAAAAAGCTCAAATAGAACAACCGACACTTAGGAGATCCACTAGAGAAAAGAAGCCAAATCCAAAGTATGCAAATATTGCAGTGGTCATGGAAAGAGAGAAGCCTATAACATACAAAGAAGATATAGTGTTGAGGAGGAGAAATGAAAAACATCAACACTAGATCTAGAAGTTTCTACATTTATGAAGTACTTACCATTGGATTTTGGAAGCTTTGATATTAGAGGAAAACACTAGAAGTTTCTAGCACTAGAAACTTCAAGAATATGAAGCTACTAAATTACTAGAGCAAGAAGCATCTAGATTAGAAAACTAGATATTACACTAGAATATTCTTGAAACTTGTAGATAAAGCTCGAGTCTTTGAATAGGAAGGTTCTAGAAATATGTAGTTTATAATAGAATAGGAGAAGAACCTAGAAACTACTTCATGCTTCATCATGACCAACATACAAAGCCTATAAATAGGCTGGAGGAGCATTTGTGTATGTGCTTCAAGAAATGGATACTTGAGTGGAGAGCTCAAAGTGAGAGTAAAAGCAAGTGCTCTAGTCAGTATGCTAAGTGTAAAGTTATTCAATAAATAATAAAGAGAGTTTTACTTTTAGTACCTCCTTACTTTACAACTGATAATATGTCTATCATGGATCAAGTTTATGAATTACAAATCCTAGTAAATAAACTTTGTGATCTACAAGTGGTAATTCTTGAATCATTACAAGTCAGGGCAATTATCTCAAAATTGCCTTCAACTTTGAATCATTATAGGAATACACTCCTATATCTTAGTGAAGACTTCTCTGTTGAAAGGTTACTAATAAGGCATTTACATATAAAGGAGACACTCGAAAACATGATGCCATGTATCTTTCCTAGGGTTCTAAGGTGAATCATGTTGGAGAGGAGAATGTCAATTAAAGTACAAGAAAGAAATCCTTAGTGAATACCAAGCAAGATAAAAAGAGACAAAGAGAATGCTATCATTGACACAGGAAAGGGTATTATATCAAGGATTGTTGACTTTTGAAAAAGAGTAATAACTCAAAATAAGTGTCAAGTTCAATGGCCAACCTAGTGGAAGAAAAAGACTAGGTTACTATGATAGCTAAGGGAGTTTATTATAACGCACGTACATTGATAGAATTTGAGTTTCTGCTAGTCTCTTCTAAAGGGGATTCAAAATTGTAATAGAATCCACAATGATATGTATGTACTTGAGGCTTGTTTTAAACTTATTATTAATATTAACAATAAAGTAAATATTTTCGTGTATGTAGTTGATTCTTGTGATTTATGGCATAATAGATTATCACGTTTAAATTACAAATCAATTGAGTATATGCAAAAATGTAATTTTATTGATCTTGATAATGAGGAATTTAATAAGAAATGTGAGACTTGCATACAATTCAAAATTACTAAGAAACCATTTTCTAAAGTTGAAAGAAATAGCATTTATTAGAATTGCTACATAGTGATATTTGTGAGTTAAATGAAAATAGTACTGGAGGAAGGAAAAGGTACTTTATAACCTTTATTGATGATTGTTCTAGATTCACTTATGTGTATTTTATAAGAGATAAAGATGAAACATTTGAAATGTTTAAGAAGTATAAAATGGAAGTAGAAAATATGCATGAGAAGAAAATAAAAATTCTTCTTAGTGATAGATGTGAAGAATATTTTTCTAGTGAATTTAGTAATTTTTGTGAATTAAGTGGTAGTGTGCATGAATGCTCTCTCCACACACCCTGCAAAAAATAGTTTAGCTAAGAGGAAAAACCTACCTTAGTGGATATGGTTAATTCAATGCTACCAAATGTTAAGTTATCTCACAATCTTTGGGATGAGACATTATTGATGGTATGTCATATTTATAATAGGGTACCGTCAAGATATAAGAAGGTTTCTCTATATGAAAAATGGAAAGAAAGAAAACTAAATTTAAATTATTTCTAAGTGTGAGGGTGTTTAGCCTTTTATCGTGTTTTTGGTCAAAAGATAACTAAATTGGAGCCAAGAGCCATAAAAGGCATCTTCATTGGATATGCTCACATATAGAATTTTAAAACTTAGTGTTCAATATAGTTATTGAATCATGAGAGACGAAATTTATTGAAAATAAATTCATTAGTGATTCAACCCCAATTTGGAATATCCCCAAAAGGATATAGAAGTTTCCTAAGAAGTAGCTGTAAATCAAGGCAATAAATGTCTAAATGGCAATGAAATAGTTGAACCAAGAAGAAGCCAAAGAGTGAGAATAGAGAGAGACATGGGTCTGGACTTTATCTCCTCTCATGATATAACTTTTTTGGTTGAAGGATCTAAGGATTCTGATAAGTAAGATCCCTGTTGTATTAAGCATAAAGGGTTATCCTCAAACATTTAAAGAGGTAATAAACTCTAGAGATTCTGACTTTTGGAAAGAAGCAGCAAATGGTGAGCTAAACTCAATAATATTTAATAATACTCGGGTCTTAGTTGATTTGTCTCTAGGATCAAATTAAAGCTTATAGGATGTAAGTGGGTATTTAGAATAAAATACAATACCGATAGTTCACTAGAAACCTTCAAAGCAAGATTGATAGCGAAAAATGTTTAGACAAAATGAAGGTCTAGACTATTTTGATACCTACGCACCTATGGCAAAAATGACTTCTATTAAGTCTCTTATAGCATTGGCATCCATTTATAAGCTTCATGTGCGTCAAATGGATGTTAAAACAACTTTTCTTAATGGAGATGTCTTAATGAAGAAATTTATATGGAACAATCGGAAGGCTATGTGTTACCTGGAAATGAAAAGACAATTTGTAAACTTATTAAGTCTTTATATGGCTTAAAATAGGCACCTAAATAATGGCATAAGAAGTTTTATTCTATAGTGTTATCAAATGACTTCTCACATAGCAATGTAGATAAATGCATATTGTAACACCCGTTCATATAGTAACTAATGATATGAATTTACACATGAAGCACAACGCTTAACATTAAATAAAAGGATTACAAGTATAATGTTCTAGTATGACAACTTAATGTCAATAAGTACAAACCGAATACTTCTAAAATTTGTAACATAAAAATCACACATTAATTAAACATGAAATTTACAAGTTCCTAGCTTGCCTTTTAACTGTGTTACTTGGCTAATCTGAAACCACAGAAATAAAATAAAAGGGAAAATGAGAATTTATAAAAATTCCCAATAGAGAATGAATGGTTTTAAAATATTTGAGTTATGGTTGGTTCCAGCGTGTCTCACGGAAAATACACAGGACTAAGTAACATTATATGAACATAATCAGTTATCATATTATAAATAAATTATGTCATGTAGAACTTTTCATGCATAGAACATGTCATGCATATCTTATCAAGATAAGATTTCTTTACTTTAGTTATTCTTTCATTCGTTTGCTTGTCTCACACATAGTTGAAGATTTTGTTTTCGGGAATTCTCATTCTTTCGTATTGTTCTTACATCGTGACGACAAAGCAAGACATTTACGCCATTCTAACCAAGGCAGGTATCATAAAAGGATCTTACATGTATCCCTCTACCTTATTTGTGGTTAGCGGCAAATTTTAATTAATCATATCCTTTTTGGAATTAATTAATAGATATTGTGCAATATTTCACCATAAGAAATTTATATAATTAATTAATAAATGAAACTTAAATAAAACTCATAAGTTAATCAACAATATAAATAATGCAACATAAATGCATAAAATTTATAATTTCATGTATAAATAAATTGGATCAAAATAGTAAAGTTAGATCCAATTAATGTACAACAATAATATCATAATTAAAAAGGAACATTTAACTAACTTGAAATAAATAATAAATGACATAAATGTAAAGAAACATTAAAATAAATAAGAAACTGGAGCGCGGAGTCGCATGGAAGTGAAGGGAAAAGAGAATCTTGTAATTAAATAATAAAATAAAAATAAGAACTTGAACGCGTCTTCATTGGACCAATAGAGAGAAGGGAATTATTATAATTAAATGATAAAATAAAAATAAGAAACCAGAACGTCTTTCATTGGAGGGAGAGAGAGGGAATTATTATAATTAAGTGAAAAAGAAACAACGCGTAAGAATTGGGCGGTGGAAGAAAGATTACTTGGATTAATATTATTTTAATTAATATTTAGGCCCATGATCATCAATAATGTAAAAGAATGCTAAAAGCAAAGATAATAATAAATAACTATAAATATCTATGATAAAATAAAGTAGGAAAGTGACAGTAATACTAATAACTTAGTCATGGTTTTATTTTGCATAAAAATAAATTCATTCCCTACCTAAATTTCGTTGACGGATGAAATTTATGAATACTAATTGAACCTTGTAGTATACTAACCTTACTATCTCTTTTTTTTCTTCCTCTCTACCTCACGTTCTCTCTCTCTTTTTCCTCACTTTTTCTCTATTTTCCTTACTTTTCTCTCTTTTTCTATTTTTTCTCACTTTTCTTCTTTTCTTTCACGCTCTCTCACATGCACACAAGCACTATATATATAGAAAGCACAGAACGTAGAAATTTCAATATTGCGATGCGTTCTTGTAGGCAAATGGCGTGCCGTGTGCGGGCGCTCTATTCTTTTTTTTTTTGGTAATATTTTGGTGTACTATTTTTTATTTTTTGTGTATAGAAATTATACACCTAATTATTAATATTTTAACATATTTTTATTTATTACTCTTAATAAATTTTATTCTTCACTTAGTGCAATATATTCTAGTTCATCATTACTAATTTATGGTCTTATTTTATACAGTTAATATTGTATTTTAAAATTTTAGTTTAACATTTTAAAATAGATGTTGATATAAAATTATTGAGTAAGACTAATAAAATACTTGAATATGATACATGACTTAAAATCATAAACTATTTTAAAAAAAGGATGTTACAAATCTCCCTCCTTTTAGGAATTTTGCCCCCAAAATTCACTGACCTGTTGGCATAATTCTGATAGGTCTTCTTAATCTCATCTTCTAGTTCCCATGTTGCCTCTTCAGATGACAACCCTTTCCAAACCACTTTAACTAAGGAAATTTCTTTTCCTCTTAAATTTTTGACAAATCTATTTATGATATGCATTGGTTTAGCCTCATATGTTAAATTATCTCTTACTTGCATCGTCTCATATTCGATGATGTGTGAAGGGTCAAAACAATACTTTCTAGTCTAGAAACATGAAAGACATTATGAAGATTTGAAAGGTTGGGTGGAAGTGCAATTTGATATGCAACTTGGTCCTACTTTTTGAGAATTTGAAATGAACCAATGAATTTTGGGCTTAACTTTTTAGATTTAAGGGCTCTACCAACTCCAAGTAGGGAGAACTCTAAGGAAGACATGGTCCCCTTCTTTAAATACTAAAGGTCTCCTTCTTTTATCAGCATAACTTTTCTGTCTACTCTATGTGAGTAGCTTTCCCCTAATGAACTTGATCTTCTCTGTGGTTTGTTGTACTAGGTCAGGTCCTAGTAAACTTTTTTCTCCCACTTCAAACCAGCACAAAGGTGACCTGCACTTTCTACCATATAGAGCTTCAAATGGAGCCATGCCTATGCTTGAATGATAACTGTTGTTATAGGCAAACTCTATTAATGGTAGATAAGTATCCCAACTTCCTTGCAGTTCTAGCACACAGGCTCTAAGCATGTCCTCTAATGTTTATATTGTTCTCTCTCTGACCATTTGTTTGAGGATGGTAGGTACTAAAATGAAGTTTAGTACCTAAAGCATCCTGTAAGGCTAACCAAAACTTTGAGGTAAATCTAGGATCTCTGCTCAGACAATGCTAGTTGGTACCCCATGTAATCTTATGATTTCCTGATGTAGCTATGAGCTAACCTATACAATGGCCAACTAATCTTTATTGGGATATGGGTGGACTTGGTTAATCTATCTACAATTACCCATGCAGCATCATAGCCTGAAGGAGTTCTAGGTAATCTTACAACAAAATCCATTGATATACTATCCCACTTCCACTCAGGGATATCTAGAGGTTGCAATAATCTTGCAGGTTTCTGGTGCTCTATCTTAACTTTTTGACAAGTAAGACACTTAGCTACAAAATTAGCTATGTCTCTTTTCATGCCATTCCACCAAAACCACCTCTTGAGGTCCTGATACATCTTGGTTGTTCCTGGATGCATGGTGAATTTACTACAATGTGCCTCGGCCAAATCTGATTCCTCAATTCTTCATTATTAGGCACACATAACCTTCCCTCATACATTACAGCTCCCTTTCCATCAAGTTGGAAATGCTCAAGTTGTTCTACTTGAATTTTGCTCTTGATGGACTTTAGAAACTCATCACTATCTTGGGCATTCCTTACTTGGTCATTCAAATCAACTCTATTCTAGTTCATTAGCATATAAGCAATTGGGTTGTAGGACACTGAAATTTTTAAATCCCTAAATTCCTCCATCAACTTATGCTCTTCTACCATCATTAGAGACATGTGCAAGGACTTTCTACTCAAGGCATCAGCTACAACATTAGCTTTGCCAACATGATATTTTAATTCAAAATCATAGTCCTTTAAAAATTCCATCCATCTCCTTTGTCTCATATTTAATTCCTTTTGATCAAAAAGATATTTCAAACTCTTATGGTCACTATAAACCTCAAACTTCACCCCATACAAATAATGTCTCCAAATTTTCAAGGCAAAAACTACAGCAGCTAACTCTAGGTCATGGGTTGGGTAGTTCTCTTCATGAGATCTAAGTTGCCTAGAAGCATAAGCTACAACTCTCCCTTCTTGCATCAAAACACAACCTAATCCCTTTTTGGATGCATCACAATACACTACAAAGTCTTTCCTAGGGTCAGGAATTATTAACACTTGGGGTAGAGGTAAGCCTATTTTTCAACTCTTGAAAGCTAGTTTCACAAATTCAGGTTCCATTCAAAGGCTTGGCTTTTCCTGGTTAACCTAGTCAATGGTAGGACTAGTTGGGAAAATCCTTTGATGAACCTCCTGTAATAACCAGCTAACCCAAGAAAACTCCTAATCTCGATGTCTTTGGCCTTTCCCAATGAACTACAGCTTCAACCTTACTTGGATCTACTGCTACCCCTCCTTGAGTGATCACATGGCCTAAAAATTTTACTTCTTGCAACCAAAACTCACATTTTTCTAGCTTAGCATACAACTATTTGTCCTTCAAGATTGCAATACTATTCTAAGATGTTGTTCATGCTCCTCCTTAGTCTTTGAATATATAAGAATGTCATCTATAAAGACTACCACAAATTTGTCAAGATAAGGCCTAAAAATCCTATTCATGTAATCCATGAACACAGGAGCATTGGTAAGTCCAAAGGGCATCACAAGATATTCATAATGGCCATACCTAGTCCTAAAGCTGTCTTAGGAATATCTTCTTGTTTTACTCTTATTTGATGGTATCCTGATCTCAAGTCAATCTTTGAGAAAATTGATGCTCCTAATAGTTGATCCAATAGATCATCTATTCTGGGAAGTGGGTATTTATTTTTAATTGTGACCTTATTTAGCGTTTATAATCTATACACAATCTCATGCTCCCATCCTTTTTCTTGACCAACAAACTGGCGCACCCCATGGTGATACACTAGGCCTAATGAATCCTTAGACAACAAATCCTCAATTTGTTTCTTAAGTTCGTTAAGCTCTAGAAGAGACATTCTATAGGGTGCAAAGGATAGAGGTCCTGTTCCTGGTATTAAATCAATGGAAAACTTAACCTCTCTTCTCTGTGGAGGTTCACTATATCCTTAGGAAACACTTTTGGAAAGTTTCTCACTACAGGTATGCTGTTTACATGTTGTTCAACCTTAGAATTTAAAGAACAAAGGAGAACCTCTTGAACTCCATCTAAGAGACACTTCTCTACTTGAGTGGCATTAAGGAAAATGGTGTCAGAGGATTTTTGTTTCGTGACTGGGTCATAGAGAAAATAAACAAGCTTTTTAGGACAATGTAGAAGGATACTATTAGAAGACATCCAATCCATTCCAATTATGATATCAACACCAGAAAAGGTAAACAAACAAGATCAATACTAAAAGTTTTTCTTTAATTACAATGGGACAATTTAAATAGGCATGAGAGGTAGAAACTTTTTCTCCTGTGGAGTGGAAACTAACAGATCAAAAGGCAAATAAGATAAAGACAATTTTAACTTCTTCACACAGTCAATAGATATAAAGGAATGTGTAGCTCCTGAGTCAAACAATGCAATTAAGGGATAATTTTTTATGAAACATGTACCTTTAATTATGTTAGGAGAACGAGTTGCCTCTTCTCCATTAAGAGTAAATACTCTCCCTTTAGTTTGTGGTCTTGGTGTAAGGTTGTTCAATGGTTTTTCATTGGTGCAGTCCTTAACATAGTGTCCTGGTTTTCCACATCGGTAGCAAACATTTTGTCCAAAAAGGCAAGGTCTGGTTCCATGAGATTTTCCACATTTATTGCAAGTGGGTAAAGGTTCACTAGTTTGGAATGGTTTTCCCTTCACCAGGTTCACTCCATTCCTAAAATTGTTTTTCTTTTGAGCCTCTACTACCCTCTTTCTTTTGAGAAAATTTTGTCTTTCTCTTTCAAACTCAGAATCTCGATAGCTCTTTTTAGCTATCACTTATTGACTAGAGTGGCATAGTCTTTAATCTCTAGGGTGGACACCTTGTCTCTAATCTCAGGCCTTAAACCTAATTCAAATTTGGTTGCCTTCCATCGCCCATCTGGGTTACCTTTTAGGTAAGAAGAGAATTTGGAAAGCTCATCAAACTTAGCCACATACTGACCTATGGTCATATTCCCTGCTTGAGTTGTATAAACTCAGCTTCTTTCATCCTTAACATTATCAGGGAAATATTTATCAAAGAAAGTGGTTAAGAATACCTCCCAAGTAATTTCGGTCCTGCTAGATTCTAACAAGCTCTTCGCACCCTTCCACCAATGTTCTGCTTCCCTTCTAACATATAGGTGGCAAAGACCACCTTTTGTGTATCTGTGCATCCTAAAACAGTAAAAATTTTATCTAATTGCATGACCCATTTTTCAGCAAGAACTGGGTCATACTCCCCATGGAATGAAGGTGGTGAGACTTTCCTAAACTCTGATAGCCCTTGGTAATTATGATTAGTTATAAGTCCTCCCCAACAAAGTTTCCACTATGTTCACCATGATTATTGTTCCTATGCCGTCTTTCTTGCATTTGTTGGAACATCATTCTATTTGATTCTGGGGCCTTGAGCTTCAGCAGACTCATCATGGCTCCCATCATTTCTCGCAGAGTGGCATTTGGTGCACTCTGATTTTTGGGTTCCTTGATCTCTGATGCCATATAGTCCTACAAGTGCATAAACAACCCAATATTGAGTTGATCAGGCTCAATATTGTATAATTAGTGCATTGAGAGAACCATAAGGCATGCAAGAGAAATTAATGTCATGACATGTAAATCGAAGGATTCAATCTACATATAATTTCTATAATAGCTAGAGAACGGGCTCTGATACCAAAATTGTAACACCCGTTCATATAGTAACTAATGATATGAATTTACACATGAAGCACAACGCTTAACATTAAATAAAAGGATTACAAGTATAATGTTCTAGTATGACAACTTAATGTCAATAAGTACAAACCGAATACTTCTAAAATTTGTAACATAAAAATCACACATTAATTAAACATGAAATTCACAAGTTCCTAGCAGTCTTCCACTCAGTGTTACTTGGCTAATCTGAAACCACAGAAATAAAATAAAAGGGAAAATGAGAATTTATAAAAATTTCCAAGTAGAGAATGAATGGTTTTAAAATATTTGAGCTATGGTTGGTTCCAGCTTGTCTACACGGAAAATACACAGGACTACAGTAACATTATATGAACATAATCAGTTATCATATTATAAATAAATTATGTCATGTAGAACTTTTCATGCATATAACATGTGATGCATATCTTATCAAGATTAAGATTTCTTTACTTTAGTTATTCTTTCATTCATTTGCTTGTCTCACACATAGTTGAAGACTTTGTCTTCGGAATTCTCATTCTTTCGTATTGTTCTTACATTGTGACGACAAAGCAAGACATTTACGCCATTCTAACCAAGGCAGGTATCATAAAAGGATCTTACATGTATCCCTCTACCTTATTTGTGGTTAGCGGCAAATTTTAATTAATCATATCCTTTTTGAAATTAATTAATAGATATTGTGCAATATTTCACCATAAGAAATTTATATAATTAATTAATAAATGAAACTTAAATTGTCATGACCCGAATCTGGCACGTGAAGGCACGTGAAAATTTGGTTCCCACGTAAGCCTAATGACCTGGATTCCTCTATGTGCACCGTAATATTTTAAAACTGGTTAAGTCATAAAATCTTTTCTACCTACAAATCATCTGTCTTTAAAACATATAGTCATCATTTTCCAAATTTCAGTCTCATATCCTGTTTTCAGAAGTCTGATTTCATATTCAAATCTCTATAAGTAACAAAATCTTATAATACAATTTAACACAACCTATACATGCAAAACTTAAATCATGCAGGATGGTCCTTCCTGCAACATAAGAAGCACTAAACAACTTGGAATACATGCCTTACCGGGTGAAGCTTACCGTCTGATTCTTCCTTGGCTAAGTAGGACTGGCAGGAGTGGTTCTATCTGTAAAGACAAGAGAAATGAGAGGGTGAGTTTTGATACCAAAACTTAGTGAGTGAGCCCTCAAACCCCCTTTCACGGGCTACCAAGGAATAATGCATGAAAGGAGTCATAATAACATTAATCATTTTCAAAGTCTTACATAATCACATGTACCTACATATATATATGTATATATATATTCAAATTATCATTTCATAACTTAATAAAAGGAATCTCTTCAATTTACTTTCTCTATCAGTCACAAAAATCATAGTGTAGTAGCTCCTAGAGAAACGTGATATCTAGTCTGAGACCTGTCTAGTCTAAGGTGCCACAGGCTCCACCCTCCTAGACTTGTCTAGGGTGCCAACACGGCTCACCCTCTAGACTTCATTCCTTCATCCAGACACGGGCTAAGGGAAGAGCATGTGTTTCTGTTATCTTGGCTTAGGCATACTTGGTACCAAGGTTAACGGATATTACCTCCGTTAACATGCAGCCTGTCTCCAGCTATTGTAAATCAATCTGAAAATCCTTAAAAACCTTTTAGTTCACTAAGCTCTAATCTATCTGTTTTAACAGTCTAACCTTAGCATAACTGTGCTGAGAAATCATGCCCAAGGGATCACCCTTGTAGACATTATGATTTCATATCTCCAGAATATGTAGCGTTAATTATTGAACCTCATGAAGATCAGGCTAAAACCATTTGGTTCAATATCTAAAACACCTTTCAATCCATCCAACTTATCATAAAGTCAAAAACTCTCTATCATGCTTCAAATAGCAAGTTTGCATCAAAATTCTATTTCCTTTTCCAAACTTCATATCTAATTATAAATCTAATACATATACATAGACCAGTTCCAGAATCCATTGAAATAAGCATAAAAACCTTTATCAATCACATGTATCATCAAATCAGCATAATATCAATATAACAACTATGGTCCCATGAGTTTTATCAAATATATATTTCATGCTTTAAAACCAAGTTCTAAACATAGAATCTAGGAAAACTTCAAATCCTCATATAATAGTTCTAAATAAAGGTAAATCATAGTTTTCCTGAAAATAAGTATAATGAACAACATAGAGGCTACAGATGCGAACCCACTCACCTGGAGGGTTGAGCAAGAAGGAATCACACCAATAGAACTCCTAGGAAGAGAAATGACAGCAATATCTGTCATGGAAGCAATGGATTCTAAATCAACCTTTAAAAACCTCTAAATACTCAAATTCCATCTCTAACAAGGTAAAGAACCTCTCTTCCTTAGAAGACATGGAGGACCACTCTTGAGCTAGGAAAACTTGAAGGAAATGAAGCAAAACTAGCAAAATAACATACCTTTAAGCTTGGAGGATTGAAGATTCTAAGTTAAACTTGAAAGAGTTGGAAGAAAATGGAGTTTTTATGAGTGAAAAGGCTGGGAAGGTGTTTGTTCGAAGTTGGAGAAGTTTGGGGGGGGAGTGTCTGAATGGTCTGGACCCCAAAATGAGATTTTTATGTTCGCGTTCACGCCCTGGCGGTCATATGACCGCCTGGGCGGTCCCCACCACTTTGGCGCACCGCCTTACTCTCTGTTTACGCCTGGGCGGTCACATGACCGCCTGGGCGGTCTCCAAGGCTCCAGACACCGACTTCACTCTCTTTAACCGCCTAGGTGGTCATAGGACCGCCTGGGCGGTCTCCAAAGCTCCAATGCTCCAATACTAGTATGTATTGGATTGTACTATCCACTACTCACTTATTTATATTTCTTAACTTTAAGTTAATCATTTGTAAATAGGGAAATACCCCTTATTTGGATTCAAATAAAATATTAGAAAAATCAAATTCCTAACCAATCAAAATCTCATTTTTTTTAGTTTTAGTTCAAATTGGAAAAATCTTACGATTTTATAAACTTGAGGCTAAAAATGAAGTACTTGCGGGTTTTAAAATTCATTAAAAATCCCTCTTCAACTCATTTTCTCTAGGGAATAATTACCAGGACTTTTGGTCCCAAGAAAATAGCTCTAATATATAGCTCTCCAAGGGGGTGTAGGTCAGACTTAACGAAATTTAGGAAATGACAAAGGGTAACCAACACCCTTCTTAGTTCGTAAAAAAAATTTCTACCCTTTTATTTAAAACGGGTATTACATAAATAAAACTCATAAGTTAATCAACAATATAAATAATGCAACATAAATGCATAAAATTTATAATTTCATGTATAAATAAATTGGACAGAATAGTAAAGTTAGATCCAATTAATGTACAACAGATAATATCATAATTAAAAAGGAACATTTAACTAACTTGAAATAAATAATAAATGACATAAATGTAAAGAAACATTAAAATGAATAAGAAACTGAGAGCGCGTAGTTAAGGGGGAGAAGAGAATCTTGTAATTAAATAATAAAATAAAAATAAGAAACTGAAACGGTACTTCACACTGGACCAATAGAGAGAGAAGGGAATTATTATAATTAAATGATAAAATAAAAATAAGAAACCAACGGCTCCGCATTGGACCAGGAAGAAAGGGAATTATTATAATTAAGTAATAAAAGAAACGAAACGCGTCAAAGGGACCGTGGGAAGAGAAAGATTACTTGGATTAATATTATTTTAATTAATATTTAGGCCCATAATCATCAATAATGTAAAAGAATGCCAAAAGCAAAGATAATAATAAATAACTATGAACATATGTGATAAAATAACAGTAGGAAAGTAACAGTAATACTAATAACTGTAGTGATGATTTTATTTTGCATAAAAATGAATTCGTTCCCTACCTCAAATTTCGTTGACGGATGAAATTTATGAATACTAATTGAACCTTGTAGTATACTAATCTTACTATCTCTCTTTTTTTTTCTTCCTCTCTACCTCACGTTCTCTCTCTCTTTTTCTCACTTTTTCTCTATTTTCCTTACTTTTCTCTCTTTTCCTTTCTATTTTTCTCTCTTCTTCTTTTCTTTCACGCTCTCTCACATGCACACAAGCACTATATATATAGAAAGCACAGAGCGAGAAATTTCAATCCTGCGGTGCGTTCTGTGGGCAAATGGAGTGCGTGTGCGCGCAGCCTCTTTCTTTTTTTTTTTTGGGTAATATTTTAGTGTACTATCTTTTATTTTTTTTGTGTATAGAAATTATACACCTATTTATTAATATTTTAACATATTTTTATTTATTACTCTTAATAAATTTTATTCTTCACTTAGTGCAATATATTTTGAGTTCATCATTACTAATTTATGGTTTTATTTTATACATTAATATTGTATTTTAAAATTTTAGTTTAACATTTTAAAATAGATGTTGATATAAAATTATTGAGTAAGACTAATAAAATACTTGAATATGATACATGACTTAAAATCATAAACTATTTTAAAAAAAAGGATGTTACACATATACTCCAAATTTACTAAGGATTATGGAGGAATAATTTGTTTGTATGTAGACGATATGTTGGGATGAATTTAGAATTATGGATTCATCAAACAAAAGAGAATCCAACTTCTAAATACAAGATGAAGGATTTGAATGAAGTAGATACAATATAAAGCAAAAAGGTGCTTAAATATGAAATTAGCTTTGCTTAAATTAGTCTCATTACATTAAAAAGGTATTAAAAAGGTTTAAGCATTTGAAAATTAAGGAGTCCAATACACCCTATGATCCTAATTTTAAATCATATGAAAACATAGGGAGCCCTATGGTACAATTAGAATTTGCAAGTGCTATTGTTTAATGTTTGTAATGCATTGCACCAAACTATATATAGCATTTGCATGTGCAAACTATCAAGATTTACAGGAAGACCAAGTAACTAGACTAGATATAACATTTGTTGTGTGCAATCTATTTAGATTTATAGGAAAACCAATTAACCAACATTGGAAAACTAGAGCAAGAATTCTTGGTTTTCTCAAGAAAATCATAAATTTGGGATTACATTACAGTAATTATCTTGTTGCATTAGGAGGTTACTCCAATGTTAGTTGAATTACAAATCTAAGTGAGCATAAATCATTTCAGGATGCATGGATTTTCACCATACGTGATGGAGCAAGTTAGGCCTAAAAAAGACAAACATGAATTTCACATTCTATAATGGAGGCTGAGTTTATAGCTTTATTAGCTGCTAGTAAAGAAGAAATGAATTAGAATTTGTTATATGATATAGAGGCTGTGACCACAATCAATAACTGTCATTTTGATCTTCTATGCTAGTGAATCAACCATATCTCGATCACATTACAAGGTTTATAATGGAAAGTCTAGACACATAAGCTTAATAGGTGAAGCAATTAATAGGAGATGATATAATTGCCATCACATATGTAAAATCCTAAGGGAATTTAGTAGACCCATTGACTAAAGGTTTGTCAAGTGATGATAAGGTCAGAAGATTACTGCTAAAATGAGATTAAAAATTATAATTGTTAAATGATGGGAACCCAACCTTATTCTAGTAGAACACTAGTTTCTAGGTTCAATGGGTAATAACAAGTTATTTAATAATTGGAGCACTAAGAAATAGGATTTAGTGCTATATAAATATAATAGGGAGGATGAGTTGAAACTTTTAATGATTGATAATATTAGGTATTAAAAGATTCCACCTATGTGAATATAAGAGAGGTGCCACTTTGATAAAAAACTTAAGAGGTTTTATTCTTATAAATATTTATAAAATCAAGATGACCACATGACTATAAAAGTGCATAAAATTAATAAATTCTTGAACTTGAAATAAATATAATTTATGTGTGTGATTTTTCAATTCTGGCATAAGGAGTATAAGTTTAATTAGCTAGATACCTATTACTTCATTAGAAGCTTAAAAGTTTATACTAAAAGAATGTTTAATCTTAATGATACATTCTTTATGCATAGATTTGTGTAGTTTTTATACTTATAAAATAGTGAGGAATTGAAATATATTTACAAGTCTAATATATTTTATTCAAATAGTTGAAAACTAAAACGGCTAATAACTGTTTGTATTGTTACATCACAATGTTACAAACTTTTGGATTTGCTGTGGGTGGGTGTTGACATGTTTTCATAAAATAATAAATTGCAACGTTCATGCAATGTAACGATGGGACACACCCATTGGATAATAACATGTCCCTTAATTGTGGCTATTTATATCTGATCGTGAACCTTCATATCCACACTATTATCAGCTATAAATAATCCTCATTATTGGATAAGTGTCACACTTTTGTTTTGTGTAAAGTGTAAGTTTGAGTGTTTTTAAATTTTAAGTTCAAGTAAATAAATTTTTTATTATTACTAGACAAGAAATTTAATAGCAAGAAATTTAAAAGTTTTATTATATTTTAAGGTAGTATCATCATCAACAGATAATAACTATGTATAAGGACAAATATCTTTGAAAGAAAGTGTAATGATTTGTGTCTTGAAAATGTTGGTTTTAAGTATGTTTGAAGTCCTCCATTGATTAAATTTGGATTGAGTCAATTCTATTTGTTTAAGTCTCCCAAATTTTAGGAAGCACAATAATATTTAAGTTATTGATCATTTTCTAAACAATTTTTCCTAACAGAACGAGGATGAAGTGATTATCGCGTTGTGTGATTCTCGCAAGGTTAAAATTTCATATGTGAAGCAAATGAGACCTAGGGATAAAAAAGTCTAAAGAAAGCCGTTTTTAAGTTTGTGAGTTTGGCGTGTTGGTTTTCTTGTTTTGCTTGCGTTAGGAGGCAGTTCTTATATAAGACAAACTGAGTTTAGGATCATATGTTGATAAAATCTCAGCCATTTGAATTAAGCAGTTAGCATTCATCTATATTAAAATATATATTTATATTTCCTTAATTATAAAAAATGATTCTATGGTCAAGTTACCTATTTTACCCCTATGGTCCTTTCTTTCATCGTTCAACGATTATTCAGCCTCTGGTCCGATCCATCACCGCACTCCACCGACGCCGACACCGGTGACTCCGCCTTCCTCCACTGCACCCCATCGTAACACCCTACATCAACCCATCGCTACCCCAACCCCTTTCTGCACCTCTTTGCCCAATCCTCATCTACAAGCTTCTCGGCCTCACCTCTTTTCCTCTTGTTCCCAAGCTCCTTCCTTTCAAGTTCCCCAACTTCAACTTTATGATACACCCATCTGGAGCAATTTTCTTTAGCCATCGTGATATCCTCCAATTGATATGCACCTTTTTGGCATGTCATATTTTGATTTCATTATCTTCATCCCATCACACCTAGATTTGTGAATTTCGACCCATTTTATATTACTTTCTAGCTCTTCAATTTCATGACGGTAAATTAGAAAAAGGCTCCATCTTGTTCTTTTTTTCAATATTTTTCTTTTGATTCTTCATTTCCAGTGCTTATTATTAAACTATTAACAGAAGACCAATACCATTAGCTAAGAGTGCTTTCCATTTTCTCTTTCATGCAACCGTGATGCCAGAGGTGGGGAATGGGAGTAGTGACAGCGGTGATGACCATAGTTGGCAAGTCTGAGACTGAGTAGCGATCTGGATTTTGGAAAGTCTGAGCATTTTTTCAAGATGATTCGTTTTATCCCTTTCTCTCTTTTTCTCACACAAGCAGACACATTTGGCGTTGTTGGAATGTACCTCCAATGCGCTCTCCACCTTAGCCCCGACCACCTCCTCTGCCTTGGCTACTCCGACTGCATAGTCGACTTTGTTATCGCCATCAACCTTCGTGGTCCCGAGTTCAAACAAGAACCGCATGAAAAATAATAGCATGCTATAATTAAAAATATATGTTCCAAATATCTCTTCATTAAACTAAATGCATAAATTTGAACTCTCTCCTATTTTCGCAGAAACAACGAGGGGCGAAATTAGAACAGGCTTGATCTGAAAAAAAAAAAAAAAAGAAAAGAAACTTCTAGGATGGAAATAGATCCAACCATTTAGTGTTGTAACTGGCGGGAGTTTAATATAGATGCAATGATTTTCAAAGTTAGAAACAGGAAGAATAGGTGGCAATTTCGCGACTGAGGAAAAAATATGAGAGAAAGGGCAAAAATGACATTATGTTTCTCATCAATTATAAAATTATCAATCCCCACGTGGTTCCAAACTTTCTTTGCGCCATATAAGAACTTGCCTGTGTTAGGATTGGTCTTGGTGTGTTCTTTTGTTCATTCTACGAGAGGCCTTTCCACCATCTATATATATATATATATAAAAATTCATTGCATACAAAATTTATTGCAGTGTATAATCAAACTAAAAATATATTAATATTTATAGTACATATTTTCAAATATCTTCTATTCTACATAGAAAATCCAATGATCAATAAAGTTGTTTGAAACGTTTGTACCGATAACTCAATGATCAATATAATTGTTATCTTTTTATCAAAAAAAAAAAAAGCACCACATGAAAACATTTGCTTGCAAATGAACTAATTATATTTATTTTTAAAGTTAAATTTAAGAAGGAGGCTACGTATTTGAGAATGACTATACTAAAAAATTTTTAAAACTATATTATTTTTAAATCTTAAATCTAATATCATGCTCTCCCCTTTTATGAACTAACTATATTTATTTTTAAAGTTAAATATAAGAAGGAGGCAATGTATTTGAGAATGATTGTACTAAAAACATTTTAAAATTGCATGACTTTAAACCATAAATCTAACATCATGATTTGTCCCTTTATGAATAATTATATTTATTTTTAAAGTTAAATATAAGAAGGAGACCTCGTATTTGAGAATAAATGTACTAAAAACATTCAAAATTGTTTTATTTTGAAACCTTAAATCTAACATCATACTCTCCCAATTTATGTATATATTGAAATTGCTTTAATTATTTGCATTGTTATTGTCACAGCTAATGGCATAGCATAGCCGGCCTATAAACTTAATTCTGATAGACTTTAAATTCTCTTCTGAAATTTAGTAACTCCCCATCTATGTATATTGAAATTGTGTTAATGATTTGCACTGTTACTGCCATGACTAATATTCTCTTCTAAAATTCTTTAACTGCAATTGTGTACAATCAATAGTAGTAACTAAATAATTTTGTAATTTATTATTCAACAAAGAATAAGGATGTATCAGCCAATTAGATAATCATTGAAAAATTATATCCATAAACACCTTTCATACCCAAATTGAGAACCACTACAAAAGTGCTGCCACTAATACGGATTAGGACTGTAACAAACTCTTGCACCATGGAGTGAAACAAAGTCAAAATAGTGAGTGAAGCAGAAAATGGTTGGAAGCATCCATTGGCAAAAAGAGTAGGTAATGACCTCAACAACAAGAAGAGGTGCTGAATTATTTCTCCATTTTCAACATGACAAAAAGTCTCACCATTTTCAATTTTTGAAATAATGAAAAATTACAATTAAATATTTGCAACAATAATTCACTCCCTTAATAATGTTGATGCTGTCATTTGGCATTCACTCCGATTAGATATGTGATTAGGTTTTATGCTCTAAGATATGGGCTTTTCCTTTTGTTTTGATTTTAGGGTGGCATTTTTGTGTTGAGTCTATGATGTTATGCACTTTATAGTTTGCCTCATCTTTAGTAGCCTCATGCGTTTAGTCTTGGTATTTGGTTAGCAGCATTATGTTTAGTTTGCCTTATGTTTATGATTTCTGTAATGTTTTTATTTTTTGGTAGGTTGATGTAGTCTTTGGCTCCTCTATACATGGATAGTTGTTTGAGGCCACGTTTTAACTGTATAAAAAATATTTAAATTTTTTATATAATGTAAAAATATATTTACACTCTAAATTTAATAAGACTAATGGTTTATTACAGGTCTAATCAAGTTTAATCACATGGTTACTTTGAAGAGCTACTTAATAAGTAAGTTTGAATTTTTTTCCAATATAATCAACTTAGCATATTATTTTAATCTTTTTTAATCGTGCTTACATTTTTCTTAAATTTTTATAAGGAAGACATCAAACAATGATGATGAATAAACATTGTTTAGTAGTCTTTGACAAGTTCAGAGTAATGGAAAATAAAAGTGAGTGTTTTACGGATATGATGAGACACCCTAAATATACATCGATAAAAGGAATTAATTCCTTATTGATAAAAAGGTGTAGATTTTTATAGTGCACATATTTTCTCACTATTTATTAATATATGTTCTTTCATTTGGCTCATGTCTATGATTACCTTCATGTTTTTATTTTTGGATAGATTATTGATGTGGTCTTTAATTTGGCTCCTCTCTATATGGAGAATTGTTTGAGCCCATGTTTTTAAGTACAAAAAAATTATTTTAAATTTTTCGTCTATTATAAAAATATATTTATGTTCTGAATGTAATAAGACTCATGGTTATCATCGCTACTTTGAAGAGTTATTTGAACTTCAATGTAATCAACATAACATATTATTATTATTATTTGCAAACTTACATTTTTTTAACTTTTTAGAGGAAGACATCAAACAATGATAATTAATTGGTGAATATATATACATTGCTCAACAATATGTCATCAAGTTTTAGAAAATATCATTGAACCCGTGCAACACACAAGATTATTTCTAACTGTAGTCGTACTCCACTTGTCAGAAGAGTGTCGAGTCTTTTCCTAATTACTGAGAAAAAAAGGGACAAAATACAATTAAAAACTAATGCATTACAGAGAAAATTTGTGTAACATTTATTTTTGGTAGAAAAAGTGGTAGATATATTTTTGGTTTTATATAGTTTGAGAGTATCTATTGGCACTTTATTTTATCTATTACCACTTCTACTCGACTAGCTTTAGTATAATTATCCTAAAATACACTTTTCCTCTTCATAATTAGTAAAATAGTTATATATTGTTACTCTAATATTATTCAAAATCACTGTTTAAATATTTTTAAAATTCTGTTAATATTTTATTATTTGTGCTTCTATATATTTTTCATTTTGCAAAAAAAAATTATACAGAAAATATCTTTCCAGTTTGCAAAAAACATTTTTCATTAACGTAACGAAACTAGATATTTTTCCTCGTAACGTAACCGGTAGCTAGTAACATTTTTAATAGAGTTCCTCGTTACTTAGCTTGATGTATTAAATAAATTAAAAAAGTTTTAATAATGAAAGATTGATGTTCGATGGTATAATATTGGGTATACATGATATTGTCTACATTTACATCAACCTAAATGCTATATATATTACGTATAAAAAAATACCAGCCTAAATGCTAAATATATTATATATAAAAAAACCTAACATACTTACTAGTTACGTTAATTAGTGGAAAAATATGGTTTTCAAAAATGGAAAGATATTTTTCATGTAATATTTTTTAAAAAATGAAAAAAATATAAACACAAATAATAAAATTTTAACAGAATACTTTTAAAATATTTATAATAATAAGTTTAAATAATATTAAAATAACAATATATAATTAGTTTACTAATTGTGAAGAAATAGAAAAAGTATTTTAGGATAATTACACAAAAAGCTAATTGTGTTATTATGCTTCATTTTTTTTATATATATATATTGTATATCTAGTTGCATTACCTTGTATTTTAATATATTAATTTAATTATATTTGATTCAATTGATTTAACCATGACCTATTAGTTAAACCAAGGCTCAATCACAATAACTAGAATGATCACTAATCAAATTCTAAAAACTATGGTCAAACATATTACTATCAAGCTAAGTATGAGTTTTAACAAGCTATTGGGCTATAAGAATTGATTGTTATAGTATCATCTTAGTGAATTGAATTAAATTAACTCATAAATTTACATAAAAAAATAAAATTAACTCATAAATTACTAAATTATACTGTCCTTTACAGTTTTAAAAGCAGACATATAACTATAACAATACAACGTGTTCAAGCTGTTAAATTGAGTTTTACATAAACAAACTAGTAAGTTGCAATCCATGAATTTAAATCATAAAAGTTTTTAAATTTAATTTCTATATATTAATAATATAAATTTTTTTTATATTGTTATTATTAATATATTGATTAATAAGTAAAAGTAGTTAAGTCTTATATACAATTATTAAAAAGTTATTCAAAATAAAATGATTTGATTGGATGATTGTTAGTAGATAGAAATTAAATTTAAAGCTTTTTAGTGCTTGTATAAATAAAATAATATATATATATATATATATATATATAGAATATTTTGTTGTATTGTTATATTAAAAAAAATAGAACCCTAGAAATTGCAATGTACACTTCCCGCACGCAAGTACATACTGTGCATTCAATGTGATAACCTTTATTCCAAGTCAAAGGAATCTGGAGATTGTAGTCCCGTTCCCACTAAATATAAAGTAAGTGGGACAGTGAGCCACCACCATTCATCGATTTTTCCATTTTTTTGTTCTTGTTACATCATCGATTTTTCTCTATTTACATCATCTAGGATTTATTTTAGTAAGTTAATTATTTTTTATATGGATTTGTGTTTATAATATACCGTAATATGATACTACGGATAAAATGATCAAAATATAATATTTTCAACAGGAGAAATAATTAGGTCCATAAAAAAAGAAATAACATTTGTCTTATTCATTTATTTATTAACATATAAGTTTTATGAGTTATTATTATCTTTTATTTTTTATATTTTTAATATAATAATTAACTATCAATTATTAAATAGAATAAAATAAATATTTTATCTTAACCTACGAATTTCTTCCAACAGACCCGCCAATGACAGGTTTTGCATTATCATGCTGACACCAAAAGTGAATCTCTCATTAGTGGAGCCTTTGGAATTCTTCTTTGAAAAATGATTGATGGCTTGAATAGAACAGGGAAATAGCATACGAATGGAAAACGTCTGAATATTCATTCTGTGTTTTGCTTACTTTCGAAACTTGTGAGTATCACATGAATATTTGACATTGCTTATCAGGCTTTTTGTACCTATTTGACGAAAATGCAATCGAGGTATTAAGCACTGCTCAACCTCTTTTTGCTGAATAAATTTACTGTGTAAAACAAGCCTTGTGCACCATTGGCAGCTCATTTTGGTTCATATGCAATTCTCTTGTGGTTTTTAAATCGTGGGTTGAAACCCATCCAATTACTTTTATATAAAAATGTTATACTAATACATTTATATAATTATTTTAAAATTTAATTTTCATGCATCATTAATATAAAAAATAATTACACAAATATCTAATCATATATTATCATATTTGTATAAGTATTTTACTCAACCATTCATTATTTTCAAAGTTTTACAAAGAAACATGTAATTAAATGACAATATAAAATTACTTAATAATGATATGCATCATAGTTAATCTCTTCTTTTAATCAAACTTATCTATAAGGATTTTCCTAATTTATTAGTTTATAAAAGAGTTATTTTAAATATCTAATTTATATGCGGTGAAATGTAAAGTAATCTACATGCCAAGCCAATAGAATTTAGAAATGTCATAATTATCTTTCATGATAATTATCTGCTCTAATTTGTTATTTTGCTCGAATTTTATTAACTAATAGTGTAAAGTTATTCAAATTGTTGATGGATTAAAATTGATCACTTATTTTAAACCATTAACATTGTATTGCCACATGAATAATTGATAAAACTTTTATATTATTATTCAATAACCGTATATAAATATTATTGATTCTTATACTTATTATTTGAAAAATTATGTATATAAAAATATTTTTATTAGATAAGATTAAAAAAATACTATTGGTATATTAAAATTAAACTCTTAAATAAAAGGCAGGGTGTTGCATTTAACGGAAAGAATTATATACATGTATAGTCATTTTTTTAATTTATTTATCTATGTATATATATATAAATTAAAGTTGTTTCACTATAGATGACGCATGACATTTTTCCTAATTTTTATTATTTTAAGTTTCTTATAATTTAATCTTCATGGAAAATTCTTGACTCTTCACCTTCTATAATATTTTAAATTTTAAATTTGTCTAAAATCATTTATGTGTTTTTGATAATAAAATCATATCATATATCTATATCTAAAAGGAATACTAATTTGTATTTTGGCATAGATCACTATAAGAAATTTATACCTAAAAGTACACTTAATTTTGGGTACATGTAAAAAATGTTGCTTATGCATACAGGCCACACTTTTTTTAAATGTGGTGCTTTTGATATAGCAAAGACTACACTTTATTAAGTTAAGGCATTAATTTTTGAAGAGTTGCTATATCACATGTGGCTAATTATCAAAGACAATATTTTTTAACAAGAGTATATTTTTAAGCTAATGCATCACTTTTCATAGTATTTGTTAACGCAGGGATCGCGAGGACGGCAAAAATTAACCTGTTAAAATTGGAGTCGCCATCAAGTTTATTTAAATTGGGAAAAATATGGAAAACCGTTTTATAAAAAATGGTCTTTAAAACCATATTTGAATTGGAAGTTGGTTATGCATAGAAAGGGTAGGGATTTAATCCTACGCACCCCTAATACACCCGTCTTTAGACGGTACCTTAATTGATTTGTGCAAATTATTAATAACCTTTCAAAATATTCATTTTTATATTTTATTTACAGCAAAATTACAAAAAATAAATTGAAGAACACCGCTGTCACAACTTAAGTGTTCAAAATACCTGTGTTAATAAACGGTAAGGTTAAATTAACATTTTTATTCAAAATACAATATTTCACAAATAAATAAAAAATTTAAACTAAAAATGTGAAAATGAAAATCTCTTATGAATTATAAATATTTACAAATAAGATAAAAATTTATTTTGATATTTTTCACAAGAGTAAAATAAAATATACTTTTAAAGAAAATTTGGAACATCGCTGTAACAACAATGTCCAAAATAGTTAACAAGCCGTACAGGCTAAATTAACTTTTTTATTTGAAATAAAATATTTCCTAAAGAAATGATTATTTAAATTAAATAAAATATCTCATAAAAAATTTTACAAATAAGACAAAAATTATGAAAATTTAATTTTGACTTGACAGGGAGGAAAAATCTACTCCTACGTATCCTTAGGATGCAATGGGGAATTAAAAGTCACGTAGTTCTATTGAAGATAACTTTAGGTTGATTGATTTTATGAAAAGGGATTTAAGAATATCAAGCTATCACGCTAAAATATTCAGGATATAGAATTAACAAGTCGTACGACTTAGAGTTAATCATATTTCAAAATATCATTAAATGATCATTTCATTTATTTTGTTAAAAATAAAAAAAGGCAAAATTCTCAAGAATCCATTTTAAACCCCAATTAAAATTTTTGTAAGCCTATCTTTGACCCAAACTAAACGATAACCACCTTTTAAAACAAAAGGACAACACCTAAAACAAAGGGAAAAATAAACTAACAGAACACTCATTTTTATTTTATTTTTATTTTTAAAAGTAAACAACACTTAACCTGAAAAATAACAAAATAACAATAAGACTTAACTAAAAATATAAAATATCTAATTGAACCCAACACCCATCTAACTAATGAGAATAAAAATCCAAATAACAATTAAAGAATACCGCGACCAAAAAATCCTAATTAAACTTAATCCTATGAAAATAAAGCACAACCCAAAATGTGATCCAACAAATATAAAACGATACTAATTAAAACTATTCATAATGACAATAATATAACAAAAATAAATTTTTGATCTAATTTTAACTCCCTATCTAACACACTCTCTCTCACTATCACTAACACTAAAACACCCACACACACATAAACTAACTCACCCAGCCCACACTCACACACTCAAACACACGCGCACTCACACAATAACACTCTCTCACTCTCACTAAGCCACGCACACACATACCCCACTATCATCAACACACACACATATAGTGAGAAAATGCAAAGGGAGAGCGAGAGAGAGAGAGAGAAATAAGGCAGAAGGAAGATCGAGAATCGAGGAAGGCCGGGCCATTGGCCGGGCACGCGGAGGATGCAGCGTGACGCCGCGTCCGCGAGACAGGGGAAGTGAGAGGGAGGTCAGCGGGCGAGGCGCGAGGAAGCACGACGGAGGTCAAGGCGGGAGCGGTTTCAGGCCGGCGGTGGCGGGTCTGGTGAAAATCTGGTAGAGTGGGTGGTCCGCGGAGCTCGAGGCGATCCGCACGGGGGAAGGTGCGGTGGATGAGCTGAGAGGCTAGGTGGAGATTGAGGCGCGCGGTGATCGGCGGCTCGCGGGGTGGCACGGTGCTCGTCTCAGATCGGGAGCCGAGATGCGGTGGCTGAAGGTGGATTTGAAGCGATACCGGTTGGACTTGGTGGCGGAGCTGGGTAGTGTCACGATGAGGAGAGGAAGGGAGCGGTGCGGCTAGGCTATTAGGGAGGAAGAGGGAGTCGGAAAGGGAGGATGATTTGGCCGTGATGATGATGGTGGGAGGGAGATGACCGGCGGTGCAAGAGGAAGAAGAAGAGGGAAAGCGCCATGGTGGGGTTTGAGATGATGATGGCAGAGGCTCAGGAGAGGAGGTTGAGGGAGGAGGTCGCGATTCGGAGCGGCATGTGGATGGGGACGATGGCATGTTCTCTCTTCCAGGTTCGGTTTTTTTCTTTTGCTTTGGATTTGGAGGATTTAGGATGTGTATTTGGTTCAAGTTTGGGAATGAAATTTAGGTGGATGGCTTGGTGGTGG